>CM033798.1:38350459-38675459 GCA_019656835.1 Rhododendron ovatum | reverse complement strand
AGGATGCTGGCTGGGATGGTGTTTTTTTTTGCTTTATGCATTCATTGATGGTTCATGCTACAGTATATATGCACCTAGGATGTGGCATTTTCTTGTTACTTTTTAGGACTTCTGTGATGTTAATGGCTGGTCTGACACCCCGTATGACACGGTGAAGCTAGATGTGTGGTATTTATATGTATCCATGGCTGTTTCCTGCATATGACTTGTTTACATTGCTGTTTTTTAATGCCCAAGGCATGGCTGGGAAAAGGCTCTATTGTGTCACTTATGTTGGGAAGATCCCTGGCATTAAAATCAGACATGGACAGATTTCAGCCAACAGGTACATGGATACTCTGGGGCTGTGTGTGTGAAGTATCACTCATTGGAAGAGAGAAACTATACATCGAGGAGATATGTTTGCAGGTCAGTCCAAGGTTCAATTGAGTGCTCAACATGAAATTGTCACTTATTACCCACCTTTGCTATTACCTGTGCAATCAAAAATGAACAAGCATGGAAATTCAAAAGGGCAAGGTGGATCAACCAAGTGCATGTGCATGCTTCTTACCGGGGGAGGCAATGACACTTTAATTCAATTCCTAGTCATGTTTGTTTTACAACAACAAAAACAACAGAACCCATTGGAGTCCCAAATCATTGGGGTATGAGCGGGAGAAGATTAGAAACAGACCGAACCTTTGGCAATATGCATAAAGTGGCTGCTCTCAGATACCACTGAAACAATGGCCCCTCTATACCTGTTTTGCTGAGGAACCATGCCCCCAAATCAAAGCCAAATGGCATCAGAGAGGGTAGGCCTAAAGACCCAATTCAATTTATGTGCACATTACCATGCTGCCTTCATTGATAGTCCCAAGCATCGGTATGCACAACATAGTCATGTTTGTTTTATGTCATAGAAAGTTTAGTTGGAGTCATGTAATTGCTATTGTATAGAACAGATTTAAACATGTATGGTACAGGTTGATTGATGTTGAAATCGTGGTTTGAAACTGTTTTGTAGCATCATTCTGTGACTGCTGTAGAACCTTGGTTTGAAATTGGTTTTTTTATTTTTTCTTGCAAAGTTATCAGTTTTTTCTTAGTTTCAAGATTTAGTCATATGTTCCTATAATTTGCTTTTAGATTGGACTACATAATAATCCACTAATAGGAAATGTGCAAGGGCCTAAAATGGTGGCTGTGTAAAGTTACTAGCAGTCCCAAAAGCTTAAGCTGTTAGGTAATGAACCCAAAAATGTATATTAAGCTATCTAACATCCTCCCTCATGTATAGCCCCGTCTTGCACGTGGAGATGCAAATTTTTATTGATAGAGTGAAACAAAATAGGAAGGGGAGAAGCAAAATACAAACGGAGCACAAATGCAAACAGAGAGACTAGAACTCAAGACCTCTTGCAACCTGAGCTCTGATACCATGTTTAGTCTCAAAAGCTTAACCTGTTAGGAAATGGGCCAACAATGTATATCAAGCTATCTAACAGGCTGTTTTAATTTCACGGGGTCAGCAAAGCCGGAAGTCCGGGTTTAATGGTTTTGTTTTCATGAAAATGTCAAAGTCGAGGTTATTTTTTCTTCGATGGACTTCATTTTTATCATATGCATTAAATGAGATGTTGGCTGTGCTGCCATAGGTAAAATCAGTTCCGCATTTGGTCGCAAAGTCAGTTTTGAACATGAGTGGAGCAAGGAAAATTTGGATTCGGGGGTTTGTTAGAGCATCTCCAATGCACCCTCCATTCTTCCATATCTCCATATTTTACTCTTCCAAAAAAGGTGCAAAAATGTGTTTGCTCCAATCCATCATTTATTCCTCCATATCTCCATATTTTGGTCCTCCAAACCTTTTTCATCCTCCAAACATATAGAGGACAAAAAAGGTTTGGAGGACCAAAATATGGAGATGGAGGAATGAAGGATAGATTGGAGCAAATACATCAAAAAGGTGTTTTAGAAGAGTAAAATATGGCATTATGGAGGAATGGAGGGTGCATTGGAGATGCTCGTAGGCCACCATCATCTCAACAAATTTAACAAAAAGCTACCAATCCTTGAGACAAAAAAGATTAAGGCAGCTTGGATATGTCTATCATCGGTCATTTCGTGCAATAATTAGGAGGAGTGATATGGTTCCAGTAGGTGGTAGCACTAAGGGATGGGGTAGACCAAAATTAACTTAACTACTAATCCTTAGTCTTAGTCTGGAGCAAATTAACCAAGAGGGGGTATTACCTTATCCACTAATCCCTACTCCATACCATTCCCCCTATCTCGACTTCCCTAGAAACAGTAAACTGGCTCAAACAAGGCCCAAGTCTCTTTTCCACCCCTTCCTACAGTATAAACATTAGCAAATGAAAACGGGACCTATTCTTGCATAGATTATAGCATTAGAGGCACAAGATCTTACTATGTATGTTCTACTTATTTCTCAGTTCAGGCTCTAACAATCACCTTCCACTCCTCTAAAAATAACAAACAGTGATCTAAGTGCACCAGCCACCTCCAAAACAGTAGGCCATTAGAAAACTCCTTTCTTTATCCTTTTTGGCGTTTTTTCGCCAGGTTCTAAATTTTCTGAGTAGCTACAGGAATCAGTGAGCTAAGGTATAAGTTCGAAAGTACTACAAACACATTAGATTTGCTCCCATTGACTAAAATATAGCTAAACTTCTTCAAATACCGAAGCCAAGCTTGAGTTGCGTATACAACAATGGCTGATACTTGATACATCATCCTCTACGCAGAAAAACAAGTTCAGGAACAAGAGAAACAACCAATTTTTGGACCCCAGTAGACTAAATGCAGTATAAACGGCACCATAGTCATGGTACAATCGTCAATAATGCACAAATAGAACTCAAACAAACACTGCCTATGCTATCACCAAAAAACGCCTTTCGTCTCTGCTTACACAGATGCTCCCGATGACGTACAATATTGTGAAGGTTATTTGTTTCTCCTACCTATAGTCATAACTCATAAAAGCTTGTTAACAACGCAAGTTCGAAATGCCCGGGGAGCCTTTGAAGATAGGCCTTACCGCCTTATGCTGCGAAGCCAGCGAGATGACAAGAGGATTAGGATGATAACTAGAAATTTCGGAAGGCATACCTTCACTAGAACCTTCGATTTCCCCATAACTTTGACCACCTCACCAACGTATGAGCCGGCCTCTTGAAGCAGCTGCAGTTCTTCTTTAAGCATCCTCACTGTGCATTTATAAAACAATGTTAGGTACAAGAAATTGCATAAAAACCACCAAAAACAACGCGGCTACTGCATCAGAATAATGCAAAACTTAGAGAATCACTTCTTGTCAAGGATCAAGATTTGTCTAATCCAACATCACCAAATACCGACTGTTTGACTGGTAATGCAAATGCCCATCGAAATCAACCATACAGCCAATAACATTCGCTTCCCTATAATCAACTGACTGCTGATGGCATTGCTTTCACGCAGCAAGAGTCGTCAACCAAACAACACCCCGTCCTAAAATTTACAGAAAAACGTAGAACTGTTCCCCTGTTTGGTTTATTAACAAATGCACATAAGATAGTTAAAAAAAAAAACCCTTGTTTTCGACTGTAAATTTTGTATCAGGTCAAACCCTAAGAAAACAGTTAAGACAACACATTGGGTGTTTTTGGTTGCAGAGCTTATGGTAAAGGCTGATTACTGAACAATCAGAACCAAAAAGCACGAAAAATGGAACAGCTCAAAAATCAGCTTTTTCTCCTACCTATTTGCAACTATTCTGGCCCATGAACCAAAAGCTTCGAGATGGAAAAAACTCCAAGCTATACTTCAAATCGCTATACTAATTACGCTAACAAAAAGTTAGGGTTTGTTTTGGTGATTCATGTAAACACAAATAAGCAGAAATAAGACAGACTACAGTGATCCCAAAAGCCTTAAAACAACAAATAAGCCAAATAGAACAGGTAAGACAACTAACATCGAATTCCATTGCCAGTTAAGCTAACGAAACCTAGGGTTTGTTCTGACTATTCATGTAGACACACAAAAGATGTTGATTTTACGCGAAACAACAAGCGGAATAAGCAAAACCAAGACACGATACAGCAACCCAAAAGCCTTACAACAACTAAGAGAAATTAGAGAACACGTAAGACAACTAACATCGAATTTCATCGCTAGTTTAGCTAATGAAACCTAGGGTTTGTTCTGGCTATTCATGTAGACAAACAAAAGATATTGATTTTACGCAACAAAAAAAAAAAACAAGCGGAATAAGCAAAACCAAGACACGATAAAGCAACCCAAAAGCCTTATAACAACTACTATGAGAAATTAGAGAACACGTAAGAAAACTAACATCGAATTGCAAGCCAGTTAAGCTAACAAAAAGCTAGGGTTGGTATTGGCTATTCATGTAGACACTCAAAATATGCGACGAACAGGCGAAATAAACAAAAGTAAGACAGACTACAGTGTCCCCTTAGAATCGCACAGCCTAAGCTTAAGAAGACCTAGGGATTGTTTTTGCGGTATAAGAAGTAGATGCGAAGATCGTACATATGTATTTACCTTTGGAATTGAGATCGTTGCGCTGAGCTTCGAGGCGACTGAGATTGTGAGACTTCTGGCGAACCTGGAGCTGAAGATCGTGGATGTGGAGGAGGTAGTACTGCCTCAAACCCTCGCCTTGCTTTGCTCTGGTGGAACTGCACGCCTCCATGGACGATGCTGGGGCTAGTTGTTGTTTGGTTTCGATCGCTGCTGTCGCCATTGCTGTTACGAAACCCTAGAATTTGGGGGAATTGGTGAAGACGACTTGAAAGATGGGATTTGGGATTTGGTATTCCACGAGTATGGTGATTGGTGGTGCCGTGGTGGTGTATTCGAGGAGACAGGGAAGGATTGGAGGACGGGAGAGGTGTCGTCGTTCTTTGAATGGCGGTACGATCAGCAGAGAGGAATGAGAGGTACTCCCCTACAGAGAAGAAAAGGGGAGGGGAAATTATTGGGTGAGAAAAGGGTCTACAGTTTAGAGGTGAAAGAATAAGGTGGGGTTTAAGTTTTGCAGACATGGCAGTTTTTCATTGGTCCCCGCAAATCTCTAGTTAACGGAACCTCCGTTAATAAGTTTATCTCCTATCCTATATAGAGAGAGAGAGAGAGAGAGAGAGATGTTTCCTTGCCTTAGCACACACTCAACACTCATTTATTTTTTATTTTATCAGCAAAACAAAAAAAAGGCCCTTTTATTTTATTTTATTTTTTTTATCACTCTCGTTTTATTTCCTTTGGTGGTTCAAATTTTGAGCTTTCAAGTTCCAATAACCCCTGCTGATCAAAAAAAAAAAAAAAGTTCCAATAATCCCCAAAAATTATTCAATGTTTCTGGGTACCGTCACGTGGTGTCTCAACGCATTATCCATCACACATTTGTGTAATCTCCGCTATAAAGTGTGGAGTTCAAACAAATCTACGATAAAGAAGAGTTTGGAACACCCACCACATAATGCCCAATGAGCATGGAATAATTATTCCAATAATCCATCCCTACAGCTCAAAAAAAATAAATAAAATCCTCCTACGATCCTATCTCAATTTTTTTTTAACACGGAAGGGTAAGAGAGTAACTTCGAGGGCTGGCTTCCACATTATGAGTTTGGGTTAAGTGTGTGTGTTTAAGAAGGTTCTCAGACCCCTCTATCGTCAACAATGCTATCTCAATTGGTGAGGCAGATAATCAGCCCAAGTCAAACTCTACTCCATTTCCCTTTCCCTTTCTACTAGCGGCATAATTGCCAATGGGATATAATTAAGGTGGATGTGCTATAACTCCGGATGGTTAGTATTTATATCTAATATTTGCCACCAGAATATAGACCATATATATAATGTTTCCTAGATATTATATCTATCTGTCTGCCCACAGGCGGATCCAATAAGGGTAGGGGGAAGATGGTATTGCTATATCTGCCTTCTTAATTGCGAAAATGACATCAGCCTCTTTTGATTCTATATTTGCTTACTTATATTCACCCAAATTAAAGCCAAGCATATACATATCTCATCTTCTATAAATTACTCAAACAAACCATATATATCATATTCTTTCCATTTATATTTGCCCTTTTAATAGTAGAGAAGAGGCAGCAGTTAATTGGATTTCTAACTTTGAAGTGTAAAAAAAAACCTACACTGCCCAATAATCATTTCGTGACACTGATATGGAGATAATATCTAAAATCCATTTGGAAGTAGGCTTGCTCCAGAAAGTGAAATATTATTTGATTTGTTGTCTTCATTTTTGTTGTGCTTAGTACAAATACCTTAGCATGATGTTTAGATCCTATCTGTCAGATGGGTGTGAGCCAGTGTAGAACTCTTTTGTTATCGATTTTTTCGTGAATATTTCCTTCTAATTGATGCATGTTTTTTTTTTCTTTTTGGGCTGGGGTAAGTGAAGTGTTATGGAGTATTTGCAAGCATTTAAATGCTTATTTTGAATTCTCAGGTTTGATGGATTTACAAGCACTTTCCAGGATAAACTATTTAAAGGCTACAATATGGAAATACACAATCAAATTTTCTACACAACATTGTGTTCTTGTGTACTCAGCTCGACTGGTAAGTTGTCCGTTCTTATCTAAGATGTGCTGAGTTCAGATGGTTTTATGTTACATGATGGTTCATTTCCCTTTGGATGGTTAGACACTATATTGGGGTTTCAGTATATCAGGAAGCCCTATGGTTACAAACCTATTAGATTGGTTGCTTTCATTGTTTATCCTTAATTCTTCTACGGGGTTGGGTGTATGTAAACAAAACCCTACTCAATTCATTTGGTTTTTGTTTGTTCTTTATTCTTCTGATCTGGTTTTAGTTGTGAACAAAACTCTACTCAATTCAGTTGAATCGGAGATGGACTTCTTAAATCTTAAGCCGTAACTTCCCCTTGATGTGTAATAGCTTGAGTAGCCTCACACAAGTTCGAAGAATGCCCTGCATTTTGTTACATATTCAGATATATGAAGTTTTCTCATAAGCAGTGCACTTGAAATGACGAGATCAAGGTTTGAAAGTCGAGGTTCAGGTCACAATTAGTTCACGAAAGATGCAGATTGATGTATGAAAGAGTACGGAGATGTAGTACTCGTGCCAGGATTTGAAACTTTTGCCATTTTTGATGTGCACTTAAATAATCAATTCAATGAAAGACGTGCGCACAAGTGCAGTGCTAACCATTATGACTATATGAACTTCTTTCCTGTTCTTTTCCTAGGTTCTACCGCTGTGGACTGTCTGTTGATCTCTTACCAGACATCAACAGTTAATTGTTTGTGATACATCTTTGGCTGAGTGGGCAGTTAGACCTGGTTGAAGTTATTTTCTATGTCTGTGAATTGCAAAATCTGCGCGCTGTATCTTTCGAATTTGTCGCATCATTAGGCCATCAATAATTGTCCATTTTTCTATTCAAGTTTAATAGCACAGGAGCATCTTCTTATGGCTATAGATTTTGTTGCTCACCGTAATGATTGTTTCTTCGACATTGCGCTGCTATCCACTGTAAGTGATGTTGTAGCTTAACTGTTCCATAACTAAAATGTTTTAAAACTCTTTCATATGGCTTAACAGTTTCATGAGAAAAATGTGGTTTTTTTTTTGTTGTTGTTTGCAGGTAGCAACTATTAGTCAATTCTTCATTTCTTACACAATTTGCACATTTGGTGCACTCACATTTGCCACCATTATGACCACAGGACAGGTAAAAAGATATCGGAGAACTAAATGCGTATATATTGCTTATTTTCTTCGTGTGCCTTTTGCATCCATCTATGCTTCTGACTTCTGATTTACGTGAAAATTTCATGGTTAATAAAGTTGGTGAGCATTCTGCTGTCATGCATTTGGTTTGCTCATCCACTCAGCTGGGAACAGTGCATTGGAGCTGTAAGACTCAAAAAACCCTAATACTTTCTTATTGAATCTTGTTCAGTAGTGTTGCACATTCCACTGATTTTTTCCCCATTGATCAGGTTATTGTTTTCGGCTCCCTTTATGCAAACAGCTTCTTGAGAAGTAAACCTCAGAAACCTTCACCAGCAGAAATTTTGGAAAATGGAGAATCTAGTCCCCTCAAGGGGAATCCCTGAGAAGGGATGTTCTTGTTCCTGCTCCGTTTATCAGCCGCAGAAGTTAACTATAGACCAACTAAAGCCAGGAAGATCCAGATTTCGTTTGGTATATTTTTGTTCTATATCATTTTGCTTTTGTTTTTGTTTTTGTTTTATGCCAATATAAAAGTTGAATGTGGGATTTTGTTTCAGTGTACTAGTCATTTCTTTGATTCGGTAGAAAGGTTTAAGAAATAACTGTTCACTTCATGTCTTTTATTCCATTTCCTAGTTTCTTCACCTGGTCTTTATTAGCTGCTAGATCTCTATGTTCTTTTAAGAAATTCAAAGAATAAGTCCCAGTAAACACAGTTGCTAATGTAGTATTGTGCAACGACTCTACGAGATCTATAGTTTTCCGCGTTTCTTCCCGGGTTATGGTCGTCGTTAGATTTGTTTTCTTCCTTTTGTGCTCGCAGGTGGTTGTGATTGTAGCAGTTCATTCTTGCTGGCTTGCGACTCCAGTTTTGGTGCTTAGCTTCTGCAAATCGACCAACAATTGGCTATCCTTTTTACGCTGATAAAAAAAAAAAAAAAAAAAAAAAAAAAACAATGGGCTATTTTTTTTTCCTGAGCAATGCTACTAACACAAGTTTAAAACACAATTCCAGAAACAAATGCATTTGGAATCATTCGATGCACGTGAGTCCACGTACATCGGACGGCTCCAAACACAGTTGTGCAGTAGGTAACCGGCCTACAAATTCAGCAGCCTCGTTAACTCGATCGTATTCTTTCTTATTTTCTTTCCTTGTATCGTTTGAACGCATGGTTTGTCTTTCCACCCATTTGACATGGTTTCAAATCTCAACTATTAACGCTAATTGGTTCATCTTTCGGTGTACATGCAATCCACTACTCTAAGAAAATAAGGAAAATTTTTAAAAAAAATCCTTGAACTTTCAGGAGCTTTACAAAAAACAACCTAAACTTCAACTAATGACAAAAAATACCCAAACTTACCATTCCGTTAACAATAAGGCCCCCGCCATCCAATTCTGTCAATTTGTAACGAATAGAGCTAACGGAAACGTTAACCTCCCTTTTCTTTTCTTTTACTTTTTACTTTCAAAAATTACTTTTAACTCTTTCTTATGTTTTAGTAGTAAATAAATAGGCAATAAAGTTCTTTTTTTCCTTACTATTTATCAAAAATTACTTTTAAAAACCCTACTTTTTACTCTCTTTTTTCTTTCTTCAAAAATTAATTTTTTACTATTAGTTTTTTAAACTATTGCCGAAAATTTGAAAGTAGAGGGGGGAGCTTAAAGTAATTTTTGTAAATAGTTTTAAAAAATAAGGGTGAAAGTAATTTTTGAAAAATAGCAAGAAATTCTTTTATTGCATATTTATTTATTACTAGAAAAGAAAGAGTTAAAAGTAATTTTAGAAGTAAAAAATAAAATAAAGGTTAAAAAAGAAATTTCAAAATTCTTAAATTTGGACTAGAGTTTTGGCTGTTGGTTGTGGGGTTACCCTAAGAAGTTTTTCAACTCAGGTGCATGCGAAATGGATGGATAGAGGGGTGTGCACTACATGAAAAAGGTAGGTGTGATTTCAGAATGCATTTTTTTCCCCCTTATCTTGCATTCTTTAATTTTTTGGGGTATTAGAGCATCTCCAGCCTTGACCCATTTTAAAACTTAAATTTAAAAATGGGGCAAAAATTACAAAAATATCTCTCCAATCTTTGACCCAAACCCTTTCCTATTTTGGATTTTACCCATTTTTTTGTCCAAATCTGAGACAACTTTTGTTTTCACCCATTTCTCCAACGGCTAGTTAGAGAGAGAGAGAGAGAGAGAGAGGGGGGGAGGAGGAGGGAGAAAGAGAACCTCATCAGCAGTGGCGGCAGGCCGAGGGCCGGCGGTCTGAGAGGTGATGCAGAAAGTGGCAATGGCGTTGTGACCTCTAAGCCGTCTTGGGTCCCCTAGAGTTGTCGTTATCTTCTGGCCTCCGATGATGATGATGAACGAGTTTCAAAGTTGTATTTTGTCGTTGTGTCCGATTCTGGGTTTTGTGTGAAATTTTTTTTGTATTTGATTCTTGGGGAGAGAGAGACGGAGATGGAGAGAGAGAAATACCAGGTCTCCTCATTTTGAATTTGACTGTTTTACCTTATTTACCATTATGCCATTAAGAATAAAATGTATATATATTTGGGTAAAATTTGGGTTTGATGGTTGGAGATGTATCTACTCAAAATGGGTTTTTACCCAAAATTTGAGGAAAAATATGGGTGAAGGCTGGAGATGCTCTTAGATTATGAAGTTCATCAATAATGTCAAGGACGCGAGAGTTTCTCTCTCTAGAGAAAGCTCTCCTTCTTTTTCTTTCTTTTCTTTCAGCCGCTCCCCTCTCCGATTTTCCCCACCTCTCAGTCGGCTTCCCCTATCTCTTTCCTTCCATGTTCTTCTCTTCTCCTCCTACGCTCTCACCTCCATGGATGTGAGTGGTTGAGACTCTGTTCTTAAGATGGGTAGATCTCTCATTCTCTTCATCATTTTTGGACTCAGGCACCAGATCTATGAGACTGGATTTGGGCTGTGAGCGGTTTGGCGACAGTGGTGGCGACGTCTGCAGCAAGTTCAACCCTTCAGTCTGCGAAAGCACGAGTTCAAGTTGGTGTGGCGGGTCATCTCGAGAGTTGTTCTTCTCATACCTTGCCTCTCCCCTTGGTCTCTCCACCCACCTTCGCGAGTGTGATTGATGGCTCCGGCTCCGTCTTTGGTTCCATGCGGCTTTTGTTTTGTTATTTTGTTTTGTTGTTTCTTATATTTTTCAACCGGTAGTGTCCTTTGTTGTAGTTGTACTGTTTGTTTGTTTAATATGAATCTCGAGTTTATTGCTGGTCAAAAAAAATAATGTCAAAGATGAAGTACAAGAAACAGAACGGTCAGGACAAAAACCAAACAAACAACAAAAAAGAGAATGCTTAGAGCATCTTCAATCCTTACCCTTTTTTTCATCCAAATTTGAGGAAGAAATTTGAGTCAAAAGCTTGATTTGGGTAAGACATCTTCAATGCTAAACCCATATTTGTACCCAAATTTATTCTTGAATAACATACTTGAAATTAATGAGTGACACACTTGTAATTAATGAGAGTAAAAATAGGCTTCGAAAAAAATAGGTATGGGTTTGAGTCTCTTCAAATTTGGGTGCGGAAATGAATAGAACTCAAAATGGGTATAACATTAAAGATGAGTTTTTAAACTTTTTACTTAAATTTTGAATATGGATAGTAAAATGGGTAAGAATTGAAGATGTTACTCCCCAAAAAAATTGCAAAAAACAACTAAATGAATTCACGATTCTTCGCAGTCACTTGAAGTAAAAATTGAAAACAGTTTGCCCTAGGAGCAACCACGCGAGGAAGAATCATGGAGTAATTTGGGTGTTTTAATAATTAATACTCGTCGAAGACATACTGAGAATATTTGTTAATGCTAAAAATGTCCTTAGCGGATATTAATTATCAAAACACGTCCTAAATCGTCATTTTCCCTCGGCCTTGGCAAAAAGGATTTTCAGTCTAAACTAGTATGTGACAACTGCATGATTGAAAGTAATGGAAACATGGTCCAAACCTTTGTCTACTTGAGAGAAAGCAAGAAAGAAATCATAACACGGGTATCACCATATCCCTGTACGGCAGGCAATGTACAAACACTATATCAGGAGTACGAGTTCCATATGTAATCGCGGGATGGCGGCTTGGAGCTGTTGTACTTCCAGAGCAAGAATTGATTCTGATTTGAACAATCACAGTTGAAGGATATAACTTTAAATCACTCGGACTGTACTATAGACCATTAGTAATTTAGCAGTCTCCCTTTCTCTCACCAATATCAAACTTCTTACTAAGGAGGTATAAAAATTTGTTCATTTTTTTGCCCTTCATTTTTCTGATGTTATATTGAGCTTCATGTGTGTGTGTGTGTGTGTGTGTGAGAGAGAGAGAGAGAGAGAGAGAGAGAGAGAGAGAGAATAACAATGGCTGTAAACTAAAACAAGTTTTGATCATTGATCACTAAAAGCCAATAGATTAAGATGAAGTAATGAAACTATCTGTTGGTCTCCCATGTACCTTATAAATTCCGTATATACATAACTACAAAAAGAAATAATAGTATAAGCTAGATGTGAAAAGCCCTTTTAAAAAGACTGGTATTTCTGAGCTAAGCTAAACTTCTTTACATCAACTGTATTTTACACCATATCGTCTTTCTGTTCCAATGCACAATTCAGATGAACCAAGTCACGATATCATAAACGTCACCGCTTTACCAGAAGCCTGAGAAAGAAGAAGAAAGATATAAGTGCTGCTCAATGGCGTTGTAAAGATGATACTATGTAACGATGATACTACAGGAGACTATTGATATCATCATTCCACTTCAGTATCAGCTATGGGCAACAGCATTACCATGCATGGATGTCTAACTATGCACATGTTGCAAATGTTGCTTCCATGTTCACGAGAGAGCTCAAGCCGCACGTGCGGGATGCTCTTCCAACTCTCTCCAAGCGCCGGCTTATGAGTGCCTCCCTCTCCGCTCACCATGTGATTGGTCACCTGAGAATACGCACATGCTGCAAACTTAAGCTTTTTACACGCACCCACGGATCACTGCTAATAATGAATCAATGCCAACAAAGGCATCATCGAAACACGAGGATGACAGAAAACTTAATCTCGATAATCTCGATCTTGAATTGATGACTGCAATAGGAAATCAACTTCTTTGAAATCAGAAAATCAACTACCATAAACATGGTACTCGTTTTATTAGTTTCACTAATCCATATTGCTTTATCTCCATCGGATATAATAGGTGTTTGACAATTTTCAAAATGCATATCAATCTACAATTCAACTGTACTGAAACGAACACATAGTACGGTTGATATATCACTCTTTTATAC
The DNA here is from genome assembly GCA_019656835.1 of Rhododendron ovatum. NCBI lineage: Eukaryota > Viridiplantae > Streptophyta > Magnoliopsida > Ericales > Ericaceae > Rhododendron > Rhododendron ovatum. Next base: position 38,662,368 of record CM033798.1, on the reverse strand, counting down.
TTTGTCACCAGTCAGTAAAAACACAGGTTCATCAGCTTCTATGATCTGATGAGATTTACGTTAGTCTTTAGATGTAGTGTAAGATACAGCTTTAATCATCAGATGCAATCGTGATTGTGGAGAGACAAACACCCATCAACTGAATATAGCTTTTCATTACTTTAATCACCTGAACACAAATATGCGAAGAAAAGCGAGATTATACCAATTACCTGGTATTTTCGCAGTGCAAGAAGATGTTAATGAAATTTAGAGTTCAATACTTACCAACACAGCAAGGTTATGCTCGTGTGCCAACTTTTTTAGTAATGATCCCGCAGAAATCATCAAAGCACGCCCTGTATTGACCAGTTAAACATAAGCCCATTTGTTCCACACCCACAGAAATCACGCTTTGGCATAAGAATGACAAGATTCCTTGCATGGAAAACCAAAATTAAATAAAAGGAAAACACATCCTATAAATGGCATCCCGAGTATGAACAAGAATAGGTAAGAATCACGTCTCAACTGCAGAAGATCTCGTTTACATTGGCAGCATGAGCCTGGTTCACCATAAAAACTGACAATTGAAAAATCAGGGCTTTCGGTAGAAGTCACTTATCAGCTATTTTACACAGACTCGGGAATGAATGTTGGATACGTGGATAGGGGTCCAACCTGTCAAATCTCTTCTTGAAGTATTCACGACCTTGGCAAAAAGGATTTTCATAGTCTAAACTAGTATATGACAACTGCCTGATTGAAAGTAATGGATACATGGTCCAAACCTTTGTCTACTTGAGAGAAAGCAAGAAAGAAACAACAGAATAAGGATGAACGGAAAGAAATAAGAAAAGAAAAATGCATACTTTGCATTAGACATAAATGTAGAACATAATCCTTTCTCCTAGAATAGTGAGGTGCAAAGAATTAACTACCATGTGAACCACTGCCACCAAGTATGGGGGTAATAAGAGAAGAAATCGAATCAACAATAAGCAGTTGCACCCGATCACCAGTCTGCAAATTAACAAGTTATCAAATATCCTGCATGTGCTGTATTTTAATAACAAAGAAAAGAAAGCTAAATGTGCTGTATTTTAATATAACCTGAGATATTAAATTGGGCTTCAGCTGATGTAGCAAATCCAACAGTGTAAAAATGTCAAACACAGAGTGACATTCTATGCTCTTCAATACTCTTTGAAGAACTTTTTGGTTTCCCTACAAGAAAATGGCCAGGAAAAATGTTACAGACTGAAGAGGGGCTCTGAGAAGGTAGTGAGGGGGCATGCATGATGAAGAAGATATCTTGGGCAAGAAACCGCTGAAATGCCAAGCAGATGTAAACCAACCCATCACACACATGAAGACATTGCCCCATGGTAGCAGATATGTTACTGTACTACCGATGACTGAATGTCTTACAGTTCAAAAACTCTAGCACATGTTTGCCGGGTGGCAATAGAAATGTAGAAAGAATCCATAACATGCCCTCAAAGAAGTTAACTCTTCCATCCCTTGTTTATCCCACCCACAGAGAAGATGAAATGACCAACAACAAAAGTAACTAGCAGTCTAGCAATCGCATATTAAAACTACTATTTTCAACCTCTTTACTAGCAGGATCTGATATTAGAAACTGGGCAATGCCTTTAGGTGAAAAGGAGTTGCCTGTGTCGAAGAATAAAACTCCACAGACTCTTGCAACAGTTGAGGCAGCTTTTAGGCAGACCTAAACGGTAACAAGCATTCATTTACTGATAGCAGATGTGAAATCTCAACAAACTCAGAAGCATATGTAACTGCATGTAAGCAGGACAGGTCGGATATTGAGTGTATTCCTACCTGTGTTTTACACGACGATGATGGCCCAACCAGTTCTGTTAGATGGCCCTGATGGAATCCTCCTTGAAGCAGCATATCGATCCTGTTTCAAATAACAACCATGGGTGTTTGACTTTTACGTGCAGCATACTGTCATCGCAGAAAAAAAAAAAAAAAAAAAAGCAATTGCAAGACCAATGACCTTTCACATCCACTGGATAGAATGTGTTTATTCTGTTCAGCATCTTCCAACAGCTCCAAAGCATTCAACCATGGTTGATGCTGACAATCTATGATAGAGAGGACCTGGATAATACCCTACTTGCAAGAAAGTGCACATGTTGTACTGGAATACAATAGAAACAACAACGCATTGAAGCAAATTTTCTATCAACTAGCTAACCTCCTTTAATCTCTCTGAAGTAGAATGTTGCTCTGCCAAAGCAGCTAATACATACAGGTCTTGAATGAGGAAATCTTCAACTGAAAGGGAATAGTAACAGTTATAACTAAAACAAATACTCATCGCAACCAGTTTGTGATAAAGTACCAAATACTTTTTAAAACAATTACAAGTAAAGGGGTGAACCAGATTGATTCGCAATTTCAGTCCTAGAATGGAAAAAAAAAAAAAAAAACCCTTTAAAATGGAAGAAGAAGAAACGAATCAAATGTACTCTGGTTATAGTTTTACAAGTTTCTAATCCACTCTTTTTAAAAGCCACAGAAAAAGCATTGTTCAGATGAACTGAAATCAAATAGAAAGAACGAGAAATGTAACAGAATAATAAAGGACAAAAGATTGTAACAATTTAAGTGCTGATCACTAGGTTTCTCGAAAAAATTACAGAGGGAAAAGGAAAACAGAGGGAAAGTATACCTGAGAAAATGCCATGAGAAGCGCAGAACTGCTGGAAATTAGAGTCGACTATGGGATACTCGCGCTCCAGAGATTTCAATGGTGCCATCTCCCTCTGTGGAAGATGCATTTGAGCTGTGAGGGATGCTGAAAGGAATGGCTTGGATGCAAGAGAGGCAATCAAGGCTATATTAAGGAGGCTTCAGAATTTGCTTCTGACAATGATGTCTTCGACTATTCCAATTCAGGTAAGGATTGTTTCTTCTGCTGGGGACCTTAATTATGGGGGTCGTGTCTTCCTTCTGTGTTTCACAATTTGCAGTGCTCCTATAGGCCATGTTGTGCAATATTTGTTCGCCTTTGTAATGTATTCTTTATGGCTTCATTACGTAATGCTCCTATCAAGTTGTCATTTAATAATTTGGCCCTCGTAGCGGTTTCTAGGGAGCCCAGGGCAATGATGATGGCTGCCTTATAAGATGGCTAAGGCAGCCATGTTGTTTTATGTAAAGGTGATCTTACGTATAAGTGCTTAATCATTAGTGTTGACTGTTGTGCTTAAAGAAAGAATTATACTTCTACAGCTTTCATTGAAGTAAGGGATAACTGAACAAATTTGTCTACAAATCGAAAGAACTCTCACACGCCACAAACGCACTGAGAGAGTAAAGATTTTTATTTGTACCAATGTTAGCATTATTGGGGCTCAAAGACGTAATTGGTCACTTCCATTACCCTATAAGGTCTCCAACATATTCCACTTAACCCCACAAGGGGTCCCCAATCTTGCCAATGTCGCCATCCACAAAAGTGTCTTTGCTTCTACATTTTTCCCACAATGAAGGAAGCCAAAGGCCAAAAAACTAAGAACTCCTCATGCGGGATAGCATCAGCTTCCTGAATCAAAATAGATCAACCACTTGACTTCTGTCGAATAATCACGATAGTTTCCCAAAGCAATATGATGAATAAGTTCCAAACCAACCACCCAATGCATGATTTGACCTCATGATAGTTGTGCTAGATGGTACATTGCCAATTACCATGGACCACCACGGCATATTCCATGAAGCCTACTGATGAGCAGAAATCAGTTCAGTCACAAGACTGCTTGCACTGCCATGATCCTCGCCAAAAGCTTCCCTAACCAGCACTTCCCAAGAATGCAGATCAAATCTCATTTTCTTCTTCTCCATAGCTTCCAAAACAAAGCAAACATCATCCACCTTGCCAAACTTGGCTAATCCCCTAATCAAACAGCAAAACGTTTCGAGACGTGGGCAATGCTTACTTGCTAACATTGCATTCAAAAGCTTCAAACCTCCTTCAAAGTCCTCAACTCGACAAAACCCATCAACCATCATTCTATACGTGGGTGCATTTGGCTCACAACCTTCAACCTGCATCTCCACAAGGATTTTGTACGCCTCAACAACTCTCCCGTCCTTGCACAGATAATTAATCAGTATATTGTAAGTCACAACATCAGGCTTGAACCGTCTTTTCTTCATCTGATGAAGCAAAGCCCTGGCTTCCTCAATCAACCCTCTCTTTGCAAGATCATTCATCAAAACACCATAATTCACCATCTGTGGTTTACACCCTCGATACTCCATATCAAACATCATCTTCTTCGCTTCGTTGTACTTATCTAAAGAGCACAAACCTCCCATCAACAACGAGTACGTGACTGCATTAGGTTTTTGCCCTTTCTTGGCCATGTCATCGAGCATACCCTTAGCCCTATACAAGTCACATTTCTTGCACAAATACCCAACCAGACAATTATAAGTTACCACCGAGGGTTCAACTCCTCTCTCGAGCATTTCATCAAACACCCGGCGAGCTTGTTCCCAATCACCCCTCTCAAGCCACCCCTTGATCATAACCGTAAACGAAACGGAATTCGGCTTAAAACCCATTTTTGACGCGCACTTAAACATCTCATTCACCTTTTCTAACCTCCCATTGTCAACCAAAACATTGAGGAGGGTATTGAAAGACTGCAACGTACGGACACAGTTAAAACTAGCCATTTGTTGAAACAGATCAATGGCTTCGTCTGGCAGCTGGGATTTTCCATAATGACGAATTAAGCCAATAAAAAGGGCTTCTCTGCATTGAATGTTGTGGTGTTTAATGCTATGGAGAAGGGTTTTGACGGGTTCGAAGTTTCGACAACGGGCGAGCTTGTAAATGAGGGAGGAGTAGGATGGGTAGTCGTGTTTGAAACCCATTTGGGTGTAGTCGTTGAAGAGAGAGAGGGCTTCATCTGGGTTTTGAATTTCTTTGAGGTCTGTTATGAAAGTGATTGGTTTGGGGAGGAGTTTTTTGGAGGGTTTGTGAGGGGGTTTGGGTATGGTGGGGTGAGGAGGGCGGTAAGAGAGAGAAGGAATGTGGTTGGTGAATGGATTGGAATGGTGAAATAGGAGGGTTGATAGTTTCTTATTGAGTGATCTAGATCGCTGTGATGTGATCATCAGATGAAGTGTTCATTCAATGGCGGCGAGACAGTTGTTGCAACATCAAGTTTAGGAATCTCTACAGCTCCTACAAACATTATTTCAGCCTCTCATGAATTACAGCAAATCAAAATGATAACCTCAGTATTAAACCCCAATTATATGGAAAATCACAGAAATTAACAAAATGAAGAGAATACAAAAACCAACAATGGATCTCATTTCCTTCTTGAATATTTCCCATCGATTTTACAAGACATTAATTTTAGAAAGCCCTCATTTGAAAAGAAAAAGCTATACTCTGAGATTTGGGGGTTTTCGAAAAAATGTTCGCAAACTGATTAACCTATATTTGAAAATTAGCAGCAATTTTGTAAAGAAATTAAGGCAAAATGAGTGATTTACCTGACTTCAATCAAAGTTTCTGGTTCGAGATTTTTTGCCTTGAGTTTCTTCTAGCATGGTTCGAAGTGAGAGAGAGAGAGAGAGAGGGGAAGGAGTCGGGAAGAAAGGAAGAGGGTGGCTTCAGTAGCGGGGTGGCATCGGTGGCAGGGTTGCGTCGGTGGTGGTGGCGTGGAACTAGGTTGAGAGAGAGATGGTTTCATGAGATTCAATCCATGGGATAATTTTTTCTCTGGTTAGGGAATGGAGAAAACGGTGACTGTTAGCTAGACGTGTCAAACGTGTGTGTCGTGCCATTCAACTTCCGTGCCAACCGTGCTTCGTGCCGTGTCGTGCCATTTTCAATTGTGTCGTGTAGTGCTGTGCCCATTTACTTAAATCGTGTCATGCCGTGCCGTTTTTCAATTGTGTCGTGTCAGGCCGGGCTCATTTACTTAAATCGTGTCGTGCCAGCCCGTTTTTTAATCGTGTCGTGCTGTTTTTCAATCGTGTCGTGCCGGGCTGGGCCCATTTGCTTAAATCGTGTTGTGCCATGCTGGCCCGTTTTTTAATCGTGTCGTGTTGTGCCGTTATTGCCGTGCTAGCCCGTTTACTTGATTGTGTCGTGTCGTGTCGTGCCATTTTCAATCGTGCAGTGCTTCGTGTCGTGCCCGTTTTACTGAGTAGTTTTGGCAAAGAGCAAATAAGCTTGTTTGGTGGGGCTAGGGGTGTCAAACGTGCCTGTCGTGCCGTGCCGTGCCATTCAACTTCCGTGCCAACCGTGCCTCGTGCCGTGTTGTGCCATGCCCGTTTACTTCATCGTGCCATGGCGTGCCGTGCTGTGCTGTGCTTTAAGCGTTCCATGATGGCCATTTACTTTATCAGGGCCATGCCTTTTTAAATCGTTTCATGTCATGCCGTACCCGATTAATTAATCGTGTCGCGTCGTGTCGTGCCTTTTTTTGTCAGGTCGTGCCGTGCCTTTTTTGTCGGGTCGTGCTGTCCTTTTTTGTCGGGTCGGGTCGTGCCGTACCGGCCCATTTACTTAATCGTGTGTCGTGTCCTGCCTTTTTAAATCGTTCCGTGTTGTGCCATTGATTAATTATTCTTTCATTTTTGGGAACTCGGATCAAACTTGGTTAGCTGAACTTGTACAAGACCATGCCATTTCAAGTTTGGTTCGGCTTACCTGTTTTTTCTTTATGCAAATTACGCTTGAGCAGCCAAACACTCGACCCAACTCATTTACGACTGTTAACCCCATCCACTATGTTCCTTCCCTTGTATCTTGTATATTTGTTACATTTACCTTATGACAGACCCGCGATTCAAATACAACCAAAGACTAAAGAGGAACTTAACACAATGGAAATACAATTGAGGTTCCACAAGCCGAAGCAGTTTTTAATCTAACCATAGAAAGTTCTGGTAAGTAAAGGAATCACTACGCCCAGCTCCAATTATCAATCCAATAATAAATACAATAGCAAAGCAAGGATTGTTCAAACCTCCAAATACACTCTTAGAAATTCAATTCAAAATGTTTACACTGATTAAAAAACCAGTGAAAAATGAAAAACAATGGTACTCTTCGAAAACTGAAATCCCACAGGCAGTCACTAGTATCCTATCTAATATATAGGTTCAGCATTCGTTCTTATTATTGCAGAACCTAAAACGGGATGCATGTGGTCAACAACCAGGATAACGAAAACCAGGGCCGGCCCTGAGTTTTCGGATGCCTAAAGCCATAATGAAAAATGAGGCCTTTCAAATTTCAGGCTTTAAGGCTTTAAGCAATACAAAATCACTTTCAAATTTCAGGCAACATAATTTATTAAACCAAACAAATATACGATTCAGACAATCAAACGAGTCCGGCGCCTAGACCCAAATTCCAGACCGAAATTGTAATATACCTCCGAAGCTTAAAAAGAAGGGAGACTTACAAGTTACGAGTGAAAAATGGAAATCTGCACAGTTAGAATGTTGGATCAAACATTCAAACCAAAGAACTCATAATCCAAGAGGACCCTAGTTCGTTCTTCACTGGTGGCCGGTGGGTGTAGATTGGTGAATGGTGACGACGTGCCGGCGCCCCACGGTGCCTTGGTGATGTACTGATGTGAGCCGAATCAGCCGATTAATTTTTAGGGGAAAAAGAAAACACTTCTTCTTTCAATTTCAGAGCTCAGAGGGCCTCTCTGGCTTCAATTCATTTTCGGGAAAAACGTCAGAGCTTTTGGTTTTGTTTCTTTGAAAATGGACCACCTAGTTCTCTTTTTTACAAAATGCCACCGAGTTTTTGTTTGGGCCCAGCTCTCATTGTATCTATGTGGGCCTTTTTTAATTTGGAACGGGCCATATTTTGGGTATAGTAATATATATAAGACCATTAGGTATTTTGAGGCCCTAAATATTTGTGTTTTTTGGAGGCCTAAAGCCATGGCACCTTGGACTTCAGCCCAAGGCCGGCCCTGAAGAAAATAGTAACAGGAATTAACAACATGTTTTCACATCAAAACCCTACTTGCAGTAAAACGGGCCAAAGCCAACGATCGTGAACAAAAATGGGCCAAGGTTGTAAATTCTCACCGTTTGAGTGTTGTGTGTCACCAAAAACGAAGAGAGACAGAGGTGAGTCGGGAAAACTCAGATCTAGTTGTAGATCTAGGGTTTGAGTCGTTTGAGTCACTAAACGGCAACAGCAACGGAATGGAACGACAGTTGCTGAAAGGTCACCGACTCACCGCCGGAAACGGAAACGGCAAAGGCAGCCTCCACCGGTCACCACGCACCAACTAGGGCTTGGGCTTCACTGTTTCAGAGTTAAGAGGGACAGAGAAAGACGTTGAGAAAGAGAGTGCCTCAGGCATTTGATCAGACCTGTGAGTGAGAGAGAGAGAGAGACGTTGAGAGTGAGCAATTTTCCTATCAGTAGAGACTGAAAACCCGACCTCCATACCGATCCTATGTGGAAAGTTGAAGGGGTCCCACCCCATTTCTCCTAGCTTCACCAAGACGCAAAAAAGAAGAGAAACCCAATTCAAAAATTTAGGAAAGTGCAGTCCCCTCTCTCTCTACTATCCAGCACCAACGCCACCGGAGCCTCCCACATATGCCGGCCCACCACTGATCGACCACCACTGGAGCTCCCACATACGCCGAGACCCCACCGATCGACCGGCCCACAACCACCGACGCACCACCACGACGATCTCTTCTATTCTTTTTCCTCCATCTATTGACGCACCGCCACCATCTCTTCTCTCTCTCTCTCTCTCTCTCTCTCTCTCTCTCTCTCTCTCTCTCTCTCTCTCTCTCTCTCTCTCTCTCTCTCTCTCCCCCCTTTAATCTACATTTTATTCTTCCACACACGAAAAAATTAGGTTTCCCCCCATACAATCAGGGTTTTATGAAAGGGATTTTCAATTCTTTTGGTAGTGGTTGTAGATTTTCTGTTGCTTTTGGCTGTCAATCTGTTGATTGAAAAAATTACCTTTGGCTGTTATTGTTGCTCTCTGTTTCTGCATTTTCCTCCCCGAAGAAAGCTACGGCAATTGGTTTGCTTGCTTGGTTCCAATTCTCCCCTAACAAGTATTGGTGTTGTTAACGGTTGTTCTTTCTCCCCTGTTATTGTTGCCTTCGGCTGTTAAACTGTTTACATTTTGTTGTGTTGGTTGATCATACTTGGATCCAATCTTTCGGGCAATGTGCTTGCATAGTTTATAACACGACTCAAGACAAAGTTCTTGGTTTCGAATAGATTAAAATCCTCCAAAGGATGACATAATTAAAATTTAAACCTTGTATGTGGAGCATCAATGTATGCTCAGGAAGCATCAAGGCAGGTATAGGCAAAGGAAAGAACCATCGGAACAAAAAGCATAAGCATGGGTGATAGTCACAAAGTAGGCTAGTAATTTGTTTGATTGGGTAAGTTTGGAAAATAAGCTCTCTATCAGCAAAATTAAAGATGGGTTTGTTCAAATGTGAGTTCACTAATGGTTTTGCAGTGCTATATCATGTCAATCAGAAAGTCTACTGATACAGACAAAAAATCTGTACCAGTGGGTACAAATTCCTTTTTGGTCTCATTTTGGATCTCAAAAAAATGATCGGAGTCGCTCATTTTGTTTAAAATACTTTGCTTATGGTCTCTACAAAAAATAAGATTAATTCGGTATCATTAAGAGTATTTACGAAACATCCAAACTTTGCTCTAGAATTCAGTAGAGTAAAGTTTGGATGTTTCGTAAATACTCTTACCGATACCGGATTAAGCTTATTTTTTGTAAGGACCATAAGCAAAGTATGTTAAACAAATGAGCGACTCCGATCATTTTTTTAAGACCCAAAATGGGACAAAAAAGGGGTTTGTACCCACTGGTATATATTTTTTGTCTATACCAGTAGCACAGTTCCATGTCAATATTGAGCAGAGAAAATTGGCCTGAAATGCATCCCCAAACCCATGTGGAAAGGGTGGGCCCAATCTCCACAGCCCACCAAACGCGCGGGAAAACTAAGCTCCAAAACTCACTTTTTCAAAAAATTACGGAAAACTAATAAAGTGCACACTTTTTCAAATCAATACACACTTTCTTTGAGTTCTCTCTCTCTCTCCAAAACGATTCCAGAGCCCAAGCCTTCCCACATACGCCAGCCCATCACCGATCAACCACCATCACCGACGCCGGCGCTCCACCACCGGAGCCCCCTCCAACAATCGGCCCACCACCCCGGCGCCACATTACGATTTGTGCGTAATAGGGCTGTGGCGATTTCTTTCCCTTGATAGGTGAAACTTTCTGCCAACTAATATGTTTTTCTTAGATATTGGCCTCCAGATTATGTATTTTAGGTGAAATCAAGTGCTATAGTGCTCTCCGACATATTGTGGCTGCTCGTGGGATTTCCTTTCTGAGCACTAATATTTCTTCTACTTGATGCTTGATTCTTGTTTCTCCTTTTGAAGTTATTCCCTTCTGAACACTGTTAGCTTGTTCTTAACCCATCTATAGATGAGTGAATCTCTACCTCTAAACACCAATGTTGACAAAAATAGATATTATGATTTTGGCTCCTCTTGTTGGTTAATCGACAAGCAGCGGATTCAATTTTGTGTAAAAAAGTAACATAAAGGCCAAACCTTTGTTGTGCCAACCTTGAACACTAAATTGCTTTTGATTTTCTCCTTCGGCAGACAATCTTGAACCCGATTTCTCCTTTGTCTCCACATCACCAAATTATCGATTTCTAGAGAAACCCATGTCGCAGTTCCTCAATTCTTTCCCGTTTCCGCGAACTCGACTAGTATTCTCTGTTTCTTGCTTTTCTTTGAACAGTAACGTGGGAAAAAACAGTGGCACACACTCGCTATACAATCTAATCTTAATTATTTAATTTTTTAACCCAAAAAAAGAACAATCTTTATAACCAATCTCTACCTCTAAACAGAACAAAATTTTATGTTATAGAAATGATTAGTGTCAATGCAATAGTCAATGGGTATCATTGAAGTTCTTACCTCCCCAGATGAGAATTATAGGTCGAAAAATTCTGCAGATTCTCCATATTAAATTGATACCTATCAAGCACTTGAATGATAATTGATTAGGTTAGAAAAGGTTATCAGAATCAATTACCCTTTATCAATGCAATAGTGCTCTGGGTTCCAAAATGTCATGTGGTAACTTAAGACAAATGGGATCTTGAATGGTTGTTTAAAGAATACGTGGGTACCTCATATTGGGATCTTGAATGTTTGTTTCTACAATTGATTATTATGTAAGTGTACGACTGTTTAATGTTTAAGTGCATTGTACATGTGGACTAGTTCAACTCTTTTTTAAACATAGTTGTGTGTCTCTGTCTTATTTGTAGAATAATGGAAATAGAATATCCGAATTGGAGGAAAATCAGAATTCAGAGGTGGTATTGGAACCTAAGGTTGGAACGATATTTGATTCTGAAGACAAAGCCCAGGAATGTTACACTATTTATGCGAAAGCAAAAGGTTTTCGGTGCGATCACAATAACCTCTAAGAAGGTTAACAACGTAAAGTCGTATGTAACTTATGGTTGTCATCGGAGTGGAAATGCCAAGCCAATGAGTTCGAATCCTGTTAAATCCCATCCAACACCCAAAACAGGTTGTAAAGCCCATATGAATATCTCTTTGCTAGTTGATGGGAAATGGAAGTTGAGTTCAATTGAACTAAACCATAATCATGAAATGGACCTGGAAAAAGTGAAATATCTTCGGTGCTACCGAGCACTCCCACCAAATGTGAAGAGAACAACTGAATTGAACACAGCTGCCAGAATCAATATGAACCAAATTGTTGCCTCATGTGTGATTGAGGTAGGAGGGGCTGATAACCTAACTTGGACAGATAAGGATGCAAGAAATTACAAGGATAAAGAAAGGCGTGTACAGCTCCAAGAAGGGGATGCCGATGCAATGCATAAGTACTTTGTCAGAATGCAAAACGACAATAGTGACTTCTTTTATGCCATTGATCTTGATGAAGATAATTGATTACGGAATATCTTTTGGGCCGATGCGTACAATAGAGAGATATACAAAGAGTTTGGCGATGTGGTCACCTTTGACACAACTTACCTTGTTAACAGGTTTGACATGCCTTTCGCACCATTTGTAGGGGTCAATCGTCTTGGACAATCAATTTTGTTTGGATGTGGTTTGATAACACGAGAGAATACGGATTCATTTGTATGGTTGTTTCAGATTTGGCTTTCTTGCATGTCCGATTCGTACCCTAATGCCATCATCACAGACTAATATAGGGCCATGCGAAATGCGATAAGTGTTGTCTTTCCAAACACACGACATTGATTTCCATTGAACACAACCACAGCAAAATGTAGTAGATAGCTATGCAAAACCACAAATGATTTCCATTTACATCTAACCTCAATAAAATTAGTCAATTACAGCGTTGCATTTACATTGAATCTCAGAATAAAAGTAGTCAATTACATACTCCAAACTTAGGGCCTTGCTCTTCCACAAGTTAACAAATGGATACAAAGACTCTCTAGCTCAACAATATCAACAAACTGGGAAAAAAATGACAACAGACTCAGTGCCTTGCTCGTTAGCCTCTGCCTTTTTGAGTAGCATCTCTGTATTTATCCACCTTTGGACTTTTAGGTTTTGTGAAGTAATCAGAGAGTGATTGAGTCATGGCATTGATGCCTCCATCTTCATACTGATGTGTTCGCTTAAGTTGTTGAGGTCGACATTGAAATCGGGGAATAGTCCAGTGAACTGGTGTTCGAAGAAGTGGAAGCCATGTTAACTGTACACGAAATGCAGTTTTCCAAAATCAATCTTCTCAATTTTTGTTAAAGGTAATCTATGACTAAAGAATAAAGCATAGCAAAGAATATAAGCATTTATGCCCTATTAATTTGGTCTTATCTTTATGTGAAATTGTTTACCCCATTTTTTGCCAAAATTTAGAAAATCAATTTGTTTGTTAAAAGAAGGCCTTGAATGATGGTCTCAGGCCTTGGAAAGACTCATGATCGGTCATCCACGAAATCAGGCCAATTTGAACGCCACTGATCGAGTTAAGTTTGCAAAGGCCTGGGCCAAATTAATGCTTAAAATTTCGTTCTCACAAATTCAGGCCCAGGACTGGCCAAGTTCTTAAGTCAACCCACTAGGCCTGAGCATTTTTGCCTAGGCCTAGTCTAGTTTTTAGAAACAATAAGGCCTTTTAGTAGATCCAAATTAGTTAAAGCCTAGGTTTCCTATCCAGGACTGGGCTCACAAGGCTTACAATGAACAGAGGCCTATCATTCACCTCAAATTCAGGCCCAATTGATAGATGGGCCTACTTCCTTGAAAACGTCACATATGGCCTTTAATTGGCAAGAAAAGGCCTTAAGCTGATCACAAGCAGCTCAAAGGCCTAGAATGTTCTTACTGGGCAGATCTAGGTAAGTTGTTTACAAGCAGCTCAAGGCCTGAGTCTCTACTATCCTTCAGCATGAAGCAAGGCTTGGGACACATAGCAGCCATGCATGGAGACATCCCAAGCACCATAGGCTAGCCCAAGCAGCTCAAAGGCCTAGAAGGTTCTCTCCAATAGCCCACAAGCAGCTCAACTAAGCCTATTGTATGAAAGCTTAAAGAAAGCAAGTGGTAGGGCACAAGTCCCACGAAATCTCTCTTTATATATATATATATATGGAAATACCTAAAAATAGCAAGTGGGCCTTCAAAAGGGACTCAAGAGCCAATATAATGGTTGAAAGGCTTGGAAAAACTTCAGCCTTTAACCTTGGTGGGCCCAAGATCTTCTATCCAAGCATTCAAGCAACTTACAAGCAGCTCAAAAAGCCTTCGTGATTCTGCACAGCCAAAATTCCTTTTGCTCTTTTACAAGTTTTATGCAGGAAAAGAGAGCTTTTTCAGGCCTCAACTGATTTCTTAGAGTGAGGAGCAAGGCTTGGACAGGCGGCAATCACTCATTGGAGGAAGTAGAAGCAGCTCAAGCCTAAGCCTTTACCAGGGGAACACTTGGCAACCATGCATAAAGCCCTGTGGAAGCAGCTTAAGGCCTAGAAGTATTGCTTATAAATACCAGAATTGAAAGCCTTGGCCAAGGTCCACGACCATCAAGCCCACGGCTTATGCAAATTTATTTTTCAATTATTGTTACTTTCCCGTTCAATCTAGCTAACCCTAGATTTTATTTCATTTCCTTGTAACTAGACTTTTTTAAACCGCTAATAAAGTCCTTTTAATTATGTTTTAGACTTTGTTCTACTTTTCTTTCCATTTTTCACACGGTTAGGAAATACTAAGTGCTTGCGACCTTAGAGTGTGTTGCAATAAGAATACCCCAAGCGTAGGGCTAGGTCAGTTGAAAGCATAATAAAACCCGGAAGTCTGGGGTCAAATCCACAGGGAGCGCATCCATAACTTGGTTCGGAGATTAGCTTGCGTAGAGAATTTTGGCGTTAAGACCACCAACCAAAGTTCGGCGTTGAGACGGCCAACTGAGAATTTAGTTAACTGGCTACTTAACCTAACTACGGCTTCTTTTTAACTGGAGATTAAACTAAAGACTAGATCTAGGGATAACTAATGCCCATAATCCAACGGCATTCTTGTTCCCCTCTTTTTGATAGTTCTAATAAACACGGTTAGGGTTTTGTAAATAATTTGACAAACACTTGGAAGGACATAGCTCTAAGCATCATATGTGGCAAGGAATCGAAACCCTAGCCTACATATGATCAAAGAGGTTAATACCTCCAAGTTTTGATACATAAAAATACCCTAGACACATGTTTACCATTGAAAAACAAAGATTAATGAGAGAAGAACAAGAAATACCCTTGGTTGCGGGATGTTAATCATCTCTCTACCTAGCCTTGCTACACTACTCACACATAATGAAAGGAGAAGTGCAATGAACTGGGTTAAGAAGAGGGGAACACGAAATCATGCTCAAAATGGACACAAAGACAAAATTAATAAGGATCCCAAAGTCACTTACGCATTAATGAAGACCAACCTCCACCAAACCCACCAATCAATGCTCCATTAATGAGAGATTGAGAGTTGGAGAGGAGAGGGAGGTAAAGAGAGAAAAAGCTGGTGATTAGTGAACAAAAGATAACCCTAAAAACATGCCAAGGGGGTTTATATAGTACCCCTTTTTAGTTACAAAAGAAAAAGAAAAAAAGAAAATAAAGATCTGTAGAAACTGGGAATCACCTACCGGTAGGCGTTGACCACCTACCGATAGAACGGCTTCGATTGCAAAAATTGAGTGCTGACTCTACTGGGGTCCTACCGGTAGGCATTGATCTCCTACCGGTAGGTAATGCCTGGATGCTCTTGTGACATTTCTAATGGGAAATTGAACCGGTAGGTAGGAAGGTCTACCGGTAGGCTTCTGGGCTGGTCCATTCTTTTTACAGCAATTCATGCTAGGCTTGCTTCGAGGGCATCGTGACAGTCCCCAACCTCAGATATCACTCCATTTAGAGCCCTCGGATCCCCGGTCAATGTTTGGAGAGAGAACGTGGCATAAAATCCGCCTTATTATCGAAGAAACCTGTAAACACCAAAAACGCACCTTCGCACAATATCATTCAAAATCACAGAGTTATGCGCACGAGCGTGGCAAAAATGAGCAAGATAAGCCCGATTATTTACATTATTGTGGGCTTATCACTAAATCCTTATCCCGCAAAGGCAAACCACGAACCTCCTCACGCTTTCCACCCTTAGGCCGTGCACTTTCGTCCAGTTAGAAGTCAGATTGAGGCTCCCAGGCCTTGATACAAATCTAGGCAGCAATCTTGCCCTGGCACGCCCGCAACACATTTTGCCAATTCGATTTTTGCACTTTTTGTGGAAAACAGAAGTGTGGTAGATGGAGCATTGATATATATCACAAAGAAGTCTCTAAAAAGTTCACACTTTATAATACCATCGCAAAATCTGTGGAATTTGGATTAACTATCCTATCAGATAATTGTCATCATGGTTTTAAGAAACGTCAATACTGTTAGTTTTTCTACATTGCAACTTCTTCGGAGGTGTTAATAAGCACACCACAACTCTGTGGACTATGCACTTAAAACAACCTGCACATGCACTTAAAGTTACATATTAACAATAATATATTTGAGGATTGTGGCTAAATTTGCACCCAAAAAGATAAGACAACAAGGAAGAACATTTCTAGATTGGTGACAGCTGCATTTCTTAGTTAATCAAGCTTTTCTGATTCAAACAAACAAATTCTTTGCATCATCTTTTGATTATTTGCACAAGGGAAAAAAAAAAAGCCATTGTTACCCTATAACCATTACAAAAACACTGCCTACATTCCTTGCTCTATTTTGGACAGGAAAGATTGCAAAATTGAACATAACTGATCTTTTACCACCATACAATTATGGGGTAAAACTAAAGAGCTTCATTTCCTAACACAACTTTTGTCAAGTCTCAAAAGGGTACAAATGAAGACTTGAGAGACTAAGACTACCTATGTTTTGCAAGCTTGCTGCAAATTACTTTACCCTATCCACTAGACCAGTGGGAATTAGTTGGCCACACTTTCCCATTGTCACAAGAATATACATCCACAACAGCACATTTAGGGCTTTCAATCATCGTTTCTCCACCCACATTCCCTAGTTGGATTATGAAATATGATGAGCAATGGTGAATCTGACCAAATTGATAGCCTAATTTCATAAAAAAAAAGCCCTAATTTCATGACCAAAGCGATAATATCATAAAAACTCTAATTTTATGAAGCTAGTCAGATTAGGGTATGTATTTCATGAAATTAATCAAATACGTGGACAGAGATGGGGGGTGGCGCTGGTATCACGCGACAACCGTCGGTGGTGCAGTAGCCGTTGGTGGTGGTGGTTCGATCGGAGTTTGAGGGAAGATAGAGGAGGGATCGTGTTTGAAGGGAGAAGAGAGGAAAGAGAAAACGTGTTTGCAAAGAAAAGAGGAGCGCCCGTCTGTGGTGGTGTGTCGTTGTTGGTTCGATCGAGAGATGAAGGAGGAGAACCAGTCATTTTGAGAGAAGAGAGGAGAGGGACGTGTTCTGATTTGAGAAGAAGGGAGGAGAGACAAAGTGTAAATTGTGGTTTTGAATTTTGAAAATTTGAACTTTTCGAAAAATTTGAACTGGGTTTGGTCGAAGCTGACTGGGCTGTGGAGAGTGGGTCCTTCCTTCCACGTGGGATTCGGGATGGATTTCATGCCATTTTTCTCTGCTCATAGCATTATTGGTTTTAAACGGTCCGAATTTTAAAACAACTCTATCGTGGAAGAGTTAACTTTTACTTAGGAAAGATCTTTTAAAATTTGGATCATTTGTTGCCAAGACAAATGGTCTGGATAAAACGATGTAGCGTGCCTGGGGTGCTACGACCTCCTATCATTCCCATACTTTTTGTTATAGCTTGAAATCAATTTTTTTTGACAAGATACAATAATATTTTTCTGTTTAAAACATTTGGTCGAATTTAAAGAATGTTTTGTGACCGTGTCGTTACCATATCAAAATTATTAATTAAAACACAACTGTTACAACTACTCCGTAGAATAGTGGCAAAAGTTCGAGTATCATTCCACAGGGACAAGAGTACGTTATTGAATTGGTTTCAATCAATTCTTACTTCAATTCAAGAACGAGTCTCAAGTTTTGGTTCCAAATTCTAAACTAAGAAAACAATTTTGCCTTGTTCTTTTCAGTTTTCAAAAAGAATTTTCAAAAAATACCCCCTAGATTCTTCCTAGATTCCCCCTACTTCCAACATTTCTCTCTCTATCTCTCTCCACTTATTACCCCTACTATTTTTCAAAAAACTTTTCAAAACCCAAACCAAACACAGAAAATAATTGTGATTTTTCGAAACAAGTGAGAAAAGCTCTAGGGTATTGAATCCAATTTCCCTCTCGTAGCTTGATTTTTCCTGGTTAAGGACTATTCATCCAAATCAATTCAAGATATTCACGAATAACTGATTGGCATAGGTTATCTTCGCGTAGTACAAGTCATCTTACTAGCATGAGCCATATCTAAGTATGGTTCGTCTAATAGCACGCTATGTCTTATAAAGCATAACCTATGTCAACCAACTCCGTGAAATAGTAAATCGTGTATATAAGTGTTTGAAGTCTAGAATACAAACACAAGAAATTGATAGAATAGAAAGCATTCAAACCATTCATTCCAAAAATGGCTTATTGACATTTTTGGTCCCCAATTTATTACTTGTGTGTCATTTTGGTCCCCAACATACCAACTGTAACACTTTCATCCCCAACGTTTCAATTTTGTGTTTAAAAAGTCCCTGCGGTTGATGCCGTCGCCTCTTTCCATTAAATTGGTTGGATAAATTACAAATATCACCCTTAAGGTTTATATTTGCATTACAATAAAGCTCCTACTTAATTTCTACAAGGTTTAAATTTGCATTTCTTTGATTTCTGTCAACTTTTTTTTGAATTATTGATACATCTCGACGAGAGAAAATTCAAAAGGTGAAAAATCACTATCTAAACTTTTTTTTTCGGAATAAATTACAAATATCATCTGGTAAAACACAAACGCCTGGCAAAACCACCTCCAATTTTTTATGGAAAAGTAAAAAAAAAATGCAATTTTTTTATAGTCTAGACCACTTCAACCCACCATAGCCGCCCATTCAACTCACCACCTCATATACCTAGAACCCTCCATCTCCATGTTTGCCTTCCTCATCTATAGTCTATGTTTGTGTGTGTGTACACTTGTATATGTTGTAAAAGGATGCGATTTTTTTTTGCGCAAATCCGACAAATGCAAATTTTTTTTATGGAAAAGTAAAAAAATTGCAAAGAAAAATAGTGATTTTGTCATGTAGGTCTTTGTATTAATCATAATCAATTCAATTTCTCTGCATCTATTCCAAATATAATTTGGGATGAACTTGTCTACGGGTATTGACCATCGGACCATAAGGCCCACTTTCGCGTTTCACACTAGTGATCCGCATTATTTATTAATTTCAAAAAAAAAATCTAGTGGCCTCATGAAAAATCATCTCAATAGGAAAACAACAAGTGCTTGTAGGTTGATAATGTTCAAAGGAAAAAAAATTGGAGGTGATTTTGCCGGGCGTTCATGTTTTGTTAGGTGATATTTGTAATTTATTCAAAAAATATTAGTTTCGATAGTGATTTTTCACCTTTGGATTCCTCTAATCGAGATGAATCAATCATCCAAAAAAAAGTTGATGGAAATCAAAAAAATGAAAATATAAACCTTGTTGAAATTAAGTAGGGGCTTTGCTGTAATGCAAATATTTTGTAATATATCCAACCAATTTAATGGAAAAAGGCGACAGCGTCAGCCGCAGAGATCTTTTTAACACAAATTTGAAACGTTGGAGACGAAATTGTTACAATTCGTATGTTGGGGGACCAAAACAGCATGCAAGTAATACATTGGGGACCAAAAATGTCAATAAACCTTCCAAAAAATGAATTTATCTTTAAGTCATACAACCAATGTTCAAATGAATAATCCTTAAACACAAACAAAGCTCAATCTACTTGAAAGGAAACCTTCATCTAACCATAGAAATGAAGTTTAGCCGGACATCGGAGTGGAACCCATCGGCGTTTGGTTGAGAGCCAACAAGGAGAACCGACTCTTCTCTTCTCTAATTTACAGTCGCAGATCTCCTTTTCTCTTCTAAAGCTCTATTCTCCTCCCCGAACTCTGTTGCATTTTTCTCCTTTTTAGGTCCCGTTCTAGAATACCTTCTTAAAAAATAAGTACTTATTTCACATTTTCAAACTAAAAAATAATGTAAATGAAAAATATTTTTTTAATTTTTTTTGCACCATATAAAAGATTTCAATGAGATCTATTAAACAAGATCCATATTGATAGAAAAATTATTTGTGTAAGCACATAATTTTTGAGGTTGAAATTGTCTTCTTAAAAAATAAATACTTATTTCCCTTTCCGGAATGGGGCCTTTAATGCTGTTGTTGCCGACTTACTTTGTTAAGTCTTGGGCCCCACTCTTATTATTTAAAGAAACCAATAAGTAAGGCTGCTGATTTTATCACTCCCTTTTTTTGTTAACGTCACTCAATTATTGCACTTGCAGGGAAGTGACGTTAAAAAAAAAGGGAGTGACAAAATCAACAGCCTTACTTATTGGTTTCTTTAAATAATAAGATTGCAAAAATACATTTTCAAAAGAGTGGCGTTAACAAAAAAGAGAGTGAAAAAATCATTCCCCATAAGCAATTAACTTTTGGGCCCATCAAGACATATATGAATTGAATTGTTCTGCTACCCTATTCACTTCCAATATATATATAGCACGTGCACAGCGACAAAGTAGGAGAAAAAATTATACGGCGAATCCGGTATTCTTTTGAGAGCAAATTTGATAAGCACCCGTTAATGCAATGCAGGGTGCGCTAGTATCTAGTTTTAGTTAATTTCATCGCTTAATTAGTTGCTTCTTAATTGCGTTTACTCATAAGGTATGTTTTTAGTGCTTTCAGGTAAATCGTGTGAATAAGGCATATTTTGACATCATCCATGGTCCGAGTGCGTCCAAGTACCCGAGAAACCAATGAAGACCCTGTCTGTCCCTGAAAATCTATCTAAGTATGGAAAAATCACTTTTCGAAAAAATATCGATTTTTGAGATAAAAAATGGCGGTAATTGATCCTTGAATTTTTCCAAGAGCAACTTCAAAATTGCAAGGTTTTATTCAAAGATTAAGGTCATGTTTTGAGCCATTTATTCAATAGAAAAGTGTGTTGTTTTCTGTTTTACACTAAAAGCTGGAGGTCAACATTTTGATTGAATTGAAATCTCAAAATTCTGGTAATGCCATTGTTTTCAAATGGGGGGTACTTCCTTATTTTCATTAAATAAATTAAAGTAAAGAAAAGGTAAAAGAAAGGTTTAAAATGCAATCTTTACTTAAGTTTAGAGAATGAAAATAAGAAGCTGAATTGCCCGAGCAGAAGGTAGATTTGCCCGAGCAGAGGTTGATTTGCCCGAGCAAGAGGAAGGCAGCCAAGGCAGCACCCCACTATTGACCTCGGCATCGATAGACCTTAATACTTTACATCGATGCCGAGCCTCTTAGTGGCCCAACTCCTTAACCACTTCGCCATTGATGGGAAGAATTATGTTACATCGATGCCGAGCCCCATAGCAGAGCACTCTAAGGCCGTTGCTATCGATGTCGAGGGACTTAAGAGCGGATTTTCTGAGCATCTTGGGAATATTCCAGGCGCGGATCCCCGGAGTATTTGAGCTTATGTCATTTTTGTAAAGAACAAGTAGGATAGATTCAATAGTACTATTTTCTAGATCTAGGATTAGATTTCATTGCATTTTCAAATTGTTCTTGTTGTTCTTCATTTTTTTCAGCACTCATATTTTAATTTCCTGCCTTAGTTGTTAATTTCTGTTATTGTTGCCTTAATTAAAGTTATTTATTTTCTCTCGATCTATCTTAATCTCTAGTTTAATTCTAGTCTTGTCATTTCATTATGGTAGCTAGATTTTCGCTTGCTCCTATCTCTCTAGATATGGGTGAGTAGTTTCAAAGGTTAGGTCATGGGATGATTAGCATCTCATGGCTTGGGCGAAAATTGCATTTTGCACCCAATAAAGCTTTAAACTTTGATTTGAAAATTGATGTGGGGTTCGGGTTTGTTTGATAAGCTACCGAGGTGTTAACCTCTTTGATCTTGTGTAGGTGGGAGCGTTGTCTACCCACCACATAAGATGCTTAGAGCTCTTTCGCATGAAGTATTTGTCAAATGAATTCTAGAGCTAGCTTGGTTCTCAAATCATTCTATTTTTCGATTTGAGAACTATAATCAAGTATCTTAAATTGCGTGGTTTGGTGAAGAGTGTGATCTAGCTCGAGTTTTGGGTGCTAATAATTCCTAGACTTAGCCTATCTTTTCTTTAGTTAATTCGTTTTTAATTTTAGCCTTTAATTTCCACCTTTTAAAGTAAAACAAAGTTGGCCGTCTAAAGGCCGAAAGCCCTTACTTGCTCTACAAATCCGACCAAGCCATATAATTTTTTCCTTGGGTACGATCCCGGATTTTCGGTTTATTATGCTTCAACCGACGCGTTAAACCCTACGCTTGGGGTATTATTCCATATTATCATCGGAGTAAGCGAAGCAAAATTACATTAACCCCCTCTAACTATACCTCGGTAACAAGTTGCCACCTTCATCGCACTTAACCCCCTTCCTTAACCATCTCCCATTAGTGAGCCGCTATGAGTTCAAACGGAAGAAGGTCATGTGAGCAGCACATGACCTTTTAATGACTGGTGTTGTCTTTATAAGTATGTAGATATGTATCATCTTCTACAACAGTACTCACTCTCTCTCTACTCATCTATATGACCTTTTAATGACTGGTGTTGGCTTTATAAGTACATAGATATGTATCATCTTCTACAGGTACTCACTCTCTCTTTACTCATCTATATCTCCCAACGGTCCTCCCCCCCTCTCTCTCTCTCTCTCTCTTTCTCTCTCTATTTCTCTCTATTTCTTTCTCTCTCCTAGCAATGGAAGGTAGCTAGCATTGGATCTTGTGATGGGGATTCAAATGTGTTATGCAACTGTGGCATAAGAGCACCATTTAGCGCAAATGGGTACTTATACAGGGTACAATACGCGGGAAAGGGTGCCAATTTCAAGGTCAAATTGGAGGGAAATGGAGTAGAATTGGAGGGAAGTGGGTTTGGTCTCCCGCTAAACTCCAGTCGTGATCTTAGGGTATGTTCTTACCCTTTCCCTTCATAAATTCAGATGGGGAAATTGGTAATTGCACACATTCCGTTAATGACATCTTCAATTTCGCATGATATATAGATGAAGGGGGCTAAGTGTTCGAGTCAAACAATGAAGGGGGCAACTCGTTACTGAGGTATAGTAGGAGGGGCTTAATATAATTTGCCCTTCTTTTAATTCGATCAGCTGCGGCTTTAACGTATTAAGCTTCCAAAACACCTACAAAAAACAATCGAGCACTAACTCCGAGTAACAACATAAACGCACTTAGCAAGGATAAACTAGGGAGCGCTAATGTGAACATTCACTCGCCGATCAATTTTTTTTTTTTTTTTGGTAACTTGCACATTTTATAACCAACCAACACAAAAACAAGGGGAGTTAAAAACCCTCAAACAAGAACCTTTACAAAGGAAAGCCTATAACAACCCAGCTCTACACATATATTTACGCCCTTAGAATTCTTCTGGAAATATTCCAGCTACAGCATAGTCTTTGATTTTCAATAGAGTTTGGAAAATGCTTCCAAGTGCAAACTCGAAGACGCATGTTATCTTCAATACTTGCCAATACTTGAGCAGCTCCTCTATGGATCCCTCCAAAAACTCGAGAATTCCTTTCCAACCAGATGTAATAAACCCCAGCTGCTAAAACCAATTTAAGCAAGAAGACCTTGAGGCTTTCACCTCTACAATGATCGATTGCCCACATAAGTTCACTATCTCATTCCTTCGGATCCCTCTGAACTAGGAATCGATGAAGAATAACCATCCAAATATTTCTGGAAAAACTACAAGCAAAAAATAAATGTTGCAATGTTTCATCCCTTTGAGAGCATAACACACAAACTGAATTAATGGTCATACCCCATTGACAGAGTCTCTCCTTTGTAGAAAGCCTCCTTAAACAAGCAAGCCACAATATGAATGACCATTTAGAAACACTTCTAGGGAACCACACTAGAGAGGCCCACTGGACTTTCTCTCCTCTATTTCTAAGAGCCTCCCATGTATGCTTGGAATTATAAAGGCCAGTAGGTGAAATAGCTTCTCTATCTGTAAAAGGTTGAATTGAGCTAGGAATTAACCAACGAATTTGATGAATCAAAGAGGATCTTGGGCGTGGCCAATTCCACTCCCCATTCCGAATGACAGAACTGACTTTTGCTGAACTTGACCTCCCCAGGTTAGCAAAGGCACGATCACCAAACAACTTGTATAAAGGACCACTAGGGTGCCAATTATCAAATCATAAAAAGGTACTCTGTCCATTGCCAATAACATGCTTTACCCAAAGCTGACACAGCCCTCTCAACTTCATCAGTTTCCTCATAGTCCAAGAGCAATCCTGTGGTAGTTTCATAACCCAAAAATTTTGATCCTTAATAAAATAATTGTGGATCCATTTCACCCACAAGTTGTCCTCCTTTTTACACAAAGCCCACAAATGGCGCATCATTGACGCTTTATTCCAAATCTGCAAGGATTTCAAACCTAAACCCCCTTCAGCTTTTGGAGTGCAAACAGCAAGCCAACTAACTTTTGCACCCACATTTGTAAAATTAAGCCCAGACCACAGAAAGGATCGAAGCATAGCCTCCACCTCTTTGATAATCTTCTGAGGTAGAATGAAAAAAGAACACCAATAGGTCTGCATACTGAAAAGAACGGACTGAATAAGTAACGCTCGACCAGCATATGTGAGAGACCTATTTGTCCAGCTCTCAATACGTTGTTGAGTCCTCTCCTTTAATGGCATACAATCCTCATACCTCAACCTTGTTGAAATGAGAGGCACCCCCAAATATTTGACTGGTAATGACCCTTCCGGGATATGAAGAATATGAAGGACTTCCTCTTTAACCATAGAACTTACCCCAACAAAAAAAAAAATTGGCTCTTGTCGAGATTAGGTTTCAAACCAGAGCAATGAAAGAATTCCTCCAAAGCATCTTTAATAATACAAATGGATGATGGGTCAGCTCTAGCCAAAAGAAAAAGATCATCAGCAAAAGCAACGAAAGAAATGGAATGCAAATTGCACTTTGGATGGAAAGTAAAAGGCCCCTGAGAGATCCTCCGATGAAGAATAGAGTACAGCCCTTCCATCACCAAAAGAAAAAGATAGGGTGAGATTGGGTCTCCTTGCCTAAGCCCTTTTTCTCCTTTAAAGAAACCTTCAAGTTCACCATTAACCACAACAGAAAACATAGCAGAGGTGATACATGACCTGATCCATGAGATAAACAAAGAAGGGAATTCCATAGCACGAGTTTCAAAAAAATTAAAACTAAATAAAGAAACTAATACTAATTAATACTCGCCGATCATTTTGTCTCTTATTTGAAAAATAACAAGAGTTTTAAAAAAATTACTCCAAAAATTACATGACAGAAGGAGTATTCTAAACACTGCCCAATTTTATCTTCAACAATTTCGTACATAAACAATATTCTTGAAATAGTGTCGCGAAGTGAACTAAATAAAGAAACTAATACTAATTCTCGTTTGTGTTCATTAATTGACAAAAAAAAATTTTGTAATTAAACAACTTAATTACGTTGACAACTAATCTTAACAATAAGATTCTTGCCAAATCTTATTCCCTTTGGAGGTTAGACGATTAATTTGGTTTTGTCCAAAATATTTGTAATGAATTCTGTATTGTAAGTGCTGTTAGCGTATCAATACAACTTCTCACTTTTGTCAAGAAAAGAAGGTTAGCGAGCTTTAATTGAAAACTACCAAAAAAAAAAAAAAAACCGTGTATTTTTTTTTTCCTCCTTACTGAACCACTCGTATTTGTCTTTCTTTCCTAACAACTGAACATGATTTAATTGTGACATCAATTCAAGTTTATCTCAACTAATTGTACGTCACATTTTCCACGTTAAGGCTTGAGGTTTTTTTTTTTATACGGAGAAACATATCGCATGTAACTAAACAGATTTGTTTGAATTCCTAAAATCTAGTACAGTATTATTTTTTTTTTTTTATGACTACCCCTACATGCTACAGTCTCTTTCACAGCTGTTTCTCACGCTTACGTACGCGTGGAGGTGAGATGATCCCAAAAGTTGTTAACAAGGAGAATCGAACGTGAGATTAAAGGCTAAATATTGTCGAAATATTTACAACTTTGATATTGTAACGGAAGTCTTCTTTATTTTACCATTGAGTACTCAAGTGTAGAGTAAAACAAGTACTAGCATTTATAGACGTTGTGATAGTGTTTTCATTTACGGAGTAGTATTTATCATCTTTAATTCTCTTGTCTATATAAGATTGATTTTTTTTTGAACAGAAATAAAAAAATAAGATTGACTTAGGACAGTAGAAATACACTAAAAAAATAAAATCAGGGAAAGAAATGAAGTTTTTATATAATCACAGAATAAACTCTACTAGCCTGAAGTATCCATTATCTATTTCGTTTTGGGGAGTGATTTTGACACTCCCCAAATTGATAACCGCACTCCCAAAGGGGAGTGTCAAAATCAATTTGAGGAAGAGATTGATTTTGGCACTCCCCTGGGGAGTGTGGTTATTAATTTGGGAAGTGCCAAAATCAATTCCCTTTTTTTTTTAACTTGTCAAAGCAAACTATCTTTAACATACGTTTTCACATAAAAGCCAAGAATGTTTGAAAAGGGTGGCCACAATTTTGGCTGGTGTTGGGTTAACTCTTGTTGAACTAATATCATTCATTTTGTGGCGTTACTGGCGTACCTTCACTGCTCACCGAACCATTTGCATTGATTTTTAGGCCCATAATTTGGGGGCAGTCCATACAGGGGTCGGATCCGGTCAATTGTGCTACCGACCAATTCGATCAAGTTGGTGCATCCACATCGTCCAAAAGTATTTTGGACGGCCCAGATTTAATGAGGGTCCTCTTTCCAAAAGTGTTTTGAACGACCCAAATTTAAAGACTGTCTTTTTTAAATCTGAGCCGTCCAAAACACTTTTGGACGACTCGGATGCACCAACTTGATCGAACTAGTTGGTAGTAAATTGAGGGGATCCACAGCATCCGCCCCCGTCTACACACTTTGGTTTGTGTCTAAATCACAAAGATTAATTGAGGGAAAAAATTGTAAGAGAACGAAAGAAAATATGCCTTTTTATTTTATCTATTCCATAGGCTCCATTTGTTTCAGAGTAGAATATTTTCATGTAAAATAATTTACTCATTATACTTAGGGGTGAGCATGGATTGGATTGGTTCGGTTTTATAGTAAACCAAGAACCAAACCACTACCTACGGATTATGAATTTGGAGAACCAAACCAACCCACAAAAAGTATAAAACCAAACCAATCCAAACCATTAGATTGCGGTTCGGTTTCGGTTTCGAACCACGGTTTACTTTAAACTAAAATATCATCTTCGTAAGTTATTTAAAGTACTTAAAATTGCGGAAATAACTAACAATTGATTTTCATTTATAGAAATATAGTAAAATTTAGGAATTAATTGAACCATGGATCCACTATTCATTGAATGAAGCATTATATATTTATATTCCATACTTTTGGTATACCAAAATTATAGGAATAAGTTTTTTTTTTTGTTTTTTGTTTTTTATAACGTCACTGGATTACAACAAGTAAAACTAGGAAAAGTCCTTAATCAAAATAGAATTAAGCGCAGACAGAATACAACCCGTAAAATGAAAATTTTAATTATAGGAATAAGTTGTGATATATAGAAGTTTATGCTAAATAATTTTGGCAATAAATAAATACTAAATAAGATGGGAGATTGAATAGATTATTAATTTAGGAAATTAGCTGACTATATATAACTCTCATGTATACTTGATGTATTTAAATTAAATGAGATATATAATTATACGGTTCGGATCGGTTTGGAACCAAAACCATTAACGTAAATCCACAAACCAAACCATTTAATGCGGTTTCTAATTTTTTTAAACCGGAACCAAACCATCTTACTAAAAAACCAAACCAAATCATTCAGTTTGGATTGGTTTGGACTGGATTCGCGGTTTGACGGATTTTTTGCTCACCTCTAATTATACTTATTTCGCCCTGCACAAATGTACACATGGTTCCACACAACGAACAGCTGTGGACACAGTGTACCCTATATCGAGCACAAACGTACAAATGGTTCAAAAAATTTAGAGGGGGGAGCCATACAGACTCAAGTTCCTACATCTATCTCTCTCTTTAATAAAGCAACAAGCAATATATAGTTGTGAGAAGCAAAATACAAAACAAAAACTCTTCAATCATTGAAAATGGGAAGGGAATAAAAGAAGAGGAGGAAATACAAATACTGTTGAATTGCAAGACATGAAAAAATAAACATGAGAAGCACAACCTCTACTTAGTATGTGGCCCAAACACAAAATAAATCAATTAAAATCCCTAGACCATGTCTGATATCAAAGTCTCAGCTTCTCACAAGAATGAAATTAATCCAGGGATTAGCCCCAGCTTACACTTGCAAACATAAAATTAACATCCTTGACTTTCCCAAAACCCCAACAAAGAAACACCACCCATCCACACCGGAAGCAAAAGGTAAACAAAAAGACCCAAACACAAGAGAAAACAATACCAATCATCAAGTTAAAGAACAATAAATCCCCCAATATGCCGCTGCTAATCAATGGGCGACTCACCGGCTACTAGTAGAATTTAGATGGCTGCGAATTTTGGAACATCAACTGGGAACTGGTCTATCTCATCCATCCATGGGTTCTTCTCCTTTTCTGGGTTAATAGTCCTCAAAGCCTTCCAAACTGCACTGTTACACTTAAACCCAGAACCAAATGCTATCTGCCACGTTCTATCTCCTCTCTTCACCCTCCCTTTGGCTTCTGTATAAGCCAACTCATACCAAAGAGAACTGCTTGAAGTGTTTCCAAACCGGTAAAGCGTCATCCGCGAAGGCTCCATGTTCCAATCAGAGAGTTGCAGGTTTTTCTCTATCTCGTCCAGAACAGCTCTTCCTCCAGCATGAATGCAAAAATGCTCAAAAGCCAACTTGAAATCGGGAATGTAGGGCTTTATCTTCATCTTCAGAAGTTTTTTCGCCACTAAAGTGGAGAAAAATAGCAACTGTTCAGACATCGGAAGCACAAGTGGGCCCAAAGTGGTGATGTTAGTCTTCAAAGCATCTCCGGCCACCGCCATCAGGTCCTTCAACAACGAGACTCCAACTTTTCCGTTAGGATCCTCCATTTGAAAAACACACTCAAAGCATTTGTCATCAGACCCTTTGTGGGTCCTGACAGTGTGAACCAATTGGTATTTGGATCGGCGGTGGTCTGACCTTTTGTTCGAAAGCAAAATGGCCGCCCCTCCCATTCGGAACAAGCAATTGGAAACAAGCATTGATCTTTCATTCCCAAAGTACCAATTCAATGTGATGTTTTCCATGCTTATTACCAGAGCATAAGTATTGGGATGAACTTGGAGGAGATCTTTAGCAAGATCGATTGAGATCAAACCGGCACTACAACCCATCCCACCAAGATTATGGCTAATAATGTTCCCTCTAAGCTTATAATGGTTTATAATCATAGCAGATAGAGAGGGCGTTGGATTGAACAAGCTACAATTCACAATCAAAATCCCTACATCTTTTGGTTTCACATGGGTTTTTGCCAAAAGCTCATCAATGGCACCATACATTACCATTTCTGCCTCTCTTCTTGCTTCCGCCATACATGGATTTGGAGGTACTCTTATAACAGCTTCAGGCAAATAGGTTTTTTCCCCAAGACCGGATCTCTCAAGAATTTTCTGTTGGAAAAGGAGGTTTTCATTTGTGAATGTTCCAATCAAACGTGACCTTTCCATGAAAGTCTGCCTAGTGCATTGGCGAGCGTCCTCTGGTTTATAGCACGAGAAATTCACAAGGTAAACAGGACGAGGGCGAGTAAGGAAGTAAAGGGTGGACAGAAACACCAGGAGGGTCGAGCACAGGATCACTGATATGACATTGAAGCGAAGATGGTCCCAAAGAACATAAGCATCTTGAAGTGAGACAGTCGATAGCTGAGCCGCTATGAGAACAATCATAGGGGTTATAAATAGGAACATTCCATGGGTAATGAGGTAATGGTATCCGAGTTTAACATACTTCAGTTTGACAGATTGCTTGAAATCAGGAAGCTTCTGCGACGAAGAGAATGGCATCGAGGGTGTTCTCGGTTTTGACTCGCTCATTTTCAACCAACTTTGAAGAAAGGGCTTCCTTAATCGATGGGTATTACTCCGGATCAAAAATCACAGATTTCTACGCTGGCCGGGACACCTGAGTTTCCAAAAACAGAATTTCCTCTACTTTCCACAAGAAATGAATGGAGTGAAAAGGGATATAGGAGTCTAAGATGTGGGTGTCATTAGAGGGTTTATATAGGAAGGACAAGATGGCCAGTATTTCTAGGTCAAAACCCACATAATTTCCTCTACTTTCAACAACAAGATGAACAAAAGGGAAAGAGGTTTGGGAATCTAAGATCTGGGTTAGTCAGGAGAAATACTACCAGCTAAATTGGGTATGGTACAGATGGGAAACCAATTTACAAAAGGAATTGAAAAATCCAAGAACCAAGCTCAAGGAAAATGAATTCCTGCAACCAAAAAACAAAAAAAAATTTATAATCTATTTATACCTGATCATGAGATCTAACCAAACATATCTTCTCTTACAAGAAGGAACACCAATCAAAACCCATATGCAAAAAAAGCCCAATAAATATTGCAACAATTAAACCCAGATGCGAAAAGTAGTTACCTTGGGCGGCGTAAACTTCTGCCACCAGATGGCCGCCTGCTCTCCGGAGATATCAGCCTGTTTGGCAGCCGGATTTGAAGGTGGATTTGCCAAGAGGGGGATTACACCTCCGTTTGCCTCGTCATCTCCGGTCTTTGGAAGAGAAAATTGCAGCTGGATTTGGAAGGGGGATTTGAGGCGTCTGGACTACAAATCCACCTCTTCCCGGATTAGGCAACGACAGGGGGTGCCCCGGTCGTTGGTGAAGCGGGCTCGGTGAATTACCGTTATGCCCTTCCTTTTTCTACTCCATCACGCGTTGTGTCTATCTGAGAGAGAGAGAGAGAGAGAGAGAGAGAGAGAGAGAGAGAGAGAGAGGTACTGTTCGTCGCCTGAGCCGTCGTCGTGACCGGAGTTTTAGATGCAGATTTGGAGGTGGTCTGATTGGATTGCCGAACCCACCATCGTTGTACCCATCATCGCCGGAGTGTTGTGCCCATCATCGTCAGGGCCTCCATCGTCGCCGGAGTGGTATCAAAACTCCTCGTTCTGATCAATTGGGCTGGAGAGAGGTAGAAACAGAGGTGATTTGGTGGTGGGTCTGAGGTTTAAACTATACACGTGTTGACGTGGATAGATCATAGATATCAACGCATCTATATTGTATTTACCAATTTACCTTATAACTATTACAAATTACAGTTTAGCCGAAATGCATATTTCATATTTTATGCTATTAACCCAATATAACTTCAAATAACTTTTCAAAATTACATTATGCATCAACTTATTGATATAGCATATAAAATAACAAAGCATAGCAAATTGGTCAGATACATCATTTTTCTATCAATTTTTTTATTCCAATAAAAAGTAATGTTTAAACATTATTAAGATAAAATGCATTTATTTTATCCCATAATAATTAATGATAAATATGTATTTATTCTAATTATAATGAAATTAACCTATATTGTCCATTAAATTAATAAATTGGGGGCAATTAAATCATTTCACATCATATCCTATTATATCCATGCTCCAAATCTTCCTTCTCAATAAATCATTCTAACACTAGATTACAAATCCACCTTCTTAGGAGGTGGGTCCACCCTTCTTATATATCCACCTTTAAATCTACCCTCCTTCTATATCCACCCAAAATCAAATTTTTCATCCAAACTGGCCGCAATAGTGCATATGAATATGATGATGGGAGAGAGAAATTTAAAATGAGGGACTTTGTTATTGAGAGAAATTTAAAATGAGGGACTTGATTGAGAGAGAGAGGGAGAGGGGTGGGGGGGCGGGGGGGAGGGGAGGGGGTGTTTGCCGTAATGTATAAAATATAAAGAAATACTTTATCTATGAGTTCCGGGGCAAACAAAAGACACATTTACGTACATTCATACGTATGTTTGTTTGTTTGTTTTTTTTTTTTTCTACAATCTCTACGCCAGCTTACGTGCATTCTAACTAATTCTTTCTCCAATTTGGTCAAAGATTATCCACGCCGGAACTATGTAATTCACAAGATATTACTTTCATACGACCTAACTTCAAAAATCGGACCTTGATAAATCATGTCGAAAGTAAATCCACTGACCAATACTATTCATACGTATATACCACATCGAGAAGGCAAGGAACACATGAATTGTGCAACGTTGACAGTTCAGATTGCAAAAAGCATGTTCAAAAAAGAATGTTTCTACCCACACAGAGACTAAAGACATTGCACAGATTTTTTTAGGGCCCACTGTTGGATCCCACAAAATGATTCGATCCGTTCATTAATTTTAAAATAGTTTTTTTATGAATTTTGTAAAAAATTAACTCAATCAAATATATGTAATTACTTGATCTAATGAAAAGTTGTAATATTAGATTTAGCACTTACAAGTATCTAATTGAGCTACTTTTTACAAGGTTTCATAAAAAATATTTTAAAATTAATGAATGACTTGGGTCATTTTGTGGGACCCCATAGTGGGTCCCACAAAAAATCTGTGCAATGTCTGTGTAAAAAGTCTCTGTGTCGGAAGTGTTTCGGTATAAAAAAAAAGATTGCAAAAAACACGGATTGTGTTGACCCGGATGGACGGCTATGGGTTTATCCCTTGGGGGAATTCGGTTTTAGTGGGAGATGGGGTTAAAAAGTCCCGAGTGATGGACAAGTTTTTATGGAATTCGTTAGATATGAAACAGACAAAAAGAAATTCCCCATGTATGGAGTCAGTTTGTAGTCGAATTTGGATTTGGATCTAAGTTGCCCTTTGTATGGACTTAAGTTGCACCTTATTTTTTCAAAATAGCACCTGAGAACGACTAATTTGGACCTAAATTGCTCCAAATTCCCCATATATTTTTTCAAAGTAGCACATGGAGAATTTGGAGCAATTTAGGTCCAAATTCAGTTGTTCTCAGGTGCTACATTGAAAAAATAAGGAGCAACTTTGGTCCATATAAGAGGCAATTTAGGTCCAAATCCAGATTCGATTACAAACCGACTCCATGTATGGGGAATTTCTTTTTGTCAGTTTCATGTATGGGCAATTTCTTTTTGTCCGTTTTATGTATGGGCAATTTTTTACGAGGTTCATTAAAAAATATTTTAAAATTAATGAATGACTTGGATTATTTTGTGAGACCCCATAGTGGGCCCCACAAAAATCTGTGCAATGTCTGTAAAAAGTCTCTTTGTCGGAAGTGTTTCGGTTCAAAAATAAAATTTGCAAAAAACACGGATTGTGTTGACCCGAATGGACGGCTATGGGTTTATCCCTTGGGGCCTGTTTGGATGGAGTAAAAAAGAGGGGGGAAAATAAGAGGGGGTATATGAGAGGGGTCCACCTTCGCCCCCCCCCCCCCCCCCCCCCGTTTGGCATTCCAATTTCCTCCCCCGCCGCCCCGTCCCCCTCCCCCTCCCCCTCCCCCTCCCCCATTATTTCTTACCCCCTTTTAGTTTTCCTCAGTTCTAGAAATTCTCGGGTATTAATTTTGGGCTCTTCTTGGAGTCCCCAAAAATAATCCGGCTTTGGAGGGATGTTTTGTGGACGAAAATACTCTTCGTTATCCCTTTTCTCCATCCACCATTCAACCAACTTCTACTCTCCATTATACCCAAAATCATATTTTCCATTCAAATCGATCCTAAGACTCTTTATTTAGTTTTAGGACTCTCTTAGGGTGTTCATTGAAAGGTCTTAGAGCTAAAAATCCATTATGACCATTTAAGATAAAATGATCAAAAAAATAAGATCTCTGCACCGGTTCAAACAGATTGAAAATTGGAACACTTAATTTTTAACTATATTTTTTATAATATATAAACGGTGTAAAATATTAAGTGTTCCAAATTGCAATCCGTTTGAATAGGTGGAAAGATTTTAGTTTTCTGATCATTTTATCTTAAATGGTTATAATTAAATTTTGATTCTATGGCTCTCGTTGATTAGCTTTAAGAAAGTCGTAGAATCAAATATCTCTTAGGGCTAATCAACGAGAGTCATAGAGTCAAAATTTAATTATGACCATTTAAGATAAAATGATCAGAAAACTAAAATCTTTCCACTGATTCAAACGGATTGAAATTTGGAACACTTAATTTTTTAACCATATTTTTTAATATATAAACTGTGTAAAGAGGTTGAAAAATTAAGTGTTCCAAAATTTAATCCGTTTGAATCGGTGGAAAGATTTTAGTTTTTTGGTCATGCTATCTTAAATGATCATAATTAAATTTTGACTCTATGACTCTCGTTGATTAGCCCTAAGAGATATTTGATTCTACAACTTTTTTAAGGCTAATCAACGAGAGCCCTAGTGATGTAGAACATGTGGAGCCCCAATTCCATGATCAGCTGGACCGAGCCAAGCCCCGAAAGTCTAAACGGTGTTTAATTTTAGATTACCCAAATCGGCTAAATTCGAACGAGCTCAGAATAGGCCCAAACTTGGTGGGCTGACTTATTTTCGCGCTCCAGTCGATACTCATGAACCGTAAAGGTTGATGATGAATGGTGTTTTTCGGCCCGATTCATTCGTTTAGGCTTTCTATTGCGTTATTTTGCCATTTTAGGAAAGATTTGTTTCGTTAATAACTCTTAGATCGTAATTCCTTTTAAGTTGATTCTTTTGGGGAAAGTCTTGTTTTTCTTTCCCGTTTTCAATTTTAGGAAAAGCCCTAAATTCTGGGACTTTTTAATTTCCATGTTTATTTTTAGGGTTTCTAGAGTTTCAGCCTATATAAAGGTTTGTAACTTAGGGTTTATGCAGCTTTTGATTAATAATATTACAGAGATTTTCTCTTTCTTTCTTGTGCGCAAGATTTGCTCGTTGCGACAAGTTATTTATCTCGTTTGGATTAGTACGCTAACTAATCTCTTCGTGAATTCCGTTGCGTCACCTAGAGTCAAAATTTAATCATGACCATTTAGGATAAATTGATCAGAAAACTAAAATCTTTCTACTGGTTTAAACGGATTAAAATTTGGAACACTTAATTTTTTTAAAAAAAATCAAATTTTATAAAAAAAATTGTTTAATAATAATGCTAAATTCGTTAATTTGTTTGTAGAAATAAATATTACGACTTAAATTGTGAAAGAATAATTAAATTTGCAATTACATATAAACCGTAATACATAATAATTTAGGGACTGCACAAGGGCAAAAGGGTCATTTGATAGCTTTTTATATCATATACCCTCCTTATACCCCCTATTAATCCTTCATCCAAACAAAATATATTATTTAATCCACATACTCTAATATCTCATCCAAACAACCTACTATTTAATCACATCTCTATAAACATCATATCAATGTGGGTCATCCCTAATTAACTAATACCTCATACTATTTTATCCCCCTTATTAACTAATACCCTCAATTCTTTCCCCACGTCCAAATGGCCCTCGGGGGAATTCGGTTTTAGTGGGACATGGGGTAAAAAAGTCCCAAGTGATGTACAGGTTTTTATGGAATTCATCAGATATGAAATAGACAAAAAGAAATTTCTCATGTATGGAGTCAGTTTCTAGCCGAATCTGAATTTGGACCTAAGTTGCCTTTTGTATAAACCTAAGTTGCACCTTATTTTTTCGATTTAGCACTTGAGAACGACTGAAATTGGACCTAAATTGCTATGGGGAATTTGGAGCAATTTAGGTCCAAATTTAGTCATTCTCAGGTGCTAAATCGAAAAATAAGGTGCAACTTAGGTCCATATAAGGGGCAACTTAGGTCCAAATCCAGATTCGATTACAAACCGACTCCATGGATGGGGAATTTCTTTTTGTCCGTTTCATTTATGTGGAATTTTTTTTTTTGTTCATTTCATATCTGAGCAATTCTATAAAAACCTGTCCATCACTTGGGACTTTTTTACCCTGCCTTCCACTGAAACCGAATTGCCCCTTATCAGTTGTGACAATTACAATTGGTTCAAGGGAATATTTATGTCCAATTAAATTAATTTTTCACAACCACGTTAAGTATATATTGAGACTAAAGAAAATGAACTGTTTAGATAGTCAAATGGACTCGTGATCAGTGGCGGCTCCAGAAATTCTTATAAGGGTGTTCAGAAATCTCTATTGCCTCTAGAAATCACAACTACGTATACACAAAATTTCATCTATTACTTGGCTTATATACATTGGATTGATTTGTGGCCTGATTTCCGGATTGAATGTTCAAATATTTTGGATATTTTGTTCAAATATTTTGAATAAGGTATTCAAGAAGGGTTAAACTAGAATCAAACTAAAAATATTACATGTATTTCTATATATGAAAAAAAAAATGGAGTATTCAAGTGACCACTTTTTTTTTTGGTACTTTGGAAATTCTTGAGTCACTAAATTTTTGAGTGACTACACTTGATGAATGGTGGAGCCGCCACTATTTGTGATCCGTTCTACTTTGCGTCACAAGAGAAGATTTCAACTCGTCCGAAGCAAGCATCAAAAAAGCAGTACGATGTGTCTTGGTCCTCTCGGAAACTTCCTCCTTTCCTACTACAAAAGCAAGCATCCGATCTAATCAACTCTGATGGTAAACTTGAATGAAAAAAAACAAAGATTCTCCAATATTAGGAGGGTGGCTTCTTGTAAACCTTTTTTTTTTTTTTCCCCGTATTATGTGTCTTATTTGTCTTTTTTAAATTTTTCTTAGATTTGCGTTATATTTTTTAGATTACTCATCTATCTCGACGGAAGAAGTCTAAAAAATAAACAAATATGACAACAAGCAAAAAAACAATTCACTAAAGATGGATTTGTTTGGTTAAACAACTATCTTTTTTTTGTCTAAAGTGTCGTTTCATATGAAAAATTTTCAACATCGGTTCATTTTTTTATACTTTTTTGATTCGTCTTGTTGAAACGAACAATTAACCCTAAAAATTATGACGAAAAACTAAAATAAGAGTTACGAAAAATAAAAAATACTGAAATAAATTTCTAAGTCTGAAATTTACAAGAACGGAGCCTCAATGGCTAGAATAATTTTAAGATCTTAATTGGTTGGATTACGAAAGACGTGAAAGTTCCTTCTCATGAGCTGAGAATAATGGGATTGTTAATTGAAGCAACATGGCCCTTCTCAGGAGCTGCCAAATGTCCATGGCAGCAAGAATTCCTGCTACTAGATCGGTATGCAAGAAAACCAAATCCGCACTTTGTTTGGTTTTGAGTTCCGATTTTTTTTTAATGCAATAAGTTAAGAGAGATAAATAAATCTATTAAAAATCGTGCAGAGAATGAAAAGTTGAGTTTAGAACTTGTAAATGAACAAAGTTGTCCAATTTAGTTCACAATGCTTTGGGTGTGTTTGGCGGATATCATTTCAAAAAAATAGTGAGTATTATTGATGTTTAGTGATTTTTATTTACTTATTTTCTGTTAAGTTTTTTTTGAGATTAATCATTGAGTAGAGAGGTAAAGAAATTATTAAAAATGGAAAGCAATTAGAAAAATCCACATAAACGCAGGCACCAATGTAAAAAATAAAATTAGTTTCGTGGATTATTTTTTCAAATTTCTTCAAGAGATTTTTATTGTAATTCCTTTGAATTAATAAAACAATGAAAAACCACCCACAAAACTATTTTGCTCCGATAATCAAAGATTTTTCGTGGGAGACATTAAACAGATAGAACATACGAAGAACATAATTCCAAATCCAAGAGAGAGAGAGAGAGAGGGAGGGAGAGGAGAGAGATGGATGAGGGGAAGAAGAAGGGGATGGCAGTGGTGGTGGGAGGCAGCATAGCAGGACTATCCTGTGCGCACGCGCTCATAGCAGCAGGGTGGGAAGTGGTGGTGATTGAGAAATCAAGTGGGCCGCCAACTGGAAGCCCAACCGGTGGACTCTTGTTTCAAGAGTTGGTTCTCACAATCTCCCAACCTTATGATGCAACGGGACGTAGAGTGGTGACGTGCAGCCCTTCTTTTAGACGTGCTATGTAGATGTGGACTTATAGATAGGGAGTTGCTCTTGGTGAAAACTTTTGAAATGTAAATATACACATCTTTAGGTGGTTTGCAATGTAGAGATCCTTGTAAAGGCTTCTGGCTTTGGCGTATATAATAAAATGGAATTTGCTTCTAGTAGTCGTTAAGTGAGTCTCTTTAGTCATTTGCTAATGAGGTGTTTAACTTTGATATGGCCTTAGTGATCGGATCACTGGCGCTTTGTTGTGACTAAAGCCTTTAGGGATGAGCTAGGGTAGTGACAAATCTCGGTCTCGACCCACTTGCTCAGGAACTCATTGAGTCATGGCTCGGTTGAACCCATCTCAGTTTTAATTAGGGCTTAATAAGTAAACCAAATTGCTCGAGTTCGACTCATGTTCGGCTGTTAAGGCTCAGTTTCCCTATAGGGTTAAATGCGTTAGAGTCCCGTTCCGTTAAGATTCTTATATTTTAAGTACCTATTTTTCGCTTTACAAGACATGTCATTTTCTTACAATAAATCTATCTTTAATGAAAATACTGTAAGTACTTAAGGAGCTTATTTTCATTTACAAAATGCAAGGAGAAATAAGCCCTTTTAGCTCCACAGGGAAACACGGCTTAAATACTCTGTATTGGGTCAGTTGGTGTGATGAACAAGTCAAATTCGTTCGCATATGTTAGATCTGTTAAGTGCTCAAGAACAGCTATTTATTCAGTTCGATAAGGTTACAATGTTTGAAAAAACCAAAAGTCATTTGAGTTCGGTTCGTCTTTGGCTTATTAAAATTTGTTTTGCGATTAATTTTCCAAAATACTTGTGTAAAAGTTACGATTTCTTACTTTTTCAGTTTCTCTCATTTTTACTCGAGTGCCTCTTTTCACACCCCCGAAAAAAAAAAAAAAAAAAAAACTCTCCCGGCCCCACCATTTCCCCCCCCCCCCCCCCCCACTTTAATTACTGTTTTGTTTTTTAAGTTTTACTAGTTTTTTTTTTGTTTTACTTTTAAAAGACTTTAATTACTGTTTTTTTTTTAATTTTTACTTTTACTAGTTTTTTTGTTTGTTTTACTTTTAAAAGACTTTAATTACTGTTTTAGTTTTTTTTTTAACTTTTACTTGTTTTTTTGTTTTACTTTTACTAGCTTTTTGTTTTACTTCAAAAGACTTCTTACTATAATTTTAATTAATAAACGAATAATTAAAACGTAACTTGTATAAAGAAAATTTAAATGAGTGGTTATAGTTGAAGATAAAAAGATAAAAGGAAATCTAAATAAATGGTTAGAAAGAAAATAGATAAAAGATATAAATAATACAAAATTAATAAATTCAACAACATAAAAGAATTATAAAATTTTAAAAACAAGAAATTTACTCATGTATATAATATTAAATAATTAAAAAATATAAAGAGTAAAATATATAAATAAAAAGACCTAAGTAAATAGATAAATGAGTACTTATTTATCCTTTATTTACTTAATAATCTTTATATCGTTTTTCTCTTTTATTTATTTAATATTATTTAAGTGTTCCGATTTATAATCCGGTTGAATCGTTGCAAAGATCTTGTTTTTTAATCAATTTATCTTCAACAATCATAATGAATTTTTGGCTCTAAGGCCTTTCAACGAGCATCCTAAGACTCTTTATTTAGTTTCAGAGCTCTCTTAGGATGCTCATTGAAAGGCCTCAGAACCAAAAATCTATTATGATCATTTAATATAAAATAATCAGAAAAATAAGATTTTTACACCAGTTCAAGCAGATTGAAAATTGAAATACTTAATTTTTTAACTATATTTTTAAATATATAAACGGTGTAAAAAAATAAGTGCTCCAATTTTCAATTCGTTTGAATCGGTGCGAAGATCTTATTTTTCTTATCATTTCATCCTAAATGGTCGTAATGAATTTTTGGCTCTAAGACCTTTCAATGAGCACCTTAAGAGAGACTTGAAACTAAATAAGAAGCCTTAGGGTGCTTGTTGAAAGGCCTTAGAGCCAAAAATTCATTATAACCATTGAAGATAAAATGATTAAAAAAACAAGATCTTTGCACCGATTCAACCGGATTGAAAATCGGAATACTTAAATAATATTAAATAAATAAAAGAGAAAAAAGATTATTAAGTAAATAAATGAGAAATAAAAGAAAATGGAGTTGGGTCTTTCTGGGGTATTTTCGGAAGAGTGGGGGTGGGGTCGGGGGTGTGTTTGTGTCAGGAGGCGCGAGAAGAGATTTACTTTTTACTCACTCATATCACATAAAAGTTTGCTGTAAACTCAAAATGTAAAAAAAAAAAAAATTGAATAAAGACAAAACAAAAAATTATTCTGCATAAATTAATCACTAGCGTAAACTATAATCGTACGTCACATTTTCCACGTTAAGGCTTGAGTTTTTTTTTTTAGTTTATTTATGGAGAAACATATCGCATGTAACTAAACAGACTTTTTTTGAATTCCTAAAATCTAGTAGAGTATTTTTTTACGACTACCTCTACAACTTCTCCCACAGTCATTTCACATGCTTACGCGTGGAGGTGAGGTAACTCCAAAAATATCGAACCTGAGATTAAGGGCTAAATATTGTCGAAATATTTACAACTTTGATATTGTAACGGAAGTCTTATTTATTTTACCATTAAGTACTCAAAGTGTAGAGTAAAACAAGTAGGAGTAGCATATATAGTTGTGGTGATGGTGTGTTTTCATTTATTTATCATCTTTAATTCTCTTGTCTATATAAGATTGATTTATGGACGGTAGAAATACACTGAAAAAAATAAAATCAGAGAAAGAAATGGAGTTTTTAGTTTAGTTTAGGGTCCCTATAAAAAATTAGCTCAACCGGATTCGGTAAGGGCACTTATGTAACATCCAATTTTGCTTCAAAATTTAGGCCCCAATTCTGAAGCAAAATTGAATGTTTCGTAAGCGCCCTTACCAAGATCCGGTTGAGTTGATTTTTTATAGAGATCCTAAACTAAATATTTTAAACAAAATGAGCAACTCCGATCATCTTTGTTGAACTCAAGACGGGCGCAAAATCCTACTGCACGTGATTGCTGTACATGTTTATTTGTACCGATATTCTTTCCTGTTGGGTTAACCCTTTTTTTGGGTAAATTGTTGGGTTACCCATTGTTGAACTAATATCATTCATTTTGTGGCGCTACTGGCGTACCTTCACTGCTCACCGAACCATTTGCATTGATTTTTAGACCCACAATTTGGGGCAGTCCGTACAGGGTCGGATCCGGTCCATTTAGCTATTGACCAATTCAGTCAAGGTGGTGCATCCAAGCCATGCAATAGGCCGTCCAAAACAATTTTGAACAGAATAAAACAAAAACAAAAACTTTTGAACAGCTCAGATGTACCAATTTGACCAAACTGCTCGGTAGCAAATTGAGGGGATCCGCCCCCCGTCTATACACTTTGGTTTGCGTTTAAATCACAAAGATTTATTGAGGGGAAAAATGGTAAGAGAACGAAAGAAAATATGCCTCTTTATTTTATCTATTCCTTACTCCGTTTGTTTCAAGATAGAATATTTTCAGGCCAAATAATTTACTCATTATACTTACCTTATTTGGCCCTGCACAAATGTACACACATGGTTCCACACAGAACGAACAGCTGAAGACACAGTCTGTATCTTATATCTAGCACAAATGTACACATGGTTCCAAAAATTTAGAGAGGGGAGCCATACAGACTCAAGTTCCTACATCTCTCTCTCTCTCTCTCTCTTTAATAAAGCAACAAGCACCTTATAGCTGTGAAAGCAAAAAAAAAAAACCTCTTCAATCATAGAAATTAGGAAGGGGAAAAAAAGAAGAGGAGAATACTGTTGAATTGCAAAACATGGACAAATAAACATGAGAAGCACAACCTATACTCAAGAGTGTGGCCCAAACACTAGAATAAATCAATTGAAATCCCTAGACCATGTCTGATATCAAAGTCTCTTCTTCTCACAAGAATAAAAATAATCCTGGGATTAGCCCCAGCTTACACCTGCAAACATAAAATTAACACCACCCGTCCACACTGGAAGCCAAAAGGTAAACAAAAAGACCCAAACACAAGAGAAAACAATACCAAGAATCACCCTTACTTGAAGCTTTCCATAGCAGATTCAATCATCAAGTCAAAGAACAAGAAACCCCCAGAATGCTGCTGCTAAATCAACGGGCGACTCACCGGCTACTAGTAGAATTCAGATGGCTGCAAATTTTGGAACATCAACTGGGAACTGGTCTATCTCATCCATCCATGGGTTCTTCTCCTTTTCCGGGTTAATAGTCCTCAAAGCCTTCCAAACTGCACTGTTGCACTTAAACCCAGAACCAAACGCTATCTGCCATGTTCTATCACCCCTCTTCACCCTCCCTTTGGCTTCTGTATAAGCCAACTCATACCAAAGAGAACTGCTCGAAGTGTTTCCAAACCGGTAAAGCGTCATCCGTGAAGGCTCCATGTTCCAATCAGAAAGTTGCAGGTTTTTCTCTATCTCGTCCAGAACAGCTCTCCCTCCAGCATGAATGCAAAAGTGCTCAAAAGCCAACTTGAAATCGGGAATGTAGGGCTTTATCTTCATCTTGAAAAGTTTTTTCGCCACTAATGTGGAGAAAAATAGCAACTGTTCAGACATCGGAAGCACAAGTGGGCCCAAAGTGGTAATGTTAGTCTTCAAAGCATCTCCGGCCACTGCCATTATGTCCTTTGACAACGAGACTCCAACTTTTCCGTTAGGATCCTCCATTTGGAAAATACTCTCAAAGCATTTGCCATCAGACCCTTTGTGGGTCCTGACAGTGTGAACCAATTGGTATTTGGATTGGCGGTGGTCTGACCTTTTGTTTGAAAGCAAAATGGCCGCCCCTCCCATTCGGAACAAGCAATTGGAAACAAGCATTGATCTTTCATTGCCAGAGTACCAATTCAATGTGATGTTTTCCATGCTTATTACCAGAGCATAAGTATTGGGATGAACTTGAAGGAGATCTTTAGCAAGATCGATTGAGATCAAACCAGCACTACAACCCATTCCACCAAGATTATGGCTAATAATGTTCCCTCTAAGCTTATAATGGTTTACAATCATAGCAGATAGAGAGGGTGTTGGATTGAACAAGCTACAATTCACAATCAAAATCCCTATGTCTTTTGGTTTCACATGGGTTTTGGCCAAAAGCTCATCAATGGCACCAAACATTACCAGTTCCGCCTCTCTTCTTGCTTCCGCCATACATGGATTTGGAGGTACCCTTAGAATAGCTTCAGGCAAATAGGTTCTTTCCCCAAGACCGGATCTCTCAAGAATTTTCTGTTGGAAAAGGAGGTTTTTATCTGTGAATGTTCCAATCAAACGTGACCTTTCCAAGAAAATCTGCCTAGTGCATTGGCGAGCATCCTCTGGTTTATAGCACGAGAAATTCACAAGGTAAACAGGACGAGGGCGAGTAAGGAAGTAAAGGGTGGACAGAAACACCAGGAGGGTCGAGCACAGGATCACCGATATGAGATTGAAGCGAAGATGGTCCCAAAGAACATAAGCATCTTGAAGTGAGACCGTCGATAGCTGAGCTGCTATGAGAACAATCATAGGGGTTACAAATAGGAAAATCCCATGGGTAATGAGGTAATGGTATCCGAGTTTAACATACTTCAGTTTGACAGATTGCTTGAAATCAGGAAGCTTCTGCGATGAAGAGAATGGCATCGAGGGTTCTCTTGGTTTTGACTCGCTCATTTTCAGCCGACTTCGAAGAAAGGGCTTACTTAATCGATGGGTATTACTCCGGATCAAAAACCACAGATTTCTAAGCTGGCCGGGACACCTGAGTTTCCAAAAACAGAATTTCCTCTACTTTCCACTAGAAATGAATGGAGTGAAAAGGGATATAGGAATCTAAGATCTGGGCGTCATTAGAGGGTTTATGCAGGACGGACAAGATGGTTAGGATTTCTAGGTCAAAACCCACATAATTTCCTCTACTTTCAACAACAGAATGAAAAAAGGGGAAAGAGATTAGGGAATCCAAGATCTGGGTTTGTCAGGAGAAATACTACCAGCTAAATTCGGTATGGTACAAATGGGAAACCAATTATAAAAGGGAATTGAAATATCAAGAACCAAGCTCAAGGAAAATGAATTCCTGCAACCAAAAAACCAAAAAAAAATTTATAATCTGTTTATACCTAATCATGATATCTAACCAAACATATCACATACAAGAAGGAACACAAATCAAAACCCACATGCAAAAAAAATCCAATAAATATTGCAACAATTAAACCCAGATGGGAAAAGTAGTTTTACCTTGGGCGGCGTAAACTTCCGCCACCAGATGGCCGCCTGCTCTCCGGAGATATCAGTAATGCATGTGAATATGATGATGGGAGAGAGAAA
The DNA here is from genome assembly GCA_019656835.1 of Rhododendron ovatum. Classification (NCBI taxonomy): domain Eukaryota; kingdom Viridiplantae; phylum Streptophyta; class Magnoliopsida; order Ericales; family Ericaceae; genus Rhododendron; species Rhododendron ovatum. Next base: position 38,617,848 of record CM033798.1, on the reverse strand, counting down.
TTTCAAACGAGGGACTCTGTTGTTGCGAGGGTACGGTTTACCGCGTTTAGACTTGAGAGAGGGAGGGAGAGAGAACGAGAGAGGCTGGTTTGCCGAAATGCACTCCCGGTCATACAAAATATCCACATTTACATATACATTCATACGTATGTTTTTTTTTTTCTGATAATCTCTGGATCGGCTTATGCGCACTTTAACTAACTGTCCCTCTTGTTCGGTTAGAGGCAGACTATCCACGTCGAGACTACGTAAATTCACAAGATATTATTTTCTTATAGTCTGATCTTAAAAATCCGACCTTGGTCAATCGTGTCGAGTAAACTTATCAATCAACCGAAACTAACCATTATAACTATTCATACGTAGATATACAAAGGTGTTGGACCACGTGGAGAAGGCAAGGAACACATGAAATGTGCAACGTTTGACAGTTAAGATTGCAAAAAACACGGATTGTGGTGACCGCTATGGATCTTATCCCTTTCTGATTCCGTGTTGGACTCGGTTTTCCTGCCGTCCTGCGTACCCAGAGGCAGCGCCAGCAGGATTTCTGCTGTCATGAACAGATGGCAGCCCATGGTTTTAATTATACGGAGTATTTTTTTTTGGTAAACAATTATACGGAGTATTGATTAAGAACTAAAGATGACTTCTTCTTTTCTTTTTCTTTTTTTATCTTTGCTTTTACATTTGTTAATTTTACATTAAATTTTTGTGATTTTTTCAACGAGAATAATTAGAAAAGCAAAAATAAGAAATTATGATCAAAACTCATAATTTTTAATAAGGACAAAAATACGTCGAAAAGACAGTTTTTTTTTTACTTCTTTTTTTGAAAAAAATTATGAGTTTCAATAATTATTTTTACTTTTTTGATTTCTCATGTCGAGAGGAACAGTGGCAGAGGGAGATGGAGGGGGGAGTGACACAGGCCACCCCTAGTTTTGGAAAAAAATTATTTTTATTACTAAATATAAGGACCTTCTTATTTTTTTAGATGTTAAATATAAGAATTTATGATTAGTGGTTAGTTTTTTTCTAATTTCGTCACCCCTGGATCCAAATCCTGACTCTGCCACTGAAGATGAATCAATAATTAACAAAAAATTAACGCAAAACTAACAAATACAAAAAATATTTGAATAAAGAAAAAACAGTAAAATCATTTTTTTTAACCCAAAACTAGCCAAAGGGCCCCATCTCCTAATCCCATGAATCTCCATTATGTGGTTCCTCATGATGCAAAATGGGACTCATTACTGTTCTAATTTATTATTTGATTCATTCATTTAATAGGTCTCGAAGTGTTTAATATCTTTGCAAAAAATCGAGTTGATCAAAGAACTTGATCGAACAGAATACGAAGTCAACCTCTGACCGTCTATTTTACTTGTGATGACAATTATTATTGGTTCAAGTGAATATTTATGTCCAATTAAATTAATTTTTTGCAACCACGTTAAATATATTGAGACTAAAGAAAATGAACTATTCCGATAGTCAAATGGACTTGTGATTAGTGGCAGCTCTAGAAATTCTGATAAGAGTGTTCCAAAATCCCTATTGCCTCTAGAAACCACAACTGCGTATACACAAAAATTCATCTATTACTTGGGTTGTATACATTAATTAGATGGATTGATTTGTGGCTGATTTTCGGATTGAATGTTCAAATATTTTGGATAAGGCATTCAAGAAGGGCTAAACTAGAATCAAACTAAAAATATTACATGTATTCTATATATGAAAAGAAGTTTTTGGGGTATTCAAGTGACCACCTTTGTTTTTACTTCGGAAATTCTCGAGTCACTACCCTTGGTGAAGGGTGGAGCCGCCACTACTTATGATAAGTTCTACTTTGCGTCACAGGAGATGATTTCAACTCGTCCAAAGCAAGCATCAAAAAAGCAGTACGATGTGTCTTGCTCTTTCCTGCTACAAAAGCAAGCATCTAATCAACTCTGATGGTAAACTTGAATCAAAACAAACAAAGATTCTCCAATCTTATGACTTGGTGGTTTCTTGTAAGAGATTGTATTCTTTCCTTGGTGGTGGAAAATCCCACTTTTCCACCACCACCACCTTGTTCGGTCTTACCGTGTGTTTATTATTGATCTGAATCGTTCATCTTGTAGACCCCACGTAATATTGTATCCATGCAAAAAATAAACTTGATCGGATATCGATAGAAGTATCAAAAATTGAATTTTGCTTTGTAAAATGGATGGTTTATCATTATTATTGACAGAAATCAGATTGTCCATTTTATAAACCAAAATTCAAATTTTGATATATCTATTGACTTCCGATCAAACTGACTTTTTGCATGGCAATACTATATTATGAGTCTTAAAATATGCATGGTTCAAATCACAACAATAAATACTCGGTGGGCCCCATAATAGGCGTTGGTGGAAAAGTGGGATTTTCCACCGACGGTGAATAGAATTTATTCTCTTCTTGTAAACCTTTTTCTGTATTATGTGTTTTGTTTGTTTTTGAATTTTTCTTAAATTTGCGTTATATTTTTTGGATTAATCTTCTGTCTCTGCGGAAGGAGTCCAAAAAATAAAAAAATATGACCAAAAAGCAAAAAACAATTCACTAGAAACGAAAAAAATATTAAACAATTGTCTTTTTTGGTTTAAAGTGTCGTCTCATATGAAAAATTTTCAACATCGATTCATTTTTTTATATTTTTTTTATTCATCTCGTCGAGACGAGCGACTACCCCTGAAAATTTTGACGAAAAACTATAAAGCAAGTTACAAAAAATAAAACATACAGAAATAAATTTCAGACTTAAAGTTTGCAAGAACAGAGCCTCAATGGCTAGAATAATTTTGAGATCTTGGTTGGATTACGAAAGACGTGAAAGTTCCTTTTCACGAGCTGAGAATAATGGGGTTGTTAATTGAAGCTACATGGCCCTTCTCATGAGCTGCCATATGTCCATGGCAGCAAGAATTCCTGCTACTCGATCGGTATGCAAGAAAACCAAATTCACACTTTGTTTGGTTTTGAGTTTTAAAAAAAAATTAATAGATAGATAAATTTATTAAAAATTGCATAGAGAAAAAAAAAATTGAGTTTAGGAATTGTAAATGGACAAAGGTTCCCTATTTTAATTCACAATGCTTTGGGTGTGTTTGGCGGATATCATTTCAAAAAAATACTGTAGTGAGAATTATTGAAGTTGTGATTTTTATTTACTCATTTTCTGTTAAGTTTTTTTGAGATTAATCATTGAGTAGAGGTAAAGAAATTATAAAAAATGGACCGCAATTAAAAAAATCCACATAAGATGAACATGATTTAGGCCCCGTTCTAGAAACCTAATGTAACAACCCGGATCCACAATTACCCCAAAACAATTAATTAACCGTTATGCGCCACCCACTCAACCCAACAAATAAGAATCACCAAATCAGTTCCTTAGACAATTACATACTTTTCGTTTGCGATCTTTCACTAAAGAAACAAGTAGAAGCAATAAAAATTCTCAGACAGCTCACTTGTAGCACAAATCCAACTCAACCTGTGGACCGCCCCGCTCTCTCCTCTCAAATCTGATTCCCTTCCTTCGCTTCATCCTTTCCTTGTTTTATACAAATTCATAAGTCCCTAGAATGGGTTTCCCGGTTAACACCTTGCACTCTGTCTTTTATTTATTTTGTTTTCTCCTCTTTCGTCTTTCTTATCCATTTCCTTGACAATACTAGGAAACAAAACCACATGCCATGCCATTCAAGCATGTCACGTGCACACACCCCACCATTAACCAGCCACCACTCAAATTGATATTTTTCTTTTCCATTAATTTGACTCCTTTATACTAAGTACAAGTTATGCACTTAATTAAATGTAAAATTTCTTAATAGCCAAGGTACCATAACTAAACTTTTACACGTAGACAAACATGCACCACCAGCATTCTTTTGTTTTTGTCCCAACAATGAGTCTCACTTTTCAGCTCAATTTTTTTACGTTCACACACATATACATCTAACGGTCCACGTGCATAGTCTCACGTTTTTAGATTATAAATGAAAAGATTAATTTTAATACACGTGTCAACCACCACCACGACGACTCGACCTAGTAGAAAAATGGGATACGGGTCTCACAACTGAATAAGTACTTATTTTTTAAGAATGCAATTTTAAATTTAAAAATTATGTATTTACGCAAATAATTTTTTTATAAATATAAATTTTGTTTGATAGATCTCATTGAGATCTTGAAATCGGTGAGATCTTTAAATTGGTGTAAAAAAAATTAAAAAATTATTTTTTATTTACATTATTTTTGAGTTTAAAAATATGAAATAAATTGCTTATTTTGTAAGAAGGTTTTTGGAACGAAGCCGTTAAACACTGGGAAGAAGGCAAACTCAAACGCTGGCGGACCCATCCGTAAACCGATGTAAAAAATAAAAAATTAGTTTCGTGGATAATTTTTTCAAATTTCTTCGAGAGATTTTTATTGTAATTCTTTGAATTAATAAAACAATTGAAAAATTACCCACAAAACTTTTATTTTGATCCGATAATCAAAGATTTTTCGTGGCAGACATTAAGAACATATACGAACATAATTCCAAATCCAAGAGAGAGAGAGAGAGGGAGGGAGGGAGAGGAGAGGAGAGAGATGGATGAGGGGAAGAAGAAGGGGAAGGCTGTGGTGGTGGGAGGCAGCATAGCAGGACTATCCTGCGCGCACGCGCTCATAGCAGCAGGGTGGGAAGTGGTGGTGATTGAGAAATCAAGTGGACCACCCACTGGAAGCCCAACCGGTGCGGGACTCGGTCTCGACCCACTCTCTCAGGAACTCATTGCGTCGTGGCTCGGTCGAACCCATCTTCTCCACAATTCCACCTTGCCTCTCACCATCGATCAGGTACGTACTATTCGTTCCATTTTGTTATTCCCTTCTCGTCTGTGAAGGCTCAGTTTCCCTATGGGGTTAAGGCCCATTTCGGAAAGGAAAATAAGTCTTATTTTGTAAGAAGGCAATTTCAAGCTCAAAAATCATGTACTTACGCAAATTATTTTCGTATCAATATGGATTTTGTTTGATAGATTTCATTGACATCTTTAATACGGTGCAAAAAATTTGCAATTTTTTTTTTCATTTAGATTATTTTTGAATTTGAAAATGTGATATAAGTACTTATTTTTTTAAGAAGTTTTTCTGGAACGGAGCCTAAATGGGATAGACGGACAGACTGTTATGCTAAGTTTCTTATATTTTAAGTATTTATTTTTCGCTTTACGATGTCATTCTCTCACAATATATTATATTTAATTCAAAAGATAATTGCTTTACAAAATGCAAAGAGAAAGCCCTTTTAGCTACATAGGGAAACTCGGGTTAAATACTCTTGTATTGGTTCAGTTGGTCTGATGAACAAGTCAAAATAGAACACATATGTTAGATTCTTTAATTAAAGTACTCAAGAACAACTATTATTTGGTTCGGTTACAATGTTTGAAAAAACCAAGTTATTCGAGTTCGGTTCGTCTTTGGCTTGTTAAAACTTGTTCAAGATTGGTTCGTAGGATAAAACAAAAAAGTTTGAACAGAGTTTTGAAGCTCGTTAACTTTTCGAAGCAAGTTCAAACAATTGACTGCTTGGCTTGCTCATCCGCCCTAGTTTTTATTATTTTTTATTTTTTTTCATATTAGCTGTTTTATGGGTACAGTTTTCTGTACATGGTGGAGTATTACTTTCTGGACATTTTTGTTGATGGTGGTGGTGGTCGTGGTGCGTGATAGACCAAACCAACCACATCGTTTTGAATGGAAATTGTGTTTTTTTTGGAACTTCACTTATGACCTATTCGCCAGATGATAAAATTAAGGTAACACCCAGTGGGTAAGACTTAGGCTTACACTTGGTTATGAAGGTAAGCAACCTTACTCCTTTTCAGTGATGATAAGTTGATTCTGGAACCCCTGTGACTAGGGCTGCAAACTAACCAAGCCGATCGCGAGCGGCTCGTAGCTCGGCTCGGCAGTAGCTCATTTAAGCTCAGCTCGGAAGTTAAACGAACAAGTTCGAGCCGATTTTTTCAGCTCGTTTTGTAAACGAGCTGAGCTCGAGCTAGGATAAGCTTGGCTCGAGTTGGCTCACGAGCCGGGGTATATATACTTAAGTTTAGGATTTTTATTGTTATTTCATAATTTGTTCTTTCCGTTTTCACTTTCTAATCAACCAAGGGAGGCTAGAGCACATGCATATCAATACACCTCTGCTCCATAGGAAAATGAAAAATATATATCTTCACAATCAAAATATTTTTCGTTGTATTAGGCCTATGTGAGGATATATATACATTTTTCGTTGGTCCGTTGAGGCTCGTGAACAAGTTCGAACTCGAGTCAAGCCAAGGCCCGCTCGGCTCGAGCTCGACTCGTTAAGTTTTCATTGAGCTCGAGCTCGAGCTCGTGTTCGTTAAAAACTTAATAAACAAGCTTGAACATTGTAAAGCTCTGCTCGGCTCGGCTTGTTTGCTGCCCTACCTGTGACATGGCTATGATGGATAGCACTTGCTACCTTGCTAGGTTACCACTTTATCTCGTGTTTCACGACTCACGTCACACTTAAAAGTTGCTCTGAACATCCTTACTGTAGTACGGTAGTACCTAGCTGCATCTATGTTTTAACAAATTTATGTGTATGATAGTGTTGGGAGAAAAAAAAGATTTTCTACAAGTTTTTTTGGGATCTTTGAGCCAAAAATTAAGTGGGTCTCAAATACCAATTGAGGTCGGTCCAAGTGGGTTTCAATACTCCTAAGTAAGGAGTTTAATCCAAGAAAAGAATGAACAACATTCACTAAGAATTAAATGAGAAATTGACTCTCTAAGTGGGCTACTTTTGAAGCGGGTTATGATGTGAGAAAAATCTTCTCCCACAGTATTTGATGAAAGAAAGAAAGTTTGGCGGGTCTATAAGTCCAAAGGAGCATTTGGGTTTGGGCCCCAAGGGTTCCCTGAGTTTTATAGGGGGACGATGGTTGGTTGAGATATGTGGTTATCAAAAACGGATTTTGACTTTGGTAATATGTCATTGTAGAAGTATCTCTATGAGAAATCGTGACAATATGAGGAAGCTGACAAAGCTATTGAACAAGTGGAGTGGCACCGCCCTAGAATTGTTCGGCAAACTGAACTTTCTCACTCACTGGAAAAAAATGTTCAAACAACTCGAAACCAAAGAGGAAGAAGATTTAGAAAGAGAAGAAAAGGATTGCTCTTTGCTTGGTGTGTCTAAAGACAGAGTTTCATGCACCTCTGGTTTTGGCATATCAGGCTCTTGGTGGGAGATTCGGACAACGGTTGACAGCTCAGTGGTGGAATGCTTTTCTGATAATTGTGTTGCTATTTGTGGACCTCGAGGGCTCTCAGCCACATGGTTAGTGTAATGTTCCCATAGCATGTGACCTTGAGATGTAGATTAGTTCATTAGCGTTTAACCTGGATGTTCTCATTAGCACCTTAGTATCATGCAATTCTCTTGTTTGGTTCGAGATGTGAAACTAAACTCCGTCACAGGAGGATAGAATGGGGCAACTATTGTGGATGTAACTCTTGATTTGCTCGTGGGTCAGGGCAGAATGGCGGGTGCCACCGCAGCTCCTCTCTTTTCACGAAGCTGCTCATCCCCTTATCAAACTGGTGTTGCAGTTTACAAACAGAAAGTCTAATGGTACCGACCACACCCCCACTGAAATCGTCCTGACGGCAGACGGCCGCGCTGGGCCGTCTCCGGCCACCGGACGGCCGATGCGAGCTGTCCAAAAATTCAAAAAAAAAAAAAAACCGGGGGGGCTCTTGCGGAAATCAACGGCATCCGATGTGTGTAGGGTGGTTGGATCAAGCACCATATTTTTCGTGTATATATACGATTTCGGTTGGCTAATGGTTGGTACCATTAGCAGGGCTCGTTTACAAATGGTTCAATTAGTGGAACTCTTCGTCTTTAAAGTTCCTTGTGAAGTACAAATGTTTAAATAGGCTTTTGAGGTTTGACCACACAAGTAGAAAAATCTATATTAAAAGCTTCTTCCGTATAAATTCTCTTCATTTTACAGTCACTCTTGTGGACCTACAGATAATGAGGCGCAAACAGTCCTCACTGAATTTCAACTCTAGGAAGGCCGTTAACTTTTCCTCTTTTGGCTTTTCATCCCAAGTTTCTTTTTGTCTATAGAATGAAGCAACTGATGGTGAAAACAATATCAACTGGATGCTTACAAGAGATGAGAACTTCAGTTTTAGAGCAGCACACTGGGTTGACCTCCACAGTCTTCTGTACAGTGCGCTGCCACCGCATATATTTCTCTGGGGTCACTTGTACCTCTCTTTCTGCGTGTCTAATGACAAGTCCAACGTTAAACTGAAGACTAAAATTCTCCAAACTGGCGAAATCATCGAAATAGTTGGTGAGCTGCTTATTGCAGCAGATGGGTGTCTTTCTTCGATCAGAAGAAATTTTCTTCCAGAAAGCAAACTAAGGTTTGTTTACTGAAACAAAGATGTGAATTTCTGATCATGTTTGCAATTCTGAAATTAGTGTTTATGGATGCGAGGTATTTATCATCAACTTGTGCAGGTACTCAGGTTACTGTGCATGGAGAGGAGTACTAGATTTTTCAGATAACAAGTATTTAGAAGCAATCACAGGCCTTAGGAAAGTGTATCCATATCTTGGAAAATGCTTATACTTCAGCTTAGGATATGGAACGCATAGCGTGCTTTATGAGCTTTTGAACCAAAAGATTAATTGGATTTGGTATATCAATCAACCAGAGCCAGAACTTAAGGTAATTACTTTTTTTTTTCCTCATGCCAACACATTTACATTTTTCCTATTACGGTAGAATTGCCACTACAAGAAGAATGCCCACCCCACATTTAAATATAGCCCATGTGAAGCCCCTGAGAAAGAGTTAAAAGAGTTATGATACAAAGTAGGATTGCATTCAGACGCAAATTTTTAGATTCGCCATAGAAGCCAATAGACTCTAGATTTTGCCTCCCGCCTATAGTGTCAACGTTTCTACAACATGGGACACATTTGTTTCAGGGGATTGGACTTAGGGACAAGTAAGGCCAGTATGTTTATTTGTCTTCTCCTAGGATTGTTAACATAGTACGAGTAGGCCATGTTTGATTGGTTGGACTATTAATAAATGGGTATGGAATTTCCGTATAGTGAATACTCCTATCAGATTAACATTGAGGAAATTACCAATACAATGTCCCTAATGCATTGTGTATCCTTGGTTTTGTAGGATTTACTGTGCAAGAAAAGTATAACATACTACATATATCTATCTATGCATGTAAGTATATGTACAAAAATGGATGTTTGCCTTGCATTTCTCATATCTATTGACCCGTCTAATGTCCCATGGTAGCAGAAACTTGTACATCCCACAGTGTTACTTATCGCCCTTATCCTATCCCCTGAAACAAACATGGCCTTGCAGGACAATGGTTAATTAGTACCTGTTAATTAGTTCCTGTTGCTTGATAGGCCAGAAAGCCGAAGGAAATTTGACCTGAAAATATTGTCAGACAGGGTTTTAGTGTTGGGGAAATGTTTTAACTGATTTGGATCAATAACATAGGGGAATTCAGTGACCACGAAGGTAAGCAGTGACATGATCCAGAAAATGCACGAAGCTGCAGAGAAGGTTTGGGTTCCTGAATTGGCTAGAATTATGAAAGAAACAGCGGAACCTTTCATAAATGTCATCTACGATTGTGTCCCTTTAGAACAGATATTTTGGGACAATGTTGTATTAGTCGGAGACGCTGCTCATCCAACAACCCCTCATGGCTTGAGGAGCACAAACATGACAATATTAGATGCTGCTGTTTTAGGCAAGTGCCTTGAGAAGTGGGGAGTGGAAGCTCTACATTCAGCGCTTGGAGAATTCCAGTCTATAAGGCTTCCAGTGACTTCTAAGCAAGTGCTGCATTCTCGTAAAATGGGTTGCATCAAACAAGGTTTAGTTCTGTCTGATCGCAAGCCTTTCGATCCGAAGGTGGCCACTCCGGAGGAATGCTATGATCTTCAGCAGAAAAACATGCCTTTCTTTGGTGAAGTTCCTTCAATACTTCAGCAGACACATGCTCCATTTGATTGCTAAGTTATTGTCGTCGGCCTGTTAATCATATGCAGATTGGATTGTCTTATTGGTTAATCAACCCGGGTTCATGTCTCCATTGATACATGTATTACTAGCTGTTAACCTAAACTTGTATAGAAACATGTACCATGATAGCTGAGACCACATTCAAAAGAACGGATTTTATAGACAAGACATATTGCATGTGACTGAGATTAACAAACTAGACTATGTTAATTCAAATGAAGTTAAATGTTTCATTGAAATAAGTGGTGGGACTAGTATAATTACATCTAAAACGTCACCAAGGTGCACATTTATTGGGTTAGGCTTTGTTCGAGCCGAATTTGCACTATGATAATAAAAATCAAATGATGGCTATAAGATTTAACATATTTTTATCAATTATAGCTACTTGACAATTCTTCGTTTCAACCAAAAAAGTCAAATTGACAATTTTTATTTAATGTTATTTTTATCTTTGCAAGGTCTGATTAGGCGTGGCATAGCCCGTGCATGAGATATACACGACATACGCGCGAGATAAGCACGGCATGAGGTAAGAAGCCTTACAATCGATTAGAGCATCGTCAAAATTGTTGTGAACAAGTAAATGTCTTTCCGGAATATCATGTAGCGAGGACCACAGTTTGGAGCACATGCCGACGCATTCATTTCACGTGTCCGGGCTATATCGATGATCACGTGCCCTTAGTGGTTGAATGGCCCTGGATTTATTCGAATTTCGAGGTATGGGCTAGCGGGACATCTTTTTTAGGCAAGAATGCTTCCATTATTCAACCCGCAATGAGAATGCCAAACTGATCTATAACCATGTTTAGGTCAGATGGCCTTGATGAAGGCTGTCGAAAATAAGTGCCTCTAGCATGCACAAAATTGGGTGTATAACCATTAAACATACTGTCAACATTTCCGTGTCCGGATCATCTCTTGTTTTCGTGGCGGAACCAAGGTTTTGAATAGGAGGTGGCACTATTTGACGGAAGCTCACTAGGACCATTGCACGACAAGTCACATAATCCTTCAGTAGGACCCTCTGCTCCTGTTCTCAATCTTTGCTCTTGCAAATTTTAGTTCTGTGAGATGCTTTTGAAAGACAATTTCATGCTCTCGTTCCTGCTAATGGACGTGCATGCATATTATGATAATAGCAGTCCATTGTTTTGCTTTTTGGCTCGGATCGATGAATCCTTTGAAGGCACTTTGGACCCCCTTCTTCTGGGCATGCCTTTGACACCTTTGCGACCACCCACGAGTCACAAGAAACCGGGCAAGTCTTTGGGTGTATTCCAGTGAATACCGTAAACATTGGGGGCCCTGGTAGTTTAGGTTTATTGGTTTGCATCCAGTTGGTGTCTTCGTCAGGCCTGCAATTAGGGGAACAAATGATGGTTGCATCAAAGGAAGACCATTTATTTCTTTCTTCCACGATGTCTGAAACGATGTGAGAAGGTAACAAAGTGATGGGGATGTTTGCCTGAGATGCATATCACCGTCTTTTACAGAGTACCAGTTTTCAATCACAGTTTCTTTTAGTTATTAACCCACTAACTCCCCCGTGCCCCCCTCCAGATGTATACGTTGTTGGCAAAAAAAAAAAAAAAAAATTACAATTTCCTTTCCTTCTCTTCCCTGCAAAATGGTGCATAAATGACATTCAGATTTACGACTAAACAACGTAGTTGAGGTGCTGGCACCCTCCATTCACAATCCACTTTCTTTAGTCTCTCTCGTCCATGGTAGGCAGCCTTAGGATTTGCATCATATAGAGGGGATAGGATACACCATGCTAGGAAAGCCAAGCACCCTGCAGCTGATCTGGTGATGAAACTCAGACTGGCTTCTGGTTGAAATGGTCTGGGGAGAATACATATTATTGTACTCTTCTGTTCTTCATAAGATATCATGGTATTTACCTAGGTACTTTTATTTCCTTTTTCCTCAGAGCCTTGTTGTGTTGTATTTTACTTGGCACATAGTACGACGATCGTATCAGTCACATAAAATGGTCTCAGACATCTGATATTACAGGATATAGGTACTCTATATTTCATCTTCGGTGTGACTTGACAAAAGATTACATAAATACAAGGGGAAAAAAAATCATCACCTATCTTATTCCACAACAATGCTACTGAAGCTTACTTCTATTTTCCACACTCCATCAGAACTAAAGCAGTTTAAATTTGGGAACAAGCAACAAACGGAACCTCATCCCTCCAACTAAACTGAGAAAGATACAGACTCAGGTATTTTATGCTGGTTCTAGTGCCATCAAACTTGAGCTCATTTAGAAGGCCATGTGGCTTGAGCTGACATGATTATTCCGACTATCACTCCAAATAACCCGAGTGCACTGCCGAAGATTTCAATCACAAGAATTTTCACAAAAAGCGACGAGTTCTGGGCATCAGATAATGCACAACTGCTTCCTATGATGCCTACGCATAGCCTGTACCAAGCAAAAGTTGTTAGAAACCAACTGTAAGTCACGAAAGAAAACACTTTCAAGCTAAAGTTGATCGAAATGAACTATAAGTCATGAAAGAAAATATTTTTATTAGCTGATTTTAGAGAGAAACCTAAGTAAAAGATGGAACAAACCCGCAGACAAGGTTTGCAAATCCCACAATAATCCCTGAGGCAAAGATAGCATAAGCCGCTCTAAGAGATTCCGGAGCATATAATTGCGACGGCGGTACATTCTCCAGCTTTGTTTGTAGAATAATTGCCACAATAACACCATATATAGCAACAGCTTCACAGAAGATTACACTGACAGAACACAGGAAATTGCATCAAAATTAAACAGCTCGGAAGACGCAGCTTACATAATGATGTCACATTGAAATTACATAACAGATAGAAACAAACGAAGATTACACTGCCAAGTACCAACACAAGATATAGAGTCAAATTACAATGTCTAGATGAACGCAAGGAATGCAAGATGCATGCACGAAAGTCCATTTAACATTGATCACAAGATTGCAGCATCCATATCCCTGTATTTCTATGGCAAAATTCTAGGTGCCCAATCCTAAATCTACATCCACACCCACGCCCATGTAACATAGGTTATCAGTCCCAGCAAAGCCATCTTCATGAATAAACATGTCATTTGTCACCTAAGAGACTAGGACTTGGACTAGTACGTTGTGAATACCAATTTCTTTCTCTTTACATAATCATAGAGGATTCGGGAAGGTGATTGACAGTGTTTCTGAGTTAAGGAGTGTTGATTTAAAGCAATACAATCATACTTTATCAATCATGACAAAAGCCTGAAAGGAATCATACGGAATTGGAGAGCAAATCTTCACTTGTATGAACAACTTTGTAATAGCAAATACGCAATGTACACCTATCTTGATTCAGTCCAAAGTAAAAATAAAAAAACTTCCTGAATTCATACTTTACCAATCATGACATGACGCAAAACAAGATAAATCAGATTATACTTGATGAAAATCCGAAACTAATTCTGTCATTGTTAAGCTACCAATTATCTTACAAGCTTAAACGGTTAAAAAATGGGCCCTCCAATGTATATCAATCTATTCAACACCCTCCCTCACGTTTGCAGGTGGAGATGCAAATACCTGTAGATAGAGGGGGGGCGGGAGAATACCATCCGGAGAAGAACAATGCAAATGGGGAGACTTGAACACAAGAACTCTCCCTAAGCTCTGATAAGTGATACCATGTTAAGTTATCAATTATCCCAATTCTAAAAGCCTAACCATGCTTATCAAGCAATCTATCACCTATCCTTGGATGACCATCCCAAACACCTTCTGGTCTGGAATCCTCCTTAGCAAGCTAACTGCACAAACACAGCATAACGTCATCAACTACCCGTCCGAGGATGGTTGGAAGACATTCTGATGCTAAAGTCAGTTTCCATTATACGAAAAAAGTACTCGTAAGAGAACTTGCTTCCGCAACATCACGTGCTCAACACATGAGCCTGACAGCCTCATGTCCTATCCCGTGTATAACGGGAATTCTCATGTGGTCCCCCTTATCTGATACATGAACCTTCTTTCCATATTAATGACATCAGCCACCCTCCACATACGCTGGGTGCCACGTTGCTGTTTTTTTGCCTCACGACATTCCAAGTGGCACCGAACAAAGGTTGTCAAATCGTGAATCAAATTGACATTTCTCTAAATAGTGAAATGAATTAAATCGAACACGAATCATGAGTCATGACGATTTGGTCAATATTTCAAAAATACATCGGAAAGTATATCTACATGATAAAGATAAATACTCGCAAAAGTGAAACATTTAAGATTAAATCAACAATAAAGTTTGTTTTCTATCATTCATTGATGAGTGCGTGGTCTAATAATAGGAAACACACTTGTACATAGTAGGAAATGCATATAATAGGTACATGTATATGTGCATATAGATATTAAAGATTCGTTATAGAAATGAAAGCTCAACCCTAAACACAATAAAAGTTTGTTTTAACAAAGATCATGTAGCCTAAGATATCTTAGCCTTAAACCTCTTTAAAATGATTATTTTAACGTTCGAGACGAATGAGAAATAAGGGTTAACAACATCATCCGAATATGATAAAAAAAAATGCTCTGAATAAGAATAAACATCCTCCGAATATTTTTTTATTGATTTTCATAAGAAAATTAAGGTAAAGGTGGTTTCATATTCATCAAATGCAAAACTACTCTTATATTTGCATGAATCCAATCGAGAATCAAACCGATTCAGTACGATTTATCACCCGATTTTGTCTAAATCTTGAATCGCCAATAGATAAGTTTCGTTTGTGCATGAATCACGAATCGTGTGATTCTGACGAAGGGAGTTACCTAATGAGATTCTTGGAAGTGATGCGTGGAGCTTTGACAGCCGCACCGATCAAACTGCTACCCGTAATGAAAATCCCCCTAAGACGAAAACCGCCAAGAATCGAGGTCACAGATTAAACAAAAAAAAAATCGAGAATTTCTGAACAGATACGAGGATATATATAAGAGTAATTTTAATAGGTGGGTATACCAAGCAGCGCCAAGAACGGAGACGCCGATGGCGATGGCTATGCCGAGGGCGGAGAAGGTGTAAGGTGAGATTTGCATAAGAGCGCGAGACCAAGTGCTTGGCGCCCCCACCATTCTGCAGAACAAGAAGCTGATATTGAATTAGGGTTTTCGTTGTTGTTGTTGTTTTGGTTATGGTTGGTGGTGGTGGTGATTCTTCATCTTGCTAATGTTACGGTCTGATGTGTGATAAGGGAGATCCCTGACTTCTGGATCAAGACAGATAACCGAAGCAAACTGCTTGATTTTGAGTTTTAAAACTCATTTGATATCAAATTAGGCCTGTTAATCTTGCGGTTCGTCAGGGGCCGTCCATCGGCCGGGTTTGGTCGGCCCGACCCAACTTTTGTTGGATTACGAAAATGGCCACCCGCACCCGACCGGACAATTGGACAGGTTATGACCGAAACGTTGTTGGGTTGAGTTGGTCGGGTGATCGGATTGGGCTAGTTTTGTTGGATAAGTTTTAGAAAAAATGACGGCCTAAAACGTATTTTGATAATTAATATTTGTCAAAGACATGTTAAGAACAATAATTAATACTGAAAATATCCTTAACGGGTATTAATTATTAAAATATGTCATTGGCCTTCATTTTCCTTAAATTGTATTTTTTCTTGATCATTATTATTTTTACTTCTTTAGTTATTTTGGGCTAGTTTTCCAACATTTCCAAAAGGCCAAATGGCCCAAGTGTGAGAGAACCCACAACGGCACAACCCACAACCCACAACCAGATCAAGATGGAGATCGACGTAGAGTTCTTCATTTTTATTTTTGAAGGAAAATCGAAATAGTAATGGTGAAACTCTGTGGCTGATCAACTGCTTTGTTGAAAAAGGAGAAGGGTATTTTTTTCCACCCTAGCAAAGTTGAGAGAGAGAGAGGTGTGGGTGTGGGTCGATCGTCGGCGGAGGAGGAGTGCGACGTTGGTGTGAGCGGGGTGCGGGAGTGGGCGGGGTTGCTGGTGTGGAGAGAATGAGTGTATGTATCTGTGTATAATGTAATGAATGAGTGGCTAGGGTTTTTTCCCCTTTTATACTAAAAACATTCAGTCGGGTTGGGTGACCCGACTCTTTATATAGTTAACCTGACAAGCGACCAAAACTTCTTCAAATTAGAAATATTGAATCCGAACCCGACCGACTGTGTGACTCAGAATCGCCCGTTGGGTAATTTTCGGGTCGGGTGATAAGCGGCCAAGATTGTATGGTCTTGGAGCTTAAAATCCTTTAATTTGTAGCGTTTGTTTCTTTACTTTATTATTTTTATTCCATTTTGCACGTAAGGTTATGTTTTGATAGTTTCAGGAAATATGTGGTATTAAGGCGGTTTTTATCGCTAAGGATTGCTTGCGGAAGTTCCAAGCATCCAAGGCTTTGTGGCGACACCCCATCAAGTCCCCTTGGGTGATTACTGGAGAAGGGGTAGAGCGTCGGGTCGTCGTCGGGCTGATAAGACCAAGGCAGGCCCAAAATAAAAGTTCTGGAGACTATGAACCGGTACTGGGATTTGGCCAGTACCGATACGTGATGATCAAAGGTTTGGTTTTGGCAATTTCTTGAAGACGTTGTACCAGTGCTGGGATTTGGCCAGTACCAGTTCATATTGTAGAAAATGTTCACGATTTTGCTACTTTTTCATCTTTTCACTTTTGGGATATTTTTCACTTTTGACTACTTTTAGGATATTTTCTGAGATATTTTGTGAGAGAGTAAGGCCACCTTGTATAAATAGGGTCTCCCACTCTTATCTTTATCTCTCTTGTCATCTTCTACTTTAAGTCTTTTTTAATTTCTAGAACTCCATTAATGGCCACCAAGCTTTTCTAGTTAATTTCTTCAAGAACACTAGTAAGTTATTATCGTTTGTTGTTTTGTCATTCATCAAAGTTGCTTGTACGGATTAGATCCTTGGTAATATTAAGTTTATTTTCAATTTCTTCGGTTAAAAATCATGTCACATTTTTATGCTTTCTTTTGTGCTTTAGCTATGAATGAGTAATTACTTGGTTAAATCTCGGGATACTCTTTCCCGAAAACTTAGGTCGTTATTTGGTTCTCAAACTACCGGGCTTAAAGCATGATTTTCGGAATAGAGCTTAACTTAAATTTTTGGTCTAAACAAGGGGTGTTAACTCATTGGTAAGGTGTTTAGTCAAGCGGTCTTGGCAAGCAACTTACCGAGGGCTCGTGGCCTCCTATGTGTTCGATAAATATTAAAAATAAGTTGGTTTGCCTCCTTTTAATCACATCTTTCAATAAACGTAGTCTGTAAAGCTAAATTCTCTGGGCGTGAGCACGCGGTCGTGACTCTCGCCTGAATTATAACGAGAACCGAAATGGTCTTAGTCAAGGGTTAGACGATCTCTAGACTTGCCTCTTTTAGTTCATAAAACTCTTTGCTAGTCTTTTGCCTTAGTTTTCCACCGTTTAAAGAAAAATCGAAAGTTGGCCGTCTTAAATGCCAAAATCCATCGTATAAAACCTTCAATCCAAATTAAGCTATATTCGATTCTCTGTGGGAACGATCCCGGATTTCCGGATATTATGCTATCGACGACCTAGCTCTACGCTTGAGGTATTTCAATCTTATTTGAAGGCGAGGTTCGGAGGCTAAGCATCGGGTTGTCGAGCGGGCCGGGCTTGTGGACAACCCAGTGTATATGTATATGTACTCAAATTGTTTTTTAGGGATTTCACATTGCGATCTGTGCACAATCTCTGCATAAATTATCTAAGTGGGATAGTCGGACTAAGAAACCGTAAGTTTGTTGACAAAGACAATATGTGCACAAATCATGCATAGATCACCATGTGGGGTCCACTCCGAGTCCCACACAAATGATCCGAGTCGTTCATCAAATTCAAAATATTTTTTTGAAGAATCCATAAAAAAAAACTCGGCTCAATTTGATACCTATATGTGCTCAATCCTATCATCTAACTTTTCATTCAATTTTCACGAGGCTCTCGAAAAATATTTTAAATTTAATAAACAACTCAGATCGTTTTTTGGAACCAATGGTGGGTCTCACATTGTGATCAGTGCACAAATTATTTGTATGGATAGCCGGATTGTTTAAGAAACTTGAGACACATGCTATGTTTATTTGCATGGAAAAGATCAATGGAAAAATTAGCTTTTCTTATAACTTTCGGTGCGTTTAGTTATCAGAAAAATTGTAGAACCCATAGGTTTAACTTTTCCACGAGGAAATACTTTCCTGCAAAATAGGTTTTGCCTATAGGTGGGCATCGCGTCGTGTCAAGTCGTGTTTGTCAAGTCATTTCAGGTTTCATGTCAAAAATACTTGTTAACGTAAACGTGTCAAATATCTTGACACTATCCCAACTTGCTTAAAATTGTATCATGTTCGGATTGACACTATTAAGATCCTTTTATTTTTTCAATATGTATATAAAATTATATACTTGTCAATGTTGTGAATGGACTACTTATTTAATCGAATAACAAAAATGTAGGCATCGTCAATACTATCATAATCATAGAAATGATAAAACTAACTAAATTATACCATTGAAAAATGGCTCAAGTCTTCTCCCCTCTCCCTAAACTTTTGCAGATCGGATCTCTTCGATGTCCCTCTGCTGCTGTCGGTTCCCCTCTATCTCTCCCTCTCTGTCCACCGGTTGCTTGCCGGTTACTATCTCTTGGGGTAACCATTTAGGCTTAACGGCGAGGTGCATCTTGGTGGCGGATGTGGCAAAGCTGTGAGGTCTTCCCACAATTTTCCATGCTTGAGTGTTTACAATTTATGCTTAACGGCAAGTGGAGGACTTCGGCAGACGGTTTGGTGTGGCCGTGGACACGAGCCTTGCTGATGCAATTTTGGTGATGCTCGGAGCTTCGAAGGGTGATTTCTCTGCGGTGGCAAACGACGGCATATGAAGCCTTGGTTTTCGGTTTCCTTGTCCGGTTGTGAGATCTGAGATCTAAATTGGTGTCTTCTTGGCAGAGTTTCTTGGGATCCGGGAATGTGAGAGGCTCATGGCGGTGTGAGTCATCATTAAGAGATCTGGTGCTGTGGTGGTTCACGACCTGATGTGGTGGCAGATTGATGGTGGTTGGTTTGCCTTGGGTGGTGGTCAGCGGTGTGGTGGTGGTTTCAGACATGTTTGATATGTTTTGGCAAGGGTTTGGATATGTGTTTGCGCTGTGATTGGCCCTGTTTTTGGCCCTTAGGTGTTGAGCTGTAGTTTCTTATTTGGGCATTTAGGCCTTTCCCCTATAATTTTTATTGTCTGATCTGGGTATTTTAAGACTCATAGGTGTTCGGGCTACGGTCCAATTGGTATTGTCCAACCTTTGGTTGGGTCCCCTTCCTTTTTTCCCTACTTGATGTACCACCATCAAAGTTTCAGCATATTAGTCTAAAGTCCAAATGAAACAACCCAATAGGAGTTTTAGTCTAGCCTAAGTTTATGTGATATGTAGAGTCTATTAAGAAAAATATTTTAAAGTCTAGAGTTCATGAAAAGACAAAATTGCCTTTAATGAGACAAGAGATTTGTTTGGTTAACACAAAAAATGTATTTTTTCATTTAAATTGTCTTAAATGAGATAATGACCTTGTTTGACTAACACAAAATATGTTCTTTTTTGTGTTTTTCAATCTTGTTGCACTTTTATAGGGTATTCTAGAGTTTTAGGCTCTTTCATATATAGGATACCATAGAGTTTTAAGCACTTTCATAGGATACCCTAAGATTTTAGGCACTTTTATAGGGTACCCTAGGGTTTTAGGCATTTTCAATGCCGGTCAACGTTGGTCAACACTGTTCAATGCCGGTCAACCTTGGTCAACACAGGTCAATGCCGGTCAACATTGGGAGGGGTTTTTTTTGTAAATCCTGGACGGAATATCCTTTAAACTTTAGGGGAAAATATTTATATCTTTATTATAACAAAAACCCGT
Source organism: Rhododendron ovatum (assembly GCA_019656835.1). Lineage (NCBI taxonomy): Eukaryota > Viridiplantae > Streptophyta > Magnoliopsida > Ericales > Ericaceae > Rhododendron > Rhododendron ovatum. Next base: position 38,597,668 of record CM033798.1, on the reverse strand, counting down.
ATAATATGTCCTCCTACTCAATTTACCCATCAAGTTTCTTAATAATATTTTGCTATTTCAAAAAAATGGAAAATGGTTGAAGTCACAACTAGAGTCTCAAGCCTAAATAATATTGTGTGATTTTCAGCTAAACTAATTAAATATTAAACTAGACTAGGCTAATTAATTACTAATAAAAAACAATTCTAATAAGCCGATGTCTATCTAAAACTCCAACCCGAATCGCAGCCAAATTCTACTAAAAAATGTGCATTAGACCCAATTGACGTCTCGTCATGGTGTAAATCATCTCTTAAGTTGGTTGTGCTCAGCTCTTTGCCATTCTCTAGAGTACCCTTGGGTGCTTGTTGGGTGTATGACAGTGTCACTATTCTGCTGAAACCGATCAAGCGCTGCTATCCCAAGTTTTGGTGGCTGTTTTGCTACTGCACTTCAATACAGGCTTTCTTGCTCACATGTTTGTAGCTTGACAGTGTTAACATCTGCTGGAGGATGTTTGGAACTTGACAGTGCTATTACTCGCTGGAATCAAGAGCTACTCTTCAAGATTGGATCGAGACCTCATTACTGGGTTTGATAATTTGTTTCGACAGCCTTTATATTTGTCAGTTAGGTTTCTTGGGTTTAATCTATGTTGAGCCTGACTTGTCTTGTGGGCTGCTGCTCCCATTTTCTTTGGGTTTTGAAGTTGATCCCTTATTAACTTGTGGGCTAAGATGCAGATGATTGTTGCGGAACAAAGTGCCAACATAGTTGGGATATTGTCTTCGCGTTGTGATGCTTTTTCTTAGCCTTCTATCTGTATTATCATTTCCTTTTCTATTAATAAAATTCTTCTTCGCTGTTCAAAAAAAAGACCCCAATTGACCATAGTGACACCAATCCAAAAAGTTGACTTTGTTTGGTTTTGGTTTTAAGTGAGATTTTTGAGGTAATAAGTGGAGATAGATAAATAAAAAAATTAAAGTAATAATTGAAGAGAAAACTTATTCTAAATCGTGCACAGAAGGGAGTTGGTTATAGAGACTGGACCCAAAGTGAATACAGTCTATTTTGGATTTTTTTTCTTGTCTTTAGTGAACTTTTTAAAGATTTTACTCAAAATTTCTATTTTTTATATTTCTTTCGTTGAAGCGAACTAATAGTTCACAAAAACATCAAGAAAAAACTAATAAAAAAATTGAATAAAGAAATGAGATGTCATTACACTGGCGAAATGAGATGTCTAATGTGAAAAATAGCAGCCACTTACTAATTGAAACTCTCTAATGCATAAAGTTCAAAATTAAAAAATGCCTAAACCATGGGCTATACATTTTATACTTTACCAATTATTAACAATGGGAGCAATATTGCTAAATATTGTATAGTGAATTGCTTTAAGACTTGATCCACTAGGACAATTCAAGCAATTCGATTGTTTTTATATTCTATGTAATTTACTATATTAATAAATACAGTACGTTAGGCTTTTTAATTCTTAATTAGCACAAACATTTTAATAAATACAGTATATTAATAAATACGTTTTAGCATTGCTTAGTATGAAGTTTTTTGGTTGAAATGTGTTTAAAGGGTGCCCCCACTTAGATTTCATTAATTGTGAGAGTTCACAACACATTCAAGCCCAATAACTCAACCAATACAAGAAATATAGAGTAGAGACAAAGAAAGAAAGGAAAAGCCAAACACCGGCCCATACGCAGGTGGAAAGACTCGAACCTGACCTCCTAGTGAGATTCAAGGGTCCTGTCCAACTGAGTTAGCCCCAGTTGGTTATCGTTTGAAGTCATTATAACATCCATGCAATCTGAGAAATGGTTCGAAATCCCTCGGACATCTAGACCTAAAGCCCTCCAAAGATCAATTGAGTTTATTCTATTGTTGGATGAGTTGAATTAATGATTCTTTGCATATAGCAAACTCGAGGAGGGTTTTTCGGTGGTGGCAGTGGTGGAAGAAAAGAGAGATTACCGGTTCAGATCAAGCAATTAGACTTGGGTTGGGTGCATGACATGTGTTGTGCTGTTTGTGCACCAACGCACAACACATACATTGCTCACGGCCGATTGCATCTTCTTCCCTATTCATCTCTGGGACTGATGTTGCACCAAATCACTCAGAATTTGGTGGTGTTGCAGCAAAATAGTTCTGCTACTGGACCCATTTCGGGGCCCACATATATAAATGTTTGGACCAACTCAATATGTAGAATATTATTTTAAGAATCCCAGAAAAAAAATTTAGCCCAATCTGGATATCGGTAAGAGCTTAAGTCGATTCTTCGCTCAATTTTCTGACAACAAATTGAGCAAAAAATCGATCAACAACTCACCGATATTCAGGTTGAGTTCATTTTTTGTAAGGCTCCTTAAAAGAATATTCTAAATATATCGAGCGATTCTAATCATTTATGTGAAACTCCAAGATGCGTCCCAAACGACACGGTAAACTTTGTTAAACAACTATTTCTATATAATGTTGTTGCTGTCGCAAATTAAATAAAGGTCTGAAAAGTGGAAGATAATTTGTTTTACTAAAATATACTATTAATTAACTTTAGTTTTAATTTGTTCACAATCATAAACAAGAAACAATTTTTTCATAGAGAGGATTAGTAAAGAGCAAACGGTTTCGCATGGGGCGGAATATTAATATCCTTGAACTGTTTAAGAATCCTGAAGAAGTCTTCTTTGTCCCCAATAAAAACGATCGAGATTTTTGGAATTGTAATTCTTGTTTTATGGTCGAATATTTCTTTTAAATCCATCCATAAAAGGTGCGAGTCTCCTACAATATTAAATGTTGCTTCGTACCTACGTACCTTAATATTCCAATCAATCTGATTTGGTCAGCCATATGCTGTACAACATTTCATATCTGATAGTCAAAAGGAGGTCAACGCGCGTTTTAGTGTCGCTCATTTTATAGTTAAATGGTCGTTTTGGAATGAGGGCAAGAGGGTAATAGTCAAATGGTCTAAAATAACAAGACGTGGATGAATAATTATTGACAACATTAATATTCGTCCATGTCTGTTGTCGATAATTATTCGTCCATGTTTGTTGCTGAAAATAAAGTATGTATTTGTTATGTTATGCATTGAATTTAATTTTCTTTTCCACCAAAATAAAAGACGTATTTTACATACATCTCGTAAAAAGTGTAGAATAATGAAAAAATGACCATGTAAGAGAGAGAGAGAGAGAGAGAGAGAGAGAGAGAGAGAGAGAGAGAGAGAGCTAAAAGGAGAGAGTTTCTTTTTATTTTCTAACTACATTCTTTAAGTATATGCTCCCTCCGTCCTAATTAAATGTTCCTTACGATTTTTCATGCATTTTCAAACTCCCCAAACAAATATTTTTACAACTTTAATTTGGTATAAGAAAATTAAAAAAAATAATATGTAGAAGTATATTTTTTTAGAGTTTGAAAATGTACTAAAAATAGTAGGGGACACAAGTGGAACGGAAACGCTTGCCACTCAACCATCAATCAATTACTAATATACTAAGCAAATGCGTTGTGTGTTCTAAGCCTTCAAACACCCATTTCTAAAATAATACTAATAAAAAATAGAAGGATAATGAACCTGAAGGGCGTTTTTTTTTTCTTAGTTGGGAGTAAAGCTGAGAAAGATACAACTGGATCAGTTTAACTGCATGATAGGAGTACAAAAGAGAAGTATTCTTTTACGAGAATAAATTCTTTACACTACTGGTGTAAACATTTGTTTTTTCAAAATCAATTGCATTGCGACACGTCGTCAAAACAGTAGTCGACGACGTGTCGCAATGCAATTGATTTTGAAGAAACAAATGTTTACATCGACGATATAAAAAAATTATTCTCTTCTACGTAACAATATTTAAACATTATACTACCCTCTCATCCGCCTACCTATGCATCCATTAATGTTGGGTATTTTTAAAATATGTCCTTCTGGGACCTGGAGACCCTGCCAAGCAGGGGTGCTTGGTAGGGGTGTCGAGCACATCTCGGCCGTCCAAAAGCATTTTAAACAGCCCAGATGTAAAGGTACCGAACGGATTTAAAAAAAAAGAAAGGAAAAGGAAAAAGATGTTTCAATCCAGGCCGTTGATTCCGAGATAAACGGCCATATTGGCCGCTCGACATCCGCTCGGCAGGGTCCCCGGGTCCGTCTTTCTGGTGCTTTATTGTTCAATTCTCTCTTTAACAACAGCCTCCCACATTCATAATCCATCAATTCATTTATGCGACCAACAATACTACTAACAGTAGAGTATAGATCCTCCATGGCTTTTCTCATTCTCTTTTCACACTAAAACAAGTACTCATCAATCAGAGCCGGCCCAAGAGTTTTTAGTGCCTAAAGTCAATAAAAAAAAAGTGCCATTATAGAGTTAATACTTAACAATTTTTACAACAACAATCACGAGAAAGCCAAACCAATATAACATTCTACTAATCATTACATATGAACACAAAATACACTAACCGGTAATCAGATAAATCAGATATTTTTAAATTTAAGTACATCAACCAATGTCAACTAAATTAGCACAAAACTAAGCACTTCCAGCCAGGGCTATGCATTTAACAACAGATGTACAATTACCAATCTAAGCACCACCAACCAGGACTCTGCATAATAAGAGAATACTTACGAATTTGAAGCCTCGCAAGTCGCAAGCGAATGAGAGAGATACTCTAAGACTCCGCGGTGTGTAGTATACTAGTATATACTGGTCCTGTATTTCAATTTCTAATAAGCTTAAACATAAATCAAATGGAGAATAAAAATAGCCCTAATATCACTATCACTACTCAACTGAAACTTAGAAATAAAAAAGAAGCCTATAAAATTATTAATTAAAGAGAGTCTCAACGCAGTATTAAATTACAGACTTCAACATTTAAGCAATATAAAATCGCCAACAGACCAACTGTTGAAAGCTTCGAATCCTCCAATAAAAAAAAAAAAAATCCTCAAATACAACAAGCTGTTAGTGATGATCCAGTCCCCTGCTTAGAAGCAGTTGATTCCCCATCAGGCCTATAGGGCGAAGCAAGATTGGCTGCTAGAGGAATGCAAACAAAAGATTAATTGGAGTCAGAGACCATTTCGAATCTTTTGTTCTTCGTTCTTCTTTTCTTCGTTTTTGTCTTTTTTGTTTTTTTTTTGTTTTTTGGCAAAACGTCTTACGTAAGATGAAACTGAGAAGGGTTTAAATTAAATGGACCATTTAGATCTCTTATTTACAAAAATGCCACCGTGTATTTTTTGGGCCTCATTGGATTTGTGTGGGTCACAACAGGTTTTTAACTTGGGCCCTTTTTTTTCTTCTTTTGGGTCAAAAAAGACTTCTACTCAAGCTCAAATAAAAAAATTAGTAGAGTGTCCCTAAAATTTGGCCTTTTTGGGATGCTCAAGGCCCAGGCCTCTTGGGCCTTGGCAGTAAGGAATGCCAAAATCAACAAAATCCGAGCAAACCTAGGCATTGGCAATGGATGAGATCTAAATCAAGTCTTGAAGCACTTAGGACTTGGTATTGAGTAAACGGTCATGTTCGACCGATAACTAGGGATAAGTCATCGTGCAAGACGGTGGTCGGTTATATGGACCCAGTGACATGAGAAGTCATTAGTCCAGGAAAGTCTATACGGGGCCAAGAGCCAATGAACATGAGAAGTTATTGGTCCATGAGATTGATAAAAACCAGTGACATGTGAAGTCACTGGTCCAAATAATCTGTTTGGCAAATGGGAAGGCCAAACAAAGAAGAGAACCTTGGGAAGCATACGATCACATGCACAGATCAGCCGAGTACGAGACACTTGGGTTGCATACATGGCCATACGACATCATCTAGGTATGAATAAACTTAGACATTTTCAGGAATGTGCAATCCTGGGGAGCATACGAGAATATGCAAGGGTAAATACACTCAGAAAATTTGTCCAAGTGCAAAGCAATTGGAATGCATACGATAACATGCATATTTTTGCGCCTAACTAAGTATGGGAAACTTAGAAGCAAAATTCCCTGAGTATGAAATATTTAGGTGCATACGATAACATGCACAAAACAGCTAGGTACGAGCAACCTTAGCTGGCTATGTAAAAGTAGGAATAAACTTGGAGATCATGAAGGCATATAAAATGAGCAAGTTAAGTACGAAACACTTAACACATACGTGAAGCCGATTAAGTGTGACAAAACTTAGCATTTGGGCATGATCATCTGGCCACGAAAGGCCACCAACTACGACAGAGGGCCACGAGGGGCCGAGCAAACCAATAATATTCAGGCGAACCGAGGCCACAGAAACAACCAAAAGCACGCCACGAGGGGCCAAATACCTGTGTTGAGTGTTTAAAATTGGTATAAGTGCCACACATGGCAAAATCTATGGCCATGCAGGGTCAGTAATATTTCTGCAGGGGGAATCTAGAAAGAAAATGAAGGTTTTAAAATTGGGAAAAAATCCCAAATATATCTTGATGAGTAGGGTGGCATATGTGAAACATCACCCCAAACGCCGTTTGGGCGTTCTATTCCCCAAAAACGCCTATTCGCATTTAATGTGGGCAAAACGAAGTATGCCAGGAGTAAAGTTAAGAGCAGGAAAAAGCCTGTCCAACCCAAACAATAAGACGTTTTGCTTGGGCAAATGATGAGTTGAACCAATTTTGTGAAACAATGTGTAGGAGCAGAATGAATTTGCTCGGTTCTTGGGAGCTTTGCTCATCATTTACGTACAAATAATGAGTAAAGCTGGGGAGCAATTGTAAGGAGGTATTCTCGAACATGTAGAAATAAAGCCCGAACACGTGGTACATGGGACCATGGTATAAATACGATGGGGACAATCGCTGAGCAGGATGATGGTCGGCGATGTGGACCAGTGACATGAGAAGTCATTGGTCCAGGAAGGTTGTATGGGGTCTTGGTCCAGTGAACATGAAACGTTATTGCACCAAGACTAATAAAGGAACAATGACATGTGAAGTCAGTGGTCTAGATAGTTTGTTTGGCAAAAGGGCCGAACAGGAGGAGAGTTCCAGAGAAGACATTGGTCCAAGTAGTTAATAAAGGACCAGTTACATATGAAGTGACTGGTCCAGGCAGTCTGTTCGGCGATAAGATAGCCGAACAAGGAAAGAACTTCAATCAAGTGCTGGAGTAGAGGGAATACTCTAAGAGGTTCCAGAATAGTGGTGTTCCGGAAATGAATGGGATCCCGAGAATATAGGATTCAGGAAAGATACCCAACATGAATGAGATGTTAGGCCAGTTATGGAAAAGAGTCCTAAAAGGACTAAGATAATAAACTGATAAGGGAATGAGAATCTAAGATATCCTGGGTTTCCTAAACGAGATAGGAACCCTAGGGTGACAGGGATACTTGGGCAGCAAACATCTATGAATCTATAAATACGAGTTAAACCTAGAGGTAAAAGGTACGCAATACGCAATACTTTGCATTATTCGAGTTTCCTATTGATAATTAGGGATTATTGCTAGTCCGTGATATTAACTTAGGCATCGGAGGGCCTTTGTCACGAGAGGCAAAGGTGCGCTCACCCCTTCTCTGTTTTGCAGATTAGGTTTCCGACAATGAACTAGGGTTCTGATGAAGATGTACGTGAAGTAGTTACACTCTTATGCTGTTTAAAATCTCTTCCGTTTTTCTCCACTTACAACATACAGTTTGAGTGAATGGCTAGTACGTCCTTCGAACGGCGTAACAAAGTTTTACCCTTCTCCCTTTTTTAAAAGAAAAAGAGTAGTAGATGGGTGTGCTAGTTGTGGAAGGGTGGGTGGCATGGGATAGGGTTGGGATTCATAGAAATTGGTTGGGACATTTTTTGTTTTTGCAGTTGCCCGGCTCAGGGGTTGTCCAAGCCAGCGGGCTTGCAGGGCTTACCCAGGCTGGCCCTGATCATGCGCAATAAAACTCTATTGAAGAAAATACAGTAATGATTCACACACATATGCTTTTGCACATACATTTTTGTGGGGTCCATATCGGGGTCCCACAAAATGATCCAACCGCTTATCTTTTTTAAAATATTTTTTAGAGGGTTTTTGTAAAAAATCAGTTTCAACGAATATCGGTAAGGGCTTTCTAGGAAATTGTAGGATGAATAATTCTGTTTTGTCCTACGAATTCTAAAAAAGCACTTATCGATATCCGTTGCAGCTGATTTTTTACAGAAACCCTCCAAAAAGTATTTGAAACAAAATAAGCTGTTGGGATCATTTTGTGGGATCTCAATATAGACCCCACAAAAATATATATGCAAGATATGTGCAAGTTGCAGGTTGAAGAAAATAAGTCCTACAAGAATGTCAGAGAATTCATTTCTTTTACTAATTTTTCTCTTATTCCTGGCTTTTCCCTCCCGTTCTTTCCCGCTGCTCTTTCTCTCGTGATGCGGTTTTGTGCTATTGAAGCTTTTTGGTCCGCATGCATGCCTTTAAGGAATCGGATTCCTTTGCTAGCTAACTAACTAACTAACTATCCCCTTATACATTCGGTCGATTTGCAACCACTATCTTGAATAGTATTTCCTTGTTGATTTCATTCCTTCGCTAGCTAACTAAATATTCCCTTAAAAATTCGGCAGGCCAATTGCAACAACTATCGGATTCCTTCGCTAACTAATCTCTGAACACTTATTGTCAACAATGTTGCGTTTGTTTGCTATGTTTTTGAAAAAAAAATAAAGAATGATCATGAGATAGGTTGATTTTATGCTCTGAGTAACAGTTGTAGGAGAGTCACTGTACTCTTTCAAGCTCTTTCAATGCCCTTTTTTTTTTTTTGGTTATTGTAATGTTTCATCTTTTGAATATCTTATGAGTAATGAAGCTATTCTCCGCCATTCAAAAAAGAACAATAGATAGACCCACCAATTGATTGATTTAATTTGAACTGCTTTAGTCGAACACCATGATTATATATAGCTAGGCTTGACCTCTACGGGTTGTCTTTGCACCAATTGCTTTAGTCGAACACCATGTAATACTATATATAGGCTTGACCAGCTCTACGGGTTGTCTTTGCACCAAAGGCGGCCAAAATAATTTCTTTGCTCTGCAAAACGAAACATATATATAAACTCGAAAGGGTACATCGAGGGGGCTCGAGTGACGAAAGCTAAACAAACTTACACAAGCAAGCATCAACAGCAGAAAAAAAAAATCTTCTTTCCTGCATAATCTAGCAAAATATATAATTACAATGGAACAACAAGATAATACGCGTAATTAGGGCCGGCCTTGAGATTCTTGAAGCCCACGATGAGTTGCAAAACTGGGGCCCTATGTTTTCTTTAAAAAAAAACAAAAACAAAACTAACCACAAAACGATAGTTACTCACTACCATATTTTGTCTTTTTCCATAATTCGTTTCATTGTTTCAATAGATAATAGTTTCTTCAAAAAATTAAATTTGTTCAAATAAATTTCAGACATGATAAGAGTACAAAAAGATGAAAGGCCATAATTAATGTTGAAGAAACTAATTTGGGAATATGAAAGAGATGCAAAAACATAATATGTAAAAAAAAGTTCACGATTTCACTCACAAGTGCAAAGTGATGCGGTGAATATGTGTTATGTGTCTTACAAAAGAGAACTAAGGTTCAAGTGTTGGGAGTGGCAAAAAATGCGGAGGAAAATTTTTCCTCGCCAATAACGGTTGGTAATAGTAAATTCAAATCTTTTAGTGACGAAAAATTTCCTCGCAATTGTGTCAGAATAGGCGAGGAAAAAAAAAATCCTTGCTAAAACCTTTTGCAACAATGTTCAGGTGAGGAAAATTAGCGAGAAAATTTTTCCTCGCTAATACGTTTTACGAGGAAATCAGGTGCTTTGGCTAGGAAATTAAATCCTCACTATAGCCCTTTCGTGTTGTAGCGCGCAATCTGCTATATATATATATATATATATATTCATATCAAGAATTAGCATTCTCAAAAGAGATAAAATGTTAGTAAAAGATAAAAGACAACAAATACTCAAACAATCAGATGAAGTCCAACCAGGTGAACGCAATAATGAACTTTCAAAAACAATAGATTTGACAAGCCACCACAAATTGTCCCGCAAAAAATATCATGTAGGGTAAGAGCACACGGATATCATTGTGAAACAATATCGTCTCTAAAAGAACCCGATCTATAAACGAAGTACCCGTCCAAAGATAAAACTAATAACTCTCAAGAAGATGAGAGACAAAACTCTCACAGATCATGAAACTATTATCTAGGGCCTCAGTTTTAGTCATATTACGTTTTTGCATCTCTTTCATATTCCCAAATTAGTTTCTTCAACATTAATTATGGCATTTCAACTTTTGTACTCTTATAGTGTCTGAAATTTATTTGAACATGCAAGTTTAATTTTTTGCTAGCACAACAATTTTTTTGGTTGAAACATATTATATTGGTATTCGACAGCAATTTTTGAAGGATTAATAATATGTGTGATTATTCTAATTTTTTGATGGAATTATCCTTAGCTTTTATGGAATGAGATTTTTGTCATCATAAGCTCGAGATATATTTTAAATCAGATTATGAATGACAAGTTTCATCACTGTCATTTTTTAATTTTTTTAAGAGTGAGTTTGACCTTTTTTTCCAAATACAAAGAGTATTATAGATTCGGAGTTATTATTTAAAGGTTTTCATCATTGCTATAATAATATGAACTAAATTTGTAAATATTTAGATAAGTTCATCGATCCTAGAAGCACTAAAGACAATACTTTTTAAATTTTTTTTTATCTCTAACGAATTTTTAAAAATTTTAAATTTCCCTATATCACACACACACACAGTTTGTATATGTATATGTAACAATATGCATGATACTTACAAAATTGCATTTGAAATTAATGTTTAACATATTTATTTGTTTATAAAGGAATGCCATTAGAATCACCTAAGCTGGTTTAAATAAAAATCAATAACGGTTCAAAAAAAAATCTTTATAGCATGAACACACAATATATATGAAAAAATGATTTTTTTTGAGAAATACTGTATTTTATTTAGATGTTTTGAAAATATATTTGTGATGATCTAATTAACTTTGAGATATTTTCAATACGACACCACTCAAGATGTTTTTACCTTTATTTTTTTGTTGAGTTTTTCATTACTATGGAATAAATCCTCGATACCTACACTTCAAGATATCTTTCATTGCTAATTAGAATAAGAAAAGTGACAAATATGATGTTTTTCACCAATTCAATGCGATATGCGAGGAAACTATTTTTTCCCATTTATCACTTTTTATTTTAATAAATTTGATAACGGTATTGAATTATGTAGTTGATTTTGTCTTACCATGCATTGTGATATTAAAAATAAATATAAATAGAATAAATAATGACTTATATATCAAAATTAACAAGTCCTAAAAAAGGCGACGAAATATTTCCTTGCCAAAAAGTTACATTTGGCGAGGAAATCTATTTTCCTTGCTAGAAATGGTCTTTTGGTGAGAAAACAGATTTCCTTGTTCACAGATAATGTACTTTCAGTGACAAAATTCATTTTCCTAGCTATAGCCCTTTCATGTTGTAGTGGTGCTGCTATTTGCGTCAGGCTCACCGTTTGGGTCAGAGTGACAGTCATCGACCGCCTTGACCATACTCGTCTTGGGTCTCTGGACTCTAGACCCAAACTTTTCTCTCTACGCATGGTCTCCAATAAATTATTTTCAATTATTGTTTTCATTTTTCTATCTATTTCTATTCACACATTACTTGAAAAAAACTCTCTCAAAATCCAAAATGAACATGGCCAAGATGTTTTTCTCTTTTACGTTAGATGTGATTAGTTTTGCTTTATCCAAGATATTTATAATAAACTCCGTTATGTAAGTACCGTAGAGCTATTATTAATATAATCTTTTTGCATTTTGTCAGAAAAGGAAGTACTTTCCTTAAGGAGAACGAAGAGTGTTACGATAATAAACGCAAAATTAAGGGGGAGTTTTTGGTAGTGAAAAATTTATGGATTTTATTTTTTGGTTGAAAAGTTGTTAGGTATTTCCGATAGTGAATAAGTTGTTGATAGGTTTGTGAGTAAAGTTACTGTAGTAAAAATAGTTTTTGTTGACAGTTTTTTCGTTAGTAAAAATGAGATAGTAAAATGCTGAACTATTTTTGTTAGCGAAAACAAGATGGTAAAGTGTATTAAGCTTTTAGTGTTTTTTGTTAATGGAAACGGGGCCTAAATTTCCAAGAAACACCTCAAAAAAAGAAAAAAAAAAAGGAAGTGAAATAGGAGATCGAATAAGCCCGCCAGCAACGTCTAACAAACGTAAGGATAGTCAATCACCTGACGTAATCGATCGACAGGAATCAATTTGCATGCAGATAGGAAGTGGATATATAAAACAGGGAAGAATAAAGGTGGCGGGCACTAATTAAGCAAAGGGAAGAATAAAGGAGGCGGGCACAAAGCAAAGCCCCAGTCCCACACAACGTCCTTCACAGATGGTGGGAATCAATGGGGTGATTCCTAGCTAGTCAAGGAATATGGGAGAATGGAATGCCCAGGAGAAAGCAAGCATGCAGTTGGACGAAAAAATGTTAAAGAAACGAAAGCAGTGATCCCTTGGACCAATTATAAAACTCCCCTCCGCACTGCATTCACTTCACAGTACCCAACCTGCAGTCCAAAGTTTGCTGCGGTTTGGCTTTCGTACGATCATTACGATGGGAACGAAAACTACGCTGATCAACGCTACAAGAATGGATATCCAGATCAGGGAGTATCTTGTAGTAGATCCAACTGAGGATACAAGCGATATCTACAGCGGAGTGATTCCTATGAGCGCTGGTGGTGCTGGTGCAACCAAAAGAGTGTACGGGAGGAGTTATCTCCGTACCGATGGCCAAGTTTCACTCCTGAAGATTTGCTGTGAAGGCCAAGTTTCACATCTGAAGATTTGCTGTGATGGAACCAATGCGCAAACAAGACCGTTAATTGCAAATGATTTCATTGCTTCCCGAACGATTACTATCACGCACGACCCTGTCAATTCTCAATTTGTAGCCACAAAAGAACGACAATAAATAGGTCTCTCTCTCTCTCTCTCTCTCTCTCTCTCTCTCTCTCTCTCTCTCAATGCATATGCATCATTTAGTTCTCTTCACTAACGATCTTTCAGCCTTTTATATATTTTATTGGCAAGAAGATCTATATTATTATGAGCTAGCACGACAAGAGTACATCGAGAAAAAAGGAAATCCAAGCTAAGTGAAACAACACATGAGCAATATATAATCCAGAAAAAATTGATAAAAACCAACGAAAAATTGGATAAGGAACACAAACCAGATAAGTCCATAAGCAACAAAACACCCCAACCTTCAAAACTCCTCAAAACATCACCATCTGCACCTAAAAGCAAACTCCAAAACAGGCAGAAGAAACATCTACAAAGCTGATCGAAAAGCATAGCAATCAACCTGCAGCTTACAGATAGAGCAACAAACCAAAATTGCACAAGCCAAAAACAAACACCACAAACAAGCCTCTCAAAGCCATAGCAGAACCGATCTTTCTTGTTTATAATTTGGCTTGAAAAACTTACAAGTTAGTTGGTTCACAAATGTGTATTATAAGAACTGTTTAATCACTCATGGTTATGCAACCTTTGTATGCAATATCTCATATGTGCGGTAGCTCATTGTTGTGTTCCATGTTTTCTCAGGAAATTAAGAGGACTAAGGGGACGTAGCTTGAATAACTCGACTGATGACCTATCTGTTTGAGGTCTTCTAGTTCCTAAGATGCCGCTATGACTAGTGGTTTATATCCATTTTAGTTCTTTTTCCTTGGTTTGTAATATGTATTAATAATGCTTGGACAAAAGGTACTACGAGGAGCTGTGATGGGTTGATGTTTTGAAACTCTTGCAATGGATAATTATTGTTGAAGGCCATTTATCAATAATGATACATACGTAAAAATTTACCACAACCCATGTCAAAAAAAAAAAAAAATTTACCACAACCAGCCACAACGAGAGAGACAGAGAGAGAGAAGGTAATTGTGGCTGGTTGTGGTAAATCTTAGTGTATGTGTACATAAATTGATTTGGGTCTAGGCCTGCCCTCTCTGATGCTATTTGGCTTTGATTTGGGGGTATGGGTCTACAACAAAACGTTCTTGGAGGTTTAGGGGGGCCATTGTTTCAGTGGTATTCTAAAAGCAGCTACTTTATGCATATATTGTCAAAAGTTAGGTCTGTCTTCAATCATTCCCTACCCATACCCCTAATGATTAGGGACTAGATGAGTTATGTTATGTTGTTGTATCAACATCATCTCCATTCCATTTAATGAGTAAACACCTCGCCTATTTTACAATGGACGGATAAGATGAGCTTGGCTTTATAACTTTACCAAAACTTGTTTTGCTTACCTCATTAAATCTACAAATTACCTTTTACACTTAAATAATAGAAATCTATGTCAAACAAAAATATTTCGAGAGGAGTGGAAGTTATGAACTATTTTCGACTTGTTTCAGTAGTCAACGTGATTAAACAGAGCTCTTGGCATGTAACCTTTGGATTCGCAAGTGAAAGTGATCGAGTTAAAGAATAGTGGAGAGAGGGGGAGGGACGATGATTGCTCTCGGTCATTTGTTTTATAGGACAAATTAATTTCATTCATCCCGAAAGATACAAAATAAAATCAGCATAATAAAGTAGGAAAAAAATGCATTGAATAACTTCTTCTTGTGATATCTTAACCTACTATTTTACCCCTCAATTTTGATAAAAATCCTGTTACCAAGAGCCGAAAAGACCTAAACTACTTCTATTGTTTGAGCCAACCCCAACTCGCCCAAAACCAAATCGAAATAACCCAAATGCAATCTAATTGGGCCAAGCCCATTTGCATTATGCCGGCCCACACCACTATAAAACCCTCAGCAACCCTAGCCCAATAAGCTCCACCTATGTGGCTGTACCTGTCGTTGCTTCTGCCACTCTTCACTACCGCTGCTTCACTGCTACTGTCGCCGCCTGCAATTTTGCTGTTGATAGGCGTGTGATATCATAGATATAAGCGCCTAAGTATTGATATTAGCGCGTTAGAGGCGCGGTTTATTCTATTTTCCACTTGATGCCGTGCTTTGTCTTGTTTTGTATTTTTGTTAATTTCGCAGGAAAGAAAGCGGCTTTTGCACCAAGTTGGGATTGCAAGGCCGTGTTGGATGTCGCCGTGGAAAGCCAAGAAGAAGGCGTGAGGCATCAGGTGATATGACGGAGACGTCGGGTGCCAAGAATGCATGCAAGGTCCTAAATATCCCCTATTGTATGGCGGTAGGGCTACAGCCGAAATCTGTACCCCTACAGATGGTACTAGCTGCGGACCAGTGTGTGAACCAATGAAACGCGTAGGGCTATAGCTCTTAGCTGTGGGTCTAAAGAAGGCTACAACCCAAATCTATAGCCTTACAAATAGCACTAGCCGCGGACTAGTGTGTGGACTAGTGAAACGCGTAGGGCTACAGCTCTTAGCTGTGGGGCTACAGAAGGAACAGCAGAAAAATTTGTATTTCGTTATTTTTAATTTCAGATTTCGAGAGATTAATATAAATACCTCTCCGAACTTCGTTTTTAGGGTTCGAATATTACGTAGCAGTTTTTTCTTATGTTATTTCTTTCCAGAGCTTTTTTCCTTCAAGTTTTTGACGATTCGTTCGAGATTTCATACTTCGGTAACTCGTTTCAATTTCTGTTCTTAATTAAAGTTGTTCGTTGGTATTCAATTAGTTGTTATCTCTCGTTTATTTTCTTTCTCCAGTATTAGAAACTTGATTCAAATTTGGATTTCTTCTTTTTCATGCATAATGATTAGTGAGTAGTCATATAGGTAGGATCGTGGAGTGATTAGCACACCGTGGCCAGTTCTGGCGCTGCTCATAGTTTCCAACAATAAAAAAACGATTTTAGATTAGAAAAATACTTTCCGTAGACGAACCCGGGCATTGTCGGAGCCCATGTGAAAATGAGAATAGGGGTCCAAAACTCATTCTCTGTTGCGCATGGGTAAACGGCGACCAGAGGGTTTCGTATCTTGCGGGGTATCTTTTTCAATCCAAAGTTGAATGTTATTAAGAATACCGAATGGAGCAGGTTAATCCAGATTGGTTACGAGTGCTATGAATCCTACGACCGTACCTCCTTTAAATTATTCGAAAAGAACAATCAATTTCTTAGGTTTTAGTTAATCTCAATCAAACGAAAAGGGGTGGCTACCTAAGAGCCCATTAATTTTAATCAGTAACAATCAGGCTCTGTTCCAGAAACCTTCTTATTTTATAAGTACTTATTTTGCAACTTCTCCACAAAAAATAAGAACCTTTGCTTCACAAAACCCAAATAATAAGCCATGTTCTTATTTAGTTGACTTGTGTAATGCCCAAAATGCCCCTACATGGATGGGGAAATCCATCCAACAGGAAATCAACTAACGGCCGTCCAACGTTTCCCTTCTTTTTTCTTTCTTTCTTTTTTTTTTGTTAATTGGTATTTCGTTAATCTATCCCGTTCCACTTTGTAAAATACCTACTTTTACAAAATAAGGACCACTTTCAAGCTTAAAAATAATGAATTTACAAAAATAATATTTCATTAATTTGTTTTGCAATGTTTGATAAATCGCATCAAGTTCTAGCAAATAAGATCCAAAGACAAAAGTTTTTTATTGTGGAATACAAACCCATTTTTTGTTCCATACATAAGTAACATTAATGTATTCCAGAGGTATTCAAGGCCAGCCGAACCTAAGCATTCCCGCCTTAACTTCTTCCTCGTCGTCGTCGGTCCAATTTCATGTTTCTCATTATTTCATCTCGCGCCTCTCTCATGTTCGAATCATTCGCATGTAGCGGAAATAGTATGTCTTCAGCGGCCTCCATTTCAGCGTATCGCGGGGATTAATGTCCGGAATATCATCGTTATCATAGTTTTCGTCACCACGCAAAGCTTCTTGCAACTCTTCGTCGTCCGGACAATTGCGGATTATGAAGTTGTGTATGCCCATGGAAGCCAAAACATACTTCTTGTGAAGCGCCAAGTTATAATATGTTGGAATCTTCATCATCTGCCATCGATTTTTCCATACCCCAAACATTCGCTCAATGACAGATCGAAGTGACGACTGCCACCTATTAAAGTATTCGTGGTCACCCATGTGTCGTCTCACTCTGCGCCTAAAATCATCTTGGTGGTACATGTGCCCTTTGTACGGTGCCATGTATCCTTTTGCATTAGGGTTGCCACCGTCGACTGAATAGTACTTGCCTGAAAACCAAAAAGAAACAAAAATGAATACAACTAGTTGATAAGTGGAGATTTTTTTGAAATAATAAAACTTCAACTACCAACATTTTTTACCTTCCGGTGGATGCGGAAACTTATTCTTGCCTTTACCATGAACACATTCCTTGAAAATTAAATAATCATGCATCGCTCCTTCCCACCCCGGCGAGGCAAAAGTGAAGCATAGATCAAAGTCGCACACAGCTATTATGTTTGTAGTGTGGCCCCCCTTTCGTCCCCAGAATCTTTTCGCATCCCTCGGATTAGGCTTGCAAAATACATGAGTACCATCCATAGCCCCAATGCAATCCTATAAACGATTTCCGTAACACATTAGGTTGTATGCCCATGGAAGTCGGTAAGAATTTTAAAACTTTACATTTAACGATTGAACCAAGTTATAATTTTTTTTTTGCTCCGTACCTTGAACTGTTTGTACTGAGGTCTAGCTTGCAAGTAATGATGTGGGTCATTGTAATCCCTTTTTGGCTTTATTTCGTCCGCCGCCAATTTTAACATACATTTTAGGACTTTGTTGATCTGCCTCGAACAAGTAGCTTGCCCACGTTGGAATTGTTCCTGGATCTGTTTAAGGGTCTGTCCACGCAATAAGCACAAAAATATTGCAAGGCTCTCAATTATGCCGACCGCACGTTTTGTTCCTATTTTGAAGCCGTATTTGTTAACCATTTCATTGCATAGCTTTTCAAACACTTCCTTTTTCATCCCGAAGACTTTAGGACACTTTCTAGTATTCTTGGAATTCAATACTGACATCACCCACTCCAAACCGTTGTTGGCCGACGTAAGGTACGGTATCTTCTGTTTTTTGTTCGAGCGGTTTTCATCGACTTCCTCCATTACTTGCTGTACGAAATACAAGTCTCGTTGATGCACGACATTCATGAAGTCGTCGTTTTTAATGCCCTCCTCCTCATTTGATTCCTCTTTGTTATCCTCCTCCTCATCCGACTCCTCCTCATTTGATTCCTCTTCGTCCTCCTTATCCTCATCTGATTCCTTTTCGTCCTCCTCCTTCTCATCCGATTCATTTGCGTTATCCTCCACCGCATCCGATTCTGCTTCGTTAACCTCCTCCGCAACCAAACGTGTACTACCCCTAGAAAATGCTTCGTTTGAGTGCATTTGTGAAGTTGAAGGTGTGTCCCTATTACAAGTTGTGTATCTCGTTCCATCATATTGACCCCCATATTGACTCTCTTCGTTACGAACCCGAGCCCATTGATTCGATGTTCCTTCAAGGGATGTTCTACCATCTGTATTCCCCCATTCTGGCCCGCCATTCCAAAACCCATCCAATGATGATGCATTTGCTGTTCCAAAGAAGTTTGATGTGTTTTGTACAAATGTAGGAGTACCTGACCCATACCAAACCCCCTGGTTTGCATTGAACGAGTTAGTGGGGTTTTGCAACGACAACCGTTCAATCCCATTAACTAACATGGCTGCGCTGTCCGCAGTGTTGTAATAATTGTTGTACGCATATCTATCTTGGTCATTAGGGACATTTGCATAACGACCAAAGAAATTGTTTCCTACGCCAGCGTTTTCATTGTTGTTACCGAAGTAGTTACCTCTTGACGGATCCATGGCCCCTACCAAACTGAAAATTGTAACTCTAAATTAAACCGATGCTGCATTTTAAACTTGTAAAATATCTCGACAAATAGATAGAGCTACATACAAGGGTATCAACCATTGCAATAATAGAATATCATAACAGTACCGAAGTTTTACACCCCAACATTCCAAATTCCAACATACAGTACCAACCAACTGCCACAAATTATGGTTAACAGTACATTAAAACATCTGAAAACAACACAAATGAAAGTTAACAGATTATAGTCCCAACATGCAACTCGAATAAAAATTGTACGCAAGTTCAAGTTAACAACCCAGTACGGAACAAGCCACGTGCACAAACGAAAGTTCAAATTAACAACCCCATTGGCCAAAGTGCTACTGGTAAGAACCATGAGGGAATTGGGGACCATGGGGGAATGGCAGACGTTGACGGAATGGTTCAGACTCATGACGGAATGCTTCGTAACCCGGAGGGAATGGGGGACCACTCGGTGGGAATGATTGATAAACCTCAGGGAATGGTGCAGATCCCTGCGAAAATAGGGGATCCCGATTTTGTGGGGGATAGGGAAGGAATGAGGGAGGTTGAAGGCCTCTCTTTTCAGGGGGAGCCCTGAGGTACTTGGCTATGGCCAAAGTATGCTCTCTCTGAAGCCATCTAATCATTCGGCTACTGCTCTCTACCTCGCAGAAAACGTCAATTTTATGCTGACTTCCAAAAACACTACAAGCCCAAATAAACAAATCTTCGTTTTCACCCTCATTTTCGAATAAGGGCAGGGTTTTAATTTTTTTGACACAGTCGTCCACTCACCATCTTCCTGGACGATTAATGAGTATACTTGGGGTAAACTTGAAACGGTCAAGTGATTGGGCAATGGACCCGGAATCATAATCACTAGTCTCGGTAAACTTGCGCTTTTGCGCACCAGACCCACTGCCCAATTTCGACGTTTGGCCTACAGTTTGTTTGCCCTTTCTACTAACCGGTGTCGTAGTTTCGTTCAAGTCGTTGGCATGGGGGACCGACCCATGAAGGTCACGCGGTCCGTCCGACTCATCGGATCCCTCTGCAATGTCGTCAATGCCATCACCTGGAAACATAGCTTCGTTTCCCATAGCCGTAACATCTCGAAAGACACGGGCCATGAGTTCCTCATGTTCCAAACCCTTCTCTTTGAATTTCGCAACGTTGCTATTTTGCCGCAATGAGTACAGTAGAAAAACAACACAACAAAATCAACTACGTAGTAAACAAAGGGAGAAAAAGTGTAGTACCTAAATTGTGCAAATATGAGCCAAATGCAACACACAAATGGATCTTCAAACCTTTATTCTAAGTAAAGATTTCTTCAAAACAGTTTTATACATGTTAGGATTTGTAGTTTGCACAAGGAAACCACAATGTCCGAATGGCATTTATAGTTGGGACTAGTGGTGAAGGGTGGGGCATTGGATGCCCTTTGTTGTACTTCAATTGAGCCAGTCAAAGCCACTATTTGCAGCAGTGAATACTAAGTGGAATGGACCAAAAAAAAGAGGAGGGGGCCCCTCCCATACACACTCATAGTTGTACTTCAAACATAGATCCAAATACCCCAAGGAAAAGACCAAAATAAAAGGAGGAGGGGGGGCCATTCATATTTTTATTAAAGGGAAAGGAAAAGGTCCTAGCCTGAAAAAGAAGAAAAAAATTGGTTGTTCCAACATTTTTATAAAAGCTGCTAAAAAAAGACCTATTTATTTGGCAAAAGGCTGCCCATTGACTGACAAAAGCCGGGTTTACCCATATCAGAAGACCTATTTCTTCAGACCATCTGCAGTATACACATGTATGACTAGTTTACTACTATTTGATGAATGAAAATTGCACCCAAGAGAATAAATTGACATGGCATTACTCTGGATGAGTTGACATAGCATCTGAACCCAGCTTCAATTGCGTGTGTGTGTGTGTGTGTGTGTTACTACTATTTTTCCTTTTTCAACTGATCAATAACAATGTCCACTTTGCACTCACTTTCCTCTCTTCCATTTCCAAAAATCTCGAAAGGAAAAGCTCATAAAAGTACATCCACTACCACTCCCTATAGAAAAAGCATTATTTTAAGTAAAAACTATCAGCACCAAGTATCAGTACGAAACTCATATAAGCAGCAAATATCAGTAGCAAATTGCTCAAGTGATCATAAAGGGACAAGTGATTGTGTTCTACAATTTTCCAGCAATACAAGACAAACAAATCATGCTTTTAGCTATCAACGGAAGGTCCCACAATCTCGGCACGCAATGATACATGTTTTGCATGCAAGCGTTTTAATAAAAAGCTGCACCAAAACATCATCTAAACACTAATCAGACAGTATTTGCAAATATAAAGTGTATACTTACAACAATCATTGCTGCCCACCAGTGTTCAGGTCCTGTTATTGCACCCATATCAGGGTCCCTACCAAGTCCAGTTTGGCTGGTATCCTCCGCAACTAACACCCATGCCTTCCACTCCTCCTTCAGTCGGTCATGCTTGTTCTTTAATTGCTCCTTCTTATAGTTCATTGTTCCAGTCTTCATAGCGAAAGCTTGAACGATACGCTGCCATCCTTGGGAGCTGAACCCGGTTAATGCCCGACCATATTCGTCACTTTCTTCGGCACATGCTTCAAGTAAGCACCTTGTGAGACTGGGTGTCCACTTGGCTCGATCCAAGACATTTCTATTTGAAAGTTGTGAAGATTACACGACGCCTTTCCGGGGGCTTGTCCTAATTCCAATGCCACGTCCGCCTCTTGGTGAGACCATGCTTGTAATCTGAATATTTCTGAAGTCATAAATGTGTAATTTAAGAAAATGACCAAAAACACATTTGCGTACGAAAACAAAGAAATCTGCATTCATCTCCACAACACAATGGCTGTTTTGCACAGTTTTTGATGCAGGGAAGCGTATGAGAAATTGAAGAACGATGCGAGAAGGACAATCACAAGCACAATATTTTAGAGAAACTCTCTATAGACTATTTTTAATAAAAAGTAATCAATTGCCCCAGCCCAGAGGCGAACAATCCGAATAAATAGGGCGCAACTCTACCCCTAGAAAGCGTAAAGAAACCATACTAAAATTATTACAGAACCATAAAATAGAGGGAAAAACAGACTCATGGCGATATGTCCCGACCGTGGGGCCGTTTCAAAACAAACCCAAGTGGGCCCAAAGCCAAATTCCTCGGTCTAGTAGGATCAAGTAATACTAGGAATTCTCCATTTTCTCTTCTCCTCTGCTATTTTCTCTGGAAAAGTTGTGGGTTTAAATTACAGAACTACCAAGCACACAAGGAAAGTTGGTAAGTGCAGACTTTCTAGGATTCAAAGGCACTTTGAGAAGATCAACAAGCCTCCTGTCTTCACCTTAGAGGTACGTTTATATAGATGAAACAATTCCTTTTTTTTTATATGATTTTTGTTTTCTTGACTAGTTGGGTATTATTAATGGTATTTTGTTTGATCTTTCTCAGAGCCCAGGTGGAGATATTATCGATTGTGTTCATAAGAGAAGACCGCCAAATTTAGATGATCACCCTCTCCTTCAAATATAATGACAACATTCGTTATCCTATTTCCATTTGAGTTGGGCCTAATCTGGCATGACGTACCAACAAATAAATTCAGTTGATGATACTTTTCATGTAACCAACATATCCAACCTTAGCTTTGAAGCCCTAAGATAAGTTGGAAGAAGAATTAACATGCAACACACAAATTCTAATTTGCAAATGAAATGGTGGAGACAGATTTTGAGATTACTTACGTAGCAGATGGGGCTCGGACTCTTCGACAATGGGCCAAAACGGAGCAGAGGAAGTCGATCCGGTCTTCTTGATTGTGTGCGAAGCTCTGGTTTTACACAGAGAGAGAGAGAGAGAGAGAGAGAGAGAGAGAGAGAGAGAGAGAGAGAGGTGGGGGGCGGCAGATTTGGGGCAGATGGAACTCGCTGTTGGATGAGAGATAGGGTAGCGTCAAATGAAAGCCGGTTCTACCCTACACACAGACAAAATGGTTGAGGGGCAAGAAAGACATTGCACAGTTGGGCTATGGGGGAAAACGACATCGTTTTGGTCTTACTCTTTTAAAAAATAAGAAGGCAGCACTTTGTGGAACAGGGGTTCTTATTGGACAAAAAATAAGAACTTTTTCCAGTTCTGGAACACAGTCTCAGAGTTTTTAGTCAGCACATATCACCGTCTCTGTGGATTCGACTCCGGACTTACCGGATATTGTGCTACGTTGGTCTCAGCCCTACGCTTGGAGCAATCCATTATTTTAGGTCTAGGAATTTGTCAAGCAGCTGCCGTCGCGACCATCAGTACCCCCAAACCATTGTTAGGCCCGGATCCCATCACCAGAGGCGCAACCCCCGAAAAGCCACCCCTCCGCCTATCCCGCTCAACACCCCAACTCCGCACAGCGCTGCGGATTTACCCTCGGAAGATTTAGTTAAGCAAGGAGACATTCAGTCAGGCAGGGGTACTACAGTGTGGGGGTGCTGGATGCCAGATTTGGAGTGATACAGATGCTTGCTAGAGAGGCTAGACGAATGCAACGATTACCTCACATATGAGATGGGGGTGATTGTTGGGTTTCTCACATGTGTGAGATGTAGGGCATCTCTCCTCTTTGCTCACAGTGTTTCCTTTCCTTTTCTTTCTTCTATCTCATATATGTAGAGAGTGTACAGAGAGAGAGGTGTGCGTGAGGGGGAGCCAGTTATGGCTCCCCCGAAGAGTGCACCCAAAATGAGACGGAGGTGAGGCTGAGGGGTGAGGTGAGTGGGGGAGCCGGTTTGGCTCCCAGAGAGATTTTTCAACCCATTGTATATGTGTGTGTGTTTATAAATACACACACACACACACAGAGTGTAGCAGGCCGAGCAAAATGGCTCGGGCCATTTCCGAACATAATCAAACATTCCGCTCGGCTCTATGCTGTTTTTCTCCCAACGTTTGAAATAACAACCGTAGCCGAGGGTCCTTAGCCGAAGGTCCCGCGGACGTGGATTTTTATGAACGCTCCCTTCTGAGCATCCCCATGGATGGGGAACACGATCATTCATACGGCTGCCGAGGTTGAACGGCACGCTCGGTCCCGAGCATGCTGTTCCTGACGAATCAGCTCGTCCGTGTTCAAACAGTGGCGATGACAATGACGATGATTGTGATGTCATCCGAACGGTTATAAGGATAACGATGGGGGCACGTGAGGGTGCCAGCTCATCTAGAAAAGCGGTTGTAAAACCCTAATCGTGATGTAAAAGTGACGTCAGCCGACGCGTGTCGAGCGGAGGTGTGACCTTGGAGATCAAGCTAAGGGTTCACTATAAATATCCCATTATGCCTCTTGGAGAAGGTATGCACAACAGAAACCCTAGCTCCTAATTTCTAAGTTCTTCCTATCAAGAAAACTGATCCTAGCACCGGAGGGCCATTCCGGAGAACCTCCGGTGTGGTCCTTAGTCGTGCCTCGTTTTGCAGGACAGAGTTGAGAAGTCAGGAGCTAAATCTCAAGACCCACATCCTTAGAGCAAGAACCATACGAAACGGAGCCCCCACACAGAGAAGGGTGAGTTTTTCTCTGAAATCGGTGTGTGGGTCGTGGCTCCTTGAGAGATATTTCAACCCATTGTATATGTGTGTGGATATATGGAAGGGTGAGTTTTTCTCTGAAATCAGTGTATGGGTTGTGTGTGTGGTGTGTCCCTCTAGTCCCAACACTTACTTTCCTTATTGACAGAGTTGTGGGCCCCAAATTGACTGCAAGTTTTACATAGATGAAACAGAGAAGTTGTTTGATTTGCAGGCTCACTATTTGAATCCTATATACATAAATCAAGGGTTCAAATCTATCCCCACATAAATCCAAGGGCTGAGAATTTCAATGGCATTTTTGTAAATAGCTTACATTTTTTGGACAAAAAAGAACACAATAATTTTCACTCAAAATTTGAAACGCACGTACTTCATTATTCTCCTTCTTTCTCTTCATTCCTCTCTCTCTCTCTCTCTCTCTTGAAATGGAACCGAATGGAGGAAGAGAGGGACATAGTTTGTTGGGGGCAGTGGTGGTGATCCGTCGTCGTTTTCCAAGAAAACCCAGGTGGAAGACCATGATGGAAGAGGAATCATTGATGTAAATGGAAAAGGCTCCGATTGAGTTAAACCCAACTTTGTTTTTTCGTCTATTCCTTTATTTTTCCTACACACACATGGTGAATGACCTTGAAGTTCTCACCCCTTGGATCTATTCCTGCATATCAATATTGTTATATGTGCCAATGGAATAGGCATATCTGTTTAGCAGTCACTTTCCTTTGCTTATTGTGTGTTGTTGTCTTATTTTGTTAAACTAAGGTACGATGCTTAGCCCTTAACCCATTGGCCAAGGAAGAAGAGCGCAGCAAACCATTTGCTTGCGGGTGTTTGAATCAGGATACGAAAGTAGTTGAATAAATCAACATGTATGTGGAGCAGTACTAGAGATTTCATAAATAGAGCTGTTTAGGGTAGCATATCCAACCGTGAGGAGTTGTTCTATGCAAACTCAATAATGTCGGTGCCTGAGATTTGGATTAGGTAGCACATGGTAAGATTCAAAATTTGCGAAAGTAGCATTATAATCTTGTATAAATCAGCTTCGTTGGTGAGAGTGGTCAATAGTTTCAGTAATTTATTTTAATTGTGTTCAAAATGCGTTGCGCTTGCCTTCAGCAAAGACAAATCCTAGTACATATGTATATTGACACCCAAAAAAACACCTAAAAAAATACCCCAAATCTCAATATTAGTTTTTGATCAAATTTTTATGATCTGAACCGTTTAATGTGTGAAGAATGTTAGTTTAAAGGTGCCCACAAGAAATTAGCAAAAAATATGATCGGGAAATGCTTATTTTGAGCAGTTTGTAATTGAACTGTTCATCAAATCTAAGCTAAAAACTGCTCAAATCAAACCTTTTCAGGTCATTTTTTTTTTGGCTAATTTCTCATGAGTACCCTTAAAATCACGTTTTAATCACGTTGAGCAGCTTAAATCATCAAAATTTGATCGAAAACTATGAGGTTATTTTTTAGGTGTCTAATTAGTTATCCTTGAAACCGCTCTGATATATATACACACACACACAGTAGTTTTCACCTTAGGGATCCCGGACAAAGCAAAAATCCGGACCTCTAAAAAGAAAAGGGAATCTCGCGGGTTTAAATGACATGCGGGTCACGGGTTATAACGAAAATGGGTTAAAATCCACAAAACGGATCCAACCCTCTTTCCTCTTTCCCTTTCAGTGCTTTCATGTTCAAACGGAGAGAAGATCAACGAACAGCGCGACCAAGAGGAAGACGATACGAAGAAGAAGATCGAACCCAAAAAAGAAGAACAAGGCATCAAGGTATATATATCTCTCTCTCTAGCTCGTTCTCCATCTAACGGGTTAGTTTTTTTTTTTTTTTTGTCACACAATTAGGGTAAACCAGATCGACGAAGAAGAAGAAGCCGAAGAAGATCGAAGCGACGGACAAGGTATCTCTCTCTATCAGAATCTCTCAAAAATTAGGGTTCGATTTGTGTAAGTAGAAAAGCAATTGTTTTAAACCGTTAGGGTTTGTACCTTTGTTCTTGTTAAAAGGCAATTGGTTTTGTGTAAGGAGAAAATGGTGGGAAATAGAGCACGTAGCTTAAAATAAAAGGGGATGGAGCCAGTTGAGTCTTTGTCTTTGACACCGGAAATTAAATACTACCCCTCTTGTCCAAGAAAGCAAGAATAGCAGGCCATATCTGTTTCGTCAAATGGCATCCCTTTTGATCTCTCCGATTTATGGCGTTCATCTGCTAGTTGTTTTTTTTTAATAATTTGAATCTGAAAAAGGTTGTGTGTAAGGATACAATTAGAACTGGCATGAAGCTTCTCCTTCAAGGGCTAAAGCTTCTCCTTCAAGGGCTAAAAGCTAAGACTAGTCAATTGGCATGCCAAATCTCTTGCCTTTGCCAAAATTTGGCAAAAATTATGGAAAAAAGCTCTCAACTGGGTAGCCAATCTTGCTTCCATATGTTATACATGACCTAATTTTGTTGCTTCCATATGTTAGATATTCAGGCATATATAACCAGGTTGATTTCGGGTAAAATTCCACCTCAAATCAATTGCAGCAGCTTCCCAAGGTTGATTTCGGCAACAACTTCTTCGGCCCAATTGCGTTGCTCTGATTTCAGAGAACTTATCCATGATTTGTTAGGTTGAGGGAGAATGTGAAGGATCTTAGTTTTCACTATTCCATCCTTTTGTTCTACCATTCATATGAGAATACCATTTATGGTTGAATTCCAAGTCGTTGGGTTTGACAACTGGTATACCTTCGAAAGTTTAGAGGACATTTTCTTTTCAATATCACTCTTATTGAATAGCCAAAATTCAAGTAGCCAAAAATAAAGTAGCTGGCATTGATGTCACATGCGAGGGTAAGTTTTTGCCTCCATCAGGTACAATTATCCAGTAGTAGCAGATGTGGCTATTAGCAAATAAAATGGAAGCTGGTTGAAACATGAACAACATTCAACATAAGCATTACAGAACCCAACTAAAAGAAAATATACATCACAACTAGCAACATTAAAAATTCCCGTTACTGCTCCAAGTAAGAACAATGCAATGTACATGCACCTATTTGCACCACTACGGCCATCCACATTTGCTTGCACAGGTACGAGCAAAGGTGGGTAATTGGTGCGGAGTTGAGCAAGTTGAGACAGCAATTGCACATTGGAATGAGTTTCGACATACACCCTCCAAGCATCATTTGCCTCTTCCAATGAAAAAAGAAGCAGCAATGTCAAAACTGGCTGAAGTGCTTCCCACGGCCCTAATTTGTCCTCCTGGGAAGTTGGTTGAAGTGCTTCCCTTTATCAAGATATGTGATCAATTCAAAACTGGATTGCCAACTATGTATTGCCGAAATGCGGTCCACGTGATTATTAGTTTAAAATTGGCTTATCCCCAGAGATACTCTTCTAGAGGATAAACCTTTGGGAGAGTATCCTTTGATTTTGTTGCACGCAGTAGCCCCACACACCGTGCAGCGGTTAAATTCGAGTTGAGTTTTGTTCACCCTTCACTTAAGAGGGTGAACATTACTCTCCTTCCTATTGGTTGAAATGGTGTGTATCTTACTACAAAGTGATGTCATGCTTACCAAAAAGTATATTGCAGGGGTGAGACCAACATCATTTCAACCAATAAGAGGAAGGGTTACCTTCTTGTGAGGAGGGTGAACAAAATTGTAGTCGTTAAATTCAGAGTATGCAGCTGTATTCTCGAAGAGTTTTAATAAGTGAACGATTTCTAACCATTAAGTTGAGCATGAAAAGTGACCTCAAAAAACAACCCACAAATTAGTTTATGGCCAATGGGAATGGGAGCAGCAGGTGCAGGCCCGAGATGAAGTATTGGGGTCCGTATGGAAGAACCTTAGTCCGCCTATAGTAGAAATTTTCTCGTGGTTGGCTTTACAAGGAAGGGTGGCATCCAGATCGGTGCTCGTGGGCAAGAATATGATTCAGGTGGGTCCATTGTCAAAGTGCCCATTCTGTGCTTCCTTCGAGGAAACTACTGAACACCTATTTTTGCATTGTCAGTTCTCGTGGAATACTTGGTCGCTTATAATGGTGTGGTGGCAGATGTTTTGGGTTTGTCCACCCTCTTTGGCGGACTTAGCAAATTGGTGGTTTGGCACAAGGTTTAGAAATATGGAAAGGCACACTTGGGAGGTGACGTTCTTTGCTACCTTATGGTCATTGTGGCTTGCAAGGAACGAACTTATTTTCAACAATACCTCAAGGTCAGCTAGCGAGGTAGGGGACCAGATTAAGACTGGGGTGGCAATGTGGATGAAAACAAAGTTCGATATCAAGGTGTACTCAGTGGAGGATTTTAAATGTTTTCTTCAAGGTATTCGTAAGCTGGAGTTCTAATTATGGGTTTGAGGTGTAACACATCCAACCCCGGCTGGATAGTGTATTTTTAATCTTTGTGTTTCCTTTTTCGTGGTTGAGCAAGTTCGCTCTTCCTTCTTTTTCCCTCGATGTACCCCTTTCGAGATTTATAAAATTGTTTCGTTTGCCGAGAAAAAAACAACCCACAAATTTGATTAGGTGATGCCTAGAGTTTTGAGTATATACTACAAAACCCAAACACAATAACCATTAAAAAAAAACAAAAGGGAAATCCCAAAAAAAATAAAAGCTAGCTATAAACAGAGCAGATTATGGATGGATTAGATTCTGACTTGAAACTGAAGAACCAAATCAATCTCTTGCTTCTGCTTCTTGATCAAAGCTACTAAAGACGGTCCATGTGACCAAAGTAGTGCAAATTAGAAACAAGATACAGATTTATAGCATTGAGAAAGAGCATATATAATAAATTAATTCTAATTTCAGGTTTCAAAATTAGTCGTTCAAAAAAAGTCATACTTTTGGATAAGTCCTAATTTTTGGTCCAAACCAAAAAAAGTCCTAATTAGCAGAAAACACAGATATGAGAGAGAGAGAGAGAGAGAGAGAGAGAGAGAGAGAGAGAGAGAGAGAGAGAGAGAGAGAGTTGGAATTTCTGGTCCAAACCAACAAAAGCCCTAATTTCTGGTTCGAACCAGATCGAGAGAGAGAAAGAAAGAGACCTTGTTGTTCAGCATTTCAATCTCTTTGGCATTCGTTGTTTGGATCTCCAGGCGTGAATCGTTCATTGTCTCAGTCCTTCTCTCTGTGGAAGGCATAAAATGGGGGTGGGGGGCGCAATTGTGTTGATTACCTGAATCTGACCCGCAAGCAATTTTTACCCAAAATCCAATCCCTTTAACCCGCGAGCTACTCCTTCTTTTCACAGTCGTTGGATCTCATCCAACGGCTCACGTTAGAGGTCCGGATTTCATGCTTTGTCCGGGATCCCTGAGGTGAAAACTACTATATATATCCATTCCTATAAGGACCACCTTATAAAGACCTCATAGATCCTGATCGAATTTCGATGATCCGAGCCGCTCAATGTGATCAGAATGCGATTTTAAGGGTCCACGCGAAAAATCATAAAAAAATTACCGAAAAGGGTTTCATCCAAACAGTTCCAAACAGTTTTTTATTAAACGGTCAAAAAACAATCACTACAACAAAAAAAGGCTTGTTAGGGCAGTCAAAACTGCCTCAATAAGTGACCTGTTGGGGCAGTTTATCTATTAAGGCACTACGACTTAGGGCCGCGTGTATCGATGTAGCTATAGAGGTAACGTGGCACTTGTTATGAGGCACTTTAATGTGCCACAAGAACTCCTTCTAACTGCACTTTCAGGTGCCGCATAATTCACTTATTAAGGCACTCATAATGAGGCACTTTGAGGAGCCTCAAGAGTTTCTTGTACCTGCACTTGTAAGTGCCCCATAATTTACTTATTAAGGCATTTTTCGATGCGGCCTCAAAATTTTTTTGAGGCACTTTAATGTACCTCAAGAACTCCTTCTAGCTGCACTTTCAGGTGCCGCATAATTCATTTATTAAGGCACTCATAATGAGGCACTTTGAGGAGCCTTAAGAGTTTCTTCTACTTGCACTTGTAAGTGCCCCATAGTTTACTTATTAAGGCATTTTTGGGTGCCGCCTCATAATTTTTTTGAGGCACTTTAACGTATCTCAAGAACTCCTTCTAACTGCACTTTCAGATGCCGCATAAATCACTTATTAAGGCACTCATAATGAGGCATTTTGAGGAGCCTTAAAAATTTCTTTTTCCTGCACTTTTTAAGTGCCCCATAGTTTACTTATTAAGCCATTTTTGGATGCCACCTCAGAATTTTTTTTTTTTCAATATACTTTTAAGGCACTTCAAAAGTGCAGCATAAACCACTTTGGTTGAGATCAAGAAAATAGCTTTAACGACACTTATGAATGCCTTCTAAGGCATTGGGAAATTTTTTTTTCCTTTTTTACTACTTTACAGTGACAATACAATAGAACCATAATAAATTGCAATTTATTTCACAACCATGTCCAAACAACATAAGTCATAGTCATTCAATAGAAACTACTAGTCAACAAATCTCACAAGGATCCAAAAACAAAACACAGAACATTGAATAGAAACTGTTTTAGCAGAACTCTAATGTTTTCAATAAAAAACAAACTTCACTGCTAAAAACTTAACTAAAATTTTCAGCAAAAACCTAACTTACCAAACTCTAGATCAAAGCATGAAATGCCTATCCTTAAAAGAACCACCAGTAGAAACAAAACAAACAAAACCCATAAGACCAGTATCCTTGTGACATAACTTTGTCCACTAGGCATCTTCCAACTGATCTCATTTATTCAATAAAGCCATCATCATCATCTCTCACTACCTGATTAAAATAAAACAAAATACACGGTTTTAAAAGCCATTGTTTTGCAATAAGAATTGGAAAATGGATAGTATTGTACATCAAATGTACCAAAGGAATAGGCCATGCTATTGGCGTACCAATGGCATCGCCAACGGTCTTAAGGACTGCATAAGGCCTCATCAAATGCTCGCCCCATATGATTGGGATTTGAACATGAATCTCACACCAATTAACTCCAAGTTCTACTCCACCTACCTCCGTAGATGGATCCATAATAGCGATCCGCCCTTTGCCTACAACTTCTATGGGGTTGGCTACGCTCTTGAAATAAACACAATCCCTCACCTAGCATCAATTGATAAGAAAACATCATATTGACAAATGGTTAGGAAAGTAAGGAATCTCATTCTACTACAATAGCATGACAAGGGCAACCAACATATATGTTCAAGTACAACATAAACTCAGATTTTCAAACTAAGTCTTAGGAAGACAAATGGTTGGGTGACAGGCCTCTTTTTGCCCAAAAAGAATAAGGTACTGCTGTATAAAACCTCAATTTCAGCACATAAAGTAAGAATTTCAACACTTAGTCAACATGTAACCTCATTTTCCAGCATAACCATTAAAATTCAAAACTCAAAATGTCAGTTTAGTAACTATAAACCTGTATTTCAGCACTAAACCAGCATGTAGTACTCTTTTTCCAGCATATAGCAAAAATTCAGCACTCAGAAATTTCAGTTACATTAAATACAAACATATATTTCAGCATTTCAAGTAAGAATTCCAGCTCCAAATCACTAGATAATACTCCTCCTCCATCATATATAAAAAATTCAGCAATTATAGGTTCAATCCTCTTCAAACATAATGTACCGACACGTTTAAGTGGTTCTTGTGTCAATGTCCATAGTTTTCCAAATTAAAAAAGTGTCTACATGTCCATTTTTGCATCTGTGCTTCTTCACTTTCAATGTTCGTCGACCTATTCAAACATCCACCAAATACATACAATCTCGTATAATCATAGATAACCTTAATTGTAATTTATTTACCTTAACACGTCCTCCTTGGGTAGTAGATGTTGATAAACCAATGTGTTGGTTTGGAGATGAGACTGGAATGTTTGGAGATGTGACTCGAGTGTTTGAGGAGTTAGCCTCATTTGCTTGACTCTGCAAATATAAATTCGTTAGCTCTTCCAATTTTTGGTTTGTTTTATCTAGCTCTGCCTTCCACTCCATTGACATCCTATAAGGTGTGCCACTGCTAGGCACATCACCCCAAACATCAGATGGGCAAACCCCTAGCCCATATACGTGCACACTTTCAGATTTCTCTTTGCCCATAGCTTTGGAGAACACATCATTTGGACCAGAAGAATCAAGTTCACCCTCGGGAACTTGTTCGGATAGCTCTTTCATTTTTTTCTGGAACACAATAGTTTACGTTACTCTCAGAATCTGAGAACAAAAGTTTATGTATGAAAGAAGCTGGCGAAACTTACTATTTTTTTCCTCAATTCCTCATTTGAGACCTTGCCATCGTTTGTGAAGCAAGTAAGGAACATATGTGCGCATGATGGATCATGGCCAAGGTTTTTTGCCTGTGAGCATACCGAAAGTTTAATCTCATGCTACTTATAAAATTTTGATTCTAGTATAATTAAAATAGTCTATGAATTTATAAGATTACCTCAGTCTCTCTCACAATGTCTAAAGGAGTTTTGCCCTTCTTATAAATGATATTTTGCCCTGCTCGACTAGACTTGTTTTTGTATAAAATTTCTGAAACAAAAAAAAAAATCATTATGGACAAATTTTAAGGTTACTGAAATTGGTAAAGATCAAATGTCTCGTAATCGTCTCAAAAACACTAAAACCTAAGTAATCGTCTCAACGTAAACTGGTTTCGATTGGCAATCAATTAATAGAGAATAGTGGTTGATTACCCATATTATTGCAAAACTATGATCAAAATCTATAAAATACCTTGTATCCCGCTGCAGTAAATTGAGCTTGATAAAAAGTTTCATACAGAATGAGATGGGGATAGAGATGGAGGAATGGGCGGTTTTCTTCCAAATTTCCAGACTTCTTCGAGTAGCGGGAAATTTTAGCGCCAGTGGGAGAGTCAAAATTTTGGGTGAAATTTTTGTGTTTGGACGCCAATCGGGAAGATCGTCGTGAACGACGTAGTGTAGAGGGGAAGATCCCTAGCAGTTGTGAACTTCTAGCAGTCGTGAACGACGTAGTGTGGTAGGTTGATAGAAAACGTGTTGATTTAAAGAAGGAAAAAAGGTCCATTAAAAAAGGTTGAATTCGTTCGCGAAACAAATTCTAAACTTAATCAGCCAATTATACTTCAATAATGGTCGATCTGAACCATTAGGATTTCACGTCTCATTGATTCAATTAGAATCACCAAAATCGAAGATTATCGGATATCAGCAACCATTTGATCGAACCACATTTGATGCATTCCAAAGCATTAAAGTATTAGATTGCAATACCTAACCCCCACCTGAGTGTTTTTTTTTCAATCGAAACCATCCATCTTTTACATATTATGGAGCACATCATTCGTACCAATGACGAAGTTAATCGGGAATCGCTACACACTTGATTGGACAGAAAACCCACGTTGTAATTAAATTGTGTCTTGATAAAGATGCTTTCTAAACTCGATTGAGACAATTTTTTTTACAAGAATGATATAATCAACAAGGAAAACAAAAGCAACGGTTTGGATCATCATAATTCTATCACGGTCAAATGGCTAACGTACGTTCAAGTACATCACAATACTTAGTTTGCTAAGAATTATATTGAACATATAGAATTTAAAGGTCATTACCAACTCAATTTTTACAATGGTTGATCTGAACCATTAGGATTTCATGTCTCACTGATTCCATTGTTGTCACCAAAATCGGGGATCATCGGATATGTGTAACCGCCTCATCGAACAACATTTGATGCATCCGGAGACATTAAAGTATTAGATTACATGACCCGACCCCACCAGAGTATTTATTTTTTGATCCAAACCATCTGTCTTTCACAAATTACGGAGTTCATCATTCTTAACAAGAATATTGTTAATTGGGTATCACTATACATTTGATCGGATGATAACTATCATCCAAAAAATAAATTGCATCCCAATCAAGGAGCTTTCTAAACTCGATCGAACCAAATTTCTACAATAATGATTTAATCATTAAGCACAACAAAATCAATGACCTCGATTGTTGAAGTAGTTTTTTGTGTTATTGAGGTCCACTAAATAATCGTATCGAAGATGATCAAAAAAAATATAACATATTATATTCTTAAATATTGCTCTTTGTGTAGAGGGGCAAATATGTCCTATTAAATTGATTAGGAAATGTTGATTTAATTATAAAAAATAATATTGATTACTTTTTGTTTAGGCATTTTAAAGTGTTACATAAAACCAATTTCGTTAAGATTAACTTAAAGAAAAACAGAACTGTTATTAGCAAGGAAGAAAAAAAAGAAGACAACAATGATCCTATGCGGCAAAGTGATGGGTCCCACTCCACCTACCCCTTTTACTCCTCTCGTTTCGGCTCAAATTCAAATTAGGGCTCAAAATTTTGAAATTTCTTTCCTGATACAAAACTCTCCCCCAATTATCTCTCCATCTCCTTAAACAAAAGTTGTGAGAAGACTCTGTCCTCCATCTCCTCCCAAACTCTCACGCACGACCACCGACGCCAATGGCAGATCCACCACTGCCACCCGTCTCTCTCTCTCTCTCTCTCTCTCTCTCTGCTTTGGCTACTTACTAATCTGTGGTCTCTTTGTCCAGGAAGGACCAAATACTCTTGTTTGTGCCACCAGCCCCTACCTGTCAAGCCTTTACCAAGGCAATCTTCAGAGCCAAAGAAGCAAACCACCAAGTCATTCATGTGCCGTAAGAGTCACCGTTTATATAGTTTTTCCTTCACTTTCAAGAGCTAAAAGTGTGATGTCGGTCAAAGTCCAAGAATTCATTCAAGAAGTCATTGCGTCGATCGAAGAGTCTTTTTAAGTTTCAAAGTGTTTTTTAAGTTTCAAGAGTCAAATACATTTTTCTATTAGTCTATGGTCAAGTCCTTTTTAATTTGTGTCTTGAAAATGTAAGTGTCTTTTCCTATTTTTGGATGGTTGTTTCAAGTTGCCTATAAATTGTGTTACTATGAATGAAATCGAAGTTTAGAGAGTGTGTTTGAATTAAAATAGCCTTTGGCTAGTGAGAAGATAATTCTTCTTGTAACTCTTATCCTTCGGTGGATTCCGATAGGTGGCGAGTTCCCCGTTTCTGTATCTCTTAGGTGGATTCCTTCGAGTGGTGAGCGGGTCCCAGCCCTATATCCCTCGTTAAACCCTCGGGTGGTGTCAATCTGTATCCTGTTGGTTCCCTAACTTGGGTGGTGAGCTTTATCCTTTTTCCCATTTTATCCTCTTTTTACTTTTTTTTCTGTCCCGTCTGAAAAATCCGCCGTCAGTTTGCTATCAGAGCTTTGGGTTCAATGGCAAGTTATTGTTGCTTGCAATTTCAAACAATGCCAAATGAAATCTTTTCAGACCAGGATTCTTCTACTTCACTACCAATAGCGGATTGGAATTTGCCTCCAATCTATGATGAATACACTGAAGATGGGTTCTTGATTTTGCATGATGTGGATGCCAAGAATATTGTTTATGTGGCTAATGAAGTTGTTGGTCCCGATGGCGAAATTGATAATTTATTTGTGGCCAACGATGATATTCAAGATGGCAATAGGCCGGCAAAAGCAAATTTTGCAATTATCTATTACCATGGTGAGTGCTATTCACATCGATCATATTGAAGAGAGCAAACTGGAAGTTGAAGTGAAAAAGCATTTTGATTGGATTGAACAGCCAATTTTTGACCAAAAAACAACTATAATTGTTGAAGAAGTTTTTAAAGCAAATGACTAGTTCCAAATGCATGGTGGGTCTTTTGAGCAACTACATGTACTGGATCCATTTTGGAATTCTATTGAAGGCTTTGCAAGCAAGAATCCATGGGTTACGTACCTAGAGCACAATTTGCAAGAGATAGTTCATTTTGTTTTTGGCAATATTTTAAAGTTTGTAAGTGGAAAAATTAATTTCAAGTACCAGGTTGATGCAGACAAGATTTGGTGTTCTAAACAGTTTCAAGCCTTGGAAACTCGAGGACGAGTTTTCTCAACCAGGGGAGAATGATGTCGGTCAAAGTCCAAGAATTCATTCAAAAAGTCATTGCGTCGATCGAAGAGTCTTTTTAAGTTTCAAAGTGTTTTTTAAGTTTCAAGAGTCAAACACATTTTTCTATTAGTCTATGGTCAAGTCCTTTTTAATTTGTGTCTTGAAAATGTAAGTGTTTTTTTTCTATTCTTGGAGGGTTGTTCCAAGTTGCCTATAAATTGTGTTACTATGAATGAAATCGAAGTTTAGAGAGTGTGTTTGAATTAAAATAGCCTTTGGCTTGTGAGAAGATAATTCTTCTTGTAACTCTTATCCTTCGATAGATTCCGATAGGTGGCGAGTTCCCCGTTTCTGTATCTCTTAGGTGGATTCCTTCGAGTGGTGAGCATGTCCCAGCCCTGTATCCCTCGTTAAACCCTCGGGTGGTGTCAATCTATATCCTGTTGGTTCCCTAACTTGGGTGGTGAGCTTTATCCTTTTTCCCCCTTTTATCCTCTTTTTACTTTTTTTTCCGTCCCGTCTAAAAAATCCGCCGTCAAAGTGGTATAACTTTTTGATTTATTCTCAACTCTATGATTTCGGTTTGTATTTCATCGAATGGCCTAACTTTTGAAATCCCTAATTGCTGAAATCCCCAATTTGAAAATTCCTAATTTTGGAAAGTCCTAATTTTGATAGAAGGGGCAATATCAACTTTAAGGCACACCCTAAGAACGACTATCTGAATTCTGTATTTGGATTATGGATTCTGCTTTTCTGGATTAGGCAAGTCTGGTATTTCTGGATTCTGTGTACGGTACTCTAAATTATTGTTTTGTTGCACATCTGGATTCTGCATTTATGGGTTGTAGACATTCTTTCAAACATGACTTCACCTAACACGCATTACATTGCATACTAAACACATTAATACATCCAACACAGATTTAGATTACATCTGCGTTAAAAATAGAAGATGTTGTATTCATGGGAGGTACAGGAACATAGGCTTTTTTGGTCCACTTTAACCAGTGATCACAGCCATGCCTATCACAAAAAAGATTATCAGAATTACCACCATTTTTTTCAAGTGGGGACTTCTGGCATGTGTTTTTCTAGATCCACCTGTTGGCTAGACAACTCCAAAATCTTGGAAACAGACCTTCGTTCTCTTTTTGCAAACATGAATTGATGATTGGTAGTTCTTCCAAGGCTTTAAGTTACTCAATGCAAACGAAGTTTGAGTTATATTTTTTCACCAAACAGTTATAGCATTAATTCAACTTTTCTTCTCCTTATTCTGGCTTGTATTCCCAATTGATGTTCTTTGGTTTGTTGGGCAGTTATTCAATTGTGTTCCTCATTTTCCATGTCTATACAGATGGAGGGTAAAATGAAGGCAATATCTTGGCCTCAGGTTGAATCAAAGGCCAAGAAAAAAAGATGAATCTGTGGCTTCGGGTTGCAGAATTGGTAGTCCCTGGTCAACTGATTTGGTTAATAGCAAACTCCAATAATAACAAGTAGTTGATTTCCTCCACTGCATGAAGACAGATTTGGAGATTCGTCGCCAAATTAATAAAGTGCTTGAGGGATGTCCCCATGTAGATATCTTTATCGAGTGTAAATAAACTGTAAAGGATGAAATTGAGATGGAGTTCTGTCAGTTGAGACAGAATTTTTTCAAGTGGAAGACAATCGCATCGATGAGCATGATTGCCATTGTATGAACGGGAGTGATACTTTTGGAGACACAATTTGAATTTTAGCGTTATCTATGTTTTCCTATTCTAGAGTTTGATTGAAGAGTTTCTAAGTTTAATTGCTCTTTGTATTACTTTTCATGTTGCTTCTTGTGGATGACACAGTGTTTGATTTGGAGAAATAGTAGACAAAAAATGATGGTTTGATTGTTGGAGTTTCATTTTTGGTTTTTGTTTGCTTTGGTATGTCAATGACTCAATTGGAAGTCTGAAGGTTTGCTCAATTTGAATTATCCCTAAAGTTTGGCTCAATTTGGATTATCCTCGTACTTTTTTGCCCAAAGTCTCAAGCGTTCATTTTTGGCCAAAAGGAAATAAAGCAATGCCTAAATGCTCCCACAAACTACAAATTAACACTTCAAAATCATCATTAGAAATTAGCAACTCCATCACTCTTAATTATTTTTTTCTGAGAATCTGGAAACCAATTGGTCAATTGGGCAAGACTCAGTTGAATGCTTGAAGTTGATCATCACCCTCTTCCAAGGAAAACATAACTCAAAGTCTACCTTTACACGACACGGATACGGACACGCTCGAAATCACAGCAAAAACACAAATGAATGGCATTCAAGTGTAGACCACACAGCAGCAAACGTGGTAATATAGCAAAATACAAAAACAGAACAACAACAGCAAGTAATTTGCAGCAGCTGCTTTCTGATAGCGGCCCGCATTCCACCAATAATCTACAGTAGTAACAGCACTGCTAACCAGCAGATGAACAACCAGATGACTAGGTACCTCAATTTACATTGTAGCCATGATCCAAAAGTAACCAAAACTACAACAGCAAAAGCAGCAGCAATAACATTATAGCTACTCAAGAAACGGTCGACGCAACCAACAGTCCGAGCTTAACAGGACATAGCAGCAAAAGTATATACAGTACAATACAGTACAACAAAATAGACTTTCCATAAGAGTGCCAGCAGACAAACTACATGCCAACTCAAACAAATACAACAATAAGACACTAAGAGCTGAGAAGAAAAGGACACATCCTAAAAAAAACCTTCATAAAACTCAATTGTTTGAAGTTGCAAGAGAAGCTACACAACTAATTAATGGCAATAATGTAACCTTGCATCAGTGCTTAACAAAAGCAGAGAAAACAAGTATCTACTTCAGCTAAACAGTCTTGCAAAAACTAGAGAAGTAAAACACTATGCTACTGAAATGAAATTCAAGGTCTTCGAAATAGCATATATTGTCAAGAATAAAAAGAAAAGACAAGGCAACATATTCCTTGAAAACATCATATAAGCATCTAGAAATGGATTCTAAATCCCCTCAACTCCATCGCCTTCTACCACTTGAGCTGTTGTTGCATCAATAGTGTCTATAGTTGTTCCTTGCACATCTTCTCTAACCAAACTAATATCACCTTGATCATCTTGCAATTGACCATCACATGACTCACTCTGTAAATACGTCTCCACATCATCGATGCATGACTCTATGTTCATATTAAAAGCATCTCTAGCAGTTGTCCTTATCACAACATGCCACCCTTTGTCAAGGGGATCTTCAACATAAAATGCTTGTTGTACTTGAGAAGCTAGAACAAAAGGCTCATTGGCATGTACCAATTGTGCAAAATTGACAAGAGTGAAACCATGTTCATCTCCCTTCTGTTCTTGCCTTCTGACATCCAGTCGCACTTAAACAACACAACTTTCCTCCCTCCGAAGTAACTCAGCTCAATAACATCTGTCAAAACGCCATAGTAAGCTATATCACCAGCCACTGGATTATTGTCACTAGCACTTGAAAAACTTATTGTTGTTGCAGTAACAACTACCCCACTATTCTGAAATTTTCTTCTCCTCTCAACTTCTCGTGTGTGGAACCGGAAACCATTTATAAGATATCCTCTATATCTCTTCCCTACATCATCTGGACCCCGAGCTAGAGCTCTAAGCTCTTCAGAAAGCTGTTCATCCTCTGCAAGTTGCAAGTCTTGAACCAATTTCGAAGCATACCCATAGATTTTTAAAAAATACTTATCTAAAAGGAATGAAAAAAGGAAGTACTTATCATCAATATACTTACGTGGTTTCCAAACCATGAGGCAAACTTTTCATTATGCATACGTTGGATTTCCCATAAATGCAGACGAGGATTTTGATCTCTTGTCATGGTCTGGTGTTGACTGCACATTCAAGTTAATTATATGAGCAATAAAAATACAACTTTCCTATGATACAAAAATAAATTATTTTTGGTGAGTCTCTTACTTGGAAAATTTGTCTACCGCGTCACAATTGAACAACACATATTGATGTGCCTTCACTAACGTTTCCTGATCCAAGGTTTCTGTCATTACTTTTCCAAATGACCGTCCTTGTGTTGAGAAAATAGGCAACCTTGCAGCAACAGTACTACCCTCATCATCATTTCTACCCACTCGATTAAACCTCATTTCAACATCCTCTAAGTACCTAAAGCAAAACGTCAAACACTCCTCTGCCAAATATCCTTCCGCAATGGAACCCTCGGGACGATTTTTGTTTCGCACATATGACTTCAATGTTGCTAAATACCTATTATTAGCAAAAGTTGGTAATACTAAGTGAAAATTAAATGAGATATCATGAATAAACGAAAATAAAATATTCTATAAGATAAAACAAACCTCTCTATGGGATACATCCAACGATAATGAAGGGCCCCGCAAGTTTGGCCTCAGTAGCCAAATGAACTGGTAAATGCATCATGATATCAAAAAATGATGGGGAAAAATCCTTTCTAATTGACATAAGGTTATTGCAATTTGCTTCTCCAAACGGATCAAGTCACGAGCATGAAGAACTTTACCGCACAATTCTCTCAAAAAATTGCACAATTTAATCAAAGGGGACCGCACTTGCTTAGGCAATACTCATCGCAATGCTAATGGGAGTACTTGTTGCATCTAAATATGATTGTCATGACTCTTCAACCCATAAACTTTATGTTCTTTGTCCTGGAAAGACCTTGAAATATTCGAAGCATACCCATCTGGAACTTTTACATTTTTTAAGACTTTGTAAAAGATATATTTCTCCTTTTTAGTCATTGAAAAGCATGTGGCAGGCAAGTATGTGCGACCTGATTCATCTTCTATGGGATGAAGCTCACTTCTAAAGCTCATATCTTTTAAATCTTGACGTGCCTTCCAATGATCCTTTGATTTCCCAACCAAATTTAACAATGTCGCAAGCACATTATCGCAAACATTTTTTTCTAAATGCATCACATCTGGAATGTGTCGCAATAAATTATCTTTCCAATAAGGTAATTCGAAAAATATGCTAGACTTCTTCCAGTTGAATGGCAACTTAGGATTATCCTTAACTAGCTTTCCAAACTTAAATTGAACGCATTTTAGCTGATCTTGTATCATAGACCCAGTTAAGCAACAAGGTGCCTTCCGACGTTCTTCCTTTCCATTAAATGACCTCTTATCTCGTCTAAACATATGGCTATCCTCCAAGAATCGTCGATGGTCCATGTAGATATGCTTCCCACTATACTTCAACCAAGAAGAACATGTGTCTTTATGGCATGATGGACATGCAAGACGCCCTTTAGTGCTCCACCCAGACAAATTTGCATATGCAGAAAATCATTGATAGTCCACATTAAGGCAGCATGCATCTTAAAATTTTGATTAAAGCATCAAGTGTATCTACTCCGGCCCCCCATAACTCTTTCAGCTCCTCTATTAATGGTTGCAAATAAACATCAATGTTATTTTCAGGTGCTGAACAACCGGGTATAAGCAACGACATTATAAAGTACGGTTGTTTCAAACACATCCAAGGTGGCAGGTTGTATAGCATCAAGATGACAGACAATGTACTATGCACATTACTCATCATCCCAAAAGGATTA
Source organism: Rhododendron ovatum (assembly GCA_019656835.1). NCBI lineage: Eukaryota > Viridiplantae > Streptophyta > Magnoliopsida > Ericales > Ericaceae > Rhododendron > Rhododendron ovatum. The sequence goes on along the minus strand of CM033798.1, from coordinate 38,555,445 downwards.
AATCCATCTGACGCTAATCCAAGTCTAACATTACGTGAATCTGTAGCAAATTCCTTATGTTGGAGGTCAAAAGTTTGCCAAGCAGGGGAATCGGCAGGATGACGCATGCAACCATCTTTGGTTCGACCCTCATCATGCCACTTCATAAAAGATGCAATCTTTGACGACATGAACAACCTTTGTAGCCTTGGTATAAACGAAAAATGGCGTAAAACCTTTATGGGGACCTTTTTACTCTTTGTTGCTGAGGTTCCTTCTGCTCCTTCATGATTGTCATCAGTTTTGTACCTCTGTTCATGACATACATGACATTTTGTATCATGAATATGCTCTTTCCAATACAACATGCAATCATTAGGGCAAGCATGAATCTTTTTGTAAGAGAGACTCAATTCCCCCAACACTTTTTTCGCTTCATAATATGAGTTCGGTAATTTCTCACCCTCTGGAAGTGCCCTGTTGAATGTCCGAAGTAGCCTGGTAAATGAGTCGTTAGTACATTTTCCAAGGCACTTATTGTGAAATAGTTCAACGAGCAATGAAAACTTTGAAAACTCTTTACACCCAGGGTACAAAGGTTTTTGGGCATCACTTACCAACTTATAAAATTTTTTAGCATCTGCATTCGACAACTCTACATTATTGGGCATGTCATCCATGCCAACATCTCTATTTGAGATCCCGAATGTATCATGCAACATCTCACGCATGCTATTATTTGTGCCCAAGGCATTACCAGAATTAGTGGGAATCGGAGCAGTTGTAGTAGATGACAAAGCTTCTCCATGAGCTATCCATTTTGTGTAACCCTTAATAAAACCGTCACATACTAGATGGTCTACTGCCTCAGATAGCATCACCCATCTGCCATTTCCACACTTCACACATGGACAAACAATTTTCCCATCGATACTTGCGTTTTGGAATGCGAAATTCAAGAATCCCTCTACTTCGTTCAAATACTCACTAGTCAACCGAGATTGATACATCCAACTCTTATCCATTACGTTTCTCCGTAAATTGCTATCAGAACTCTGTAAAAGGCAACATAATTAAACAACAAGACAAATAGATATTTATACAAACAGAGACTGCATGATTTTGTTTTGTTGGATCTCATGCTCCTCCCAGTATGATGTTTGCCTATTTTTCGATTCTTCGTTCATTCCGCAAATAGGCACAATATCATGAGTACTCTGGTTTTCCTTTTTGTTTACTGCGTACGTGGTACACGTTTATCATAGTCTGACTATGTTTTATAAACCACTGTTTTTATACTACTATGAAACAAAAGAGAAGATGATGCTTGCATGTCCACTAGTTTAAAGTTTAATTACAAGAAGACAAAGATAGAACTCGAAGAAGCATGATATTCTTGTTTTCTAGTTCCTGATTGCATATTATATCTTCATGTAGAGTTCTAGTTCTTTAAACGGACTAATGATTTATATGTGATATAAATTAGCAATAACCCCTTTACAATAAGTAAGTGCTGAATAGGAAATTTTCATATAAAATAATTCCTATGGCCCTCCATTGTCGATAAATAAAAAACTAATCAATTGGGATCTACTTGACACCAAAAGGATCAGTTAGGTTTTAATTGATTAGCTGTTTTATTTGCCCCAGTTCTGCCTGCGATGGACTTGGATTTTTGAGTTTTATCTGATGTCTTGAAGAATGAACAATACCTTGTGTAATTGTTCTACTTTATCTATCCAAACTACTACTTTATCCAATTTTGACAATTAATGGCTTGTGTTTTCGAAGTTATTGGAAGGAATGAATGTGGCTTTGTCATTCCTTACAATAGGTTTCTGGTTTTGGGAGGACTTAAAAAAATTATTAAGTGCTCTTAGAGCATTGCCATGTGGTGCTTAATTAAGGGACCTTCGCCACCACACATCGACATGGTGACATTACAAATTATATTAATGTGTGGTGAGGAAGGGCTCTGGAACGTCCCGTGGCGGTGCTCTAACAACACTTAATAATCGCTTGGGGAGACTCTCGTGTTGCGTTTCAGGATAGACGACTCAAAATTGGGTCATATCTTGGATTGTTTTCTGGGATTCGGAAAACCAAACTGATGAAATAAAAAATACTACAGTTAGTCTGCCAAATACAGAATTTTTTGGAGTATTTTTAATATAGGATGATATCAAACATGCTTCCCTCCCTCCACCAGATAATGACGGAAATATTCAACGTTGAAGAGTTATAAATAAGAGCAAAAACAGAGGATTGTGATACCCGTGGTAAACAATTTCTTGGGTAAATAAGGTACTACTCCTACTTACAAAAATATGACCGAAATCTATGAAATACCTCATGTCCCGCGGTGACAAATTGAGCTTGAGAAAAAGCTTCAAATAGAAACAAGAAACGAGATGCAATAGAGATGGAAGAGTGGTGCTGTTTTCTTCCAATCGTCAGGACTCTCGTGCAATCAATATTTGAAATCAAAGGAACACCTACTTCTACTGACTTCCTTAGTTCACTTTCAATTCATCACAGCGGCATTAATGAGAAAAGAAGAAGTCTCACGATCATGAAGGAATAGCTCGATCCGTCAGGACTCCTTTGAGTAATAGGAAACTTTAGAGGAAGCTATATCGATTTGGAGTCCAGATTGTGAATGACGTTGTGGGCAAAGATGCCCTATTAGAAATGTTGGTTTTAAACAAAAAAGGTTTATTACAAAAACGACGTAGTTTTATGTCTCCAAATAAGTGCCCTATTAAACCCAGCTTTTCGAGGCACTTTCAACTACCCTATCATATTAAATTAAAATAATAAAAATGTTAAATTTAAACGTCGATTTTAAACAAAGAAGTTTATTACAAAAACGGCATAGTTTTATGTCTCCAAATAAGTGCCCTATTAAACCCAATTTTTCAAGGCACTTTCAACTGCCTTATTATATTAAATTAAAATAATAAAAAATATTAAATTTGGTGTCTAGGCCGACTGCCGCAATAGGTAGAATCAAATGGGGCACTTTACGTGATGGTGCCTCGTTAATAACTTGATAAGGCACTGTTAGAAAAATGCCATTTTAAAAGTGCCCCTTAGTCTCCATTTTGTTGTAGTGAATTTTTTTTAAATGGTTTAAAAAAAAACTGCTCAAATTAAGTCATTTCCGGTCATTTGTTTTCGACGATTTCATGAAGGTACCCTTAAAATCACGTTCTGATCATATTGAGTGGCTTGGATCATTGAAATCCGATTGGGAAAGGGAAGAAATGGGGAGGTCCACATATAAGGTCTTCATCTTAAGGTTCTTGCATAAAGATTTCTGTATATATCAATACACTTGCAATAAAAGAACCTAGGTAAGCCAAGGCATGATGTGAAATTTACATTATTGCCCTCCAAACTTTTTCTTTTCATTTTGCCCTTCCAAGTGTTGGTGTTTGGGTAGTTTTGGTATTTGACATAATCAATCAATACACTTGTAATTGAGGAATGTAGGATGGCAAGCCAAGCCACTTGGTGAAATGACCGATTTGCCCTTGTAGTTTGTTAGGAGAGTGGCTACACCAAGCATAGCCATAATGTGATTTGACATAGATGCCCTCCTTTATTATGATGAAAGAGGTATTTTTTTAGTTTGGTAATTTGTTGGAGGGCAAAATAGGGAATTGTGTTTGGCAGATCACATCATGAAAAGATGAATTTGCCCTTGTAGTTTTTAAATGGATTGTATTGGACTTTTAAGGGTATTTTGGACTTATCCTGTTTAAGAAAATTGAGCGGCTATCCTTTTTTTTTTCTTTAATTTATGGCTTACTTTTGACTTTTGAAGTACTTCCCACCGCGCCCCCCCCCCCCCCCCACCCACCCACCCCAATTTATGGCAAATGTTGCTTTGTCAAGAAGAAAATAAGGTTTATTGGGAAAAGATGAATTTGCCTTTTTAATTTGGCAAGGATGGATTTAAGAGGTTGAGGTATTTTATGTAGCTTGATATTGAGTTTAAAGGCAAAAGGGAGAAGAGTGGCAAGCATAGCCATTTCATGAATATATGAAATTACCCTTGTAGTTTGGCAATAGTAGATTTAATAGGTGGGGTATTTTAGGTATTTTTTGTTTGCCTTTGCTTAGTCTAGAAGAAAATGAATTTCGGGGGTATTTTACGTATTTTAAGTACTCCTTTTCTAAGTCAAGAAGAAAAAGTTTTTCGGGGATATTTTAAGTCCTCCTTTCTTATTTAAGAAGAAAAGACTTTTTGGGAGTATTTTAGGTATTTTGTCCTTTTCTTAGGCAAGAAGAAAAGGCTTTTTCGTAATTTAAGGGTATTGAATCTATATAAAAAAACTCTCTCTCTCTCTCTCTCTCTCTCTCTCTCTCTCTCTCGGCTACAAATTCGTCTTTATCATTGAGATAGTCCGGATCTCTTTCTTAGTTCATATGTTGTTTAATTTAGTATTGCATAAATTTGTTGGCATGAAATTGTCATATCCATATTGTTAAATGTTTACATGCGCTTGGAGCTGCAAGAGGATTGGAAGCTATTGCAACCATAAAAGCAATCAACACTAGTTGGCTGCATCCAACCATTAACCAAATGTGTACTGCACTGAAAACCCATTCCTCTAATTATGCTTAAATTTTCTCAGTTAGTCAATTTTATGATGCACTTCACGTTCTTATGGTTCTCTAATTTTGCAGAACTTGGAGTCTGATGTCACAGTCAACACTGTTCCAAACGTGAAAAGCATGAAGTCCATGTAGGTACGTATTTTAGTCCCTCTTTTCAAAAAATTCTGAAACCTTAGAAGCATAATGCTTAATCCATACATGCAGTTTAGTGGTTAAAAACCAAGGACCTATAAGTGCCTTTGTTACATGTTTTTGCTTTGTTGGCAATGAAGATAATATATCTTTCGCAACCTATATAATAATCAAACATTTGAACATTTTGTTATCCAAATTCTTCATATTCCAACATTGCTTAGCGAACAAATAATATTTCAACATTCACTAATCAAATTTGCCTATTTCGTGCAGGTATCTCCAACTCATTTAGCTTTGGTGGGCATAATGTGGCGGTTGTTTTCGCTCCATTCAAGCCCTATATGAAGGTAAATCGAAGTAGCCTCTCTCTTCACCTTTTTCCTTTTGGAAAATTTTGATTTTGGTATCATTTTGATTGTCTAAAGCATAACTACAAAATATTCGAGTATATCACGGTTTCGTCATTTTATGATATTTAAGTGATGGCCGTTGAAGTTGAACCACTAAACTTACATGAAAAGTACACAGTTGGTGGTATGAACAAAAATAACATATGTATATTAACTTCCTGACTATCAATTAAATTAATGAGCACACAGAAACGTGCAAAGGACGAGCATTACACTAGGATACACATACATACATACACAGAAGGGTGAGTTTTTCTCTGAAATCGGTGCGTGGGTCGTGGCTCCTAGAGAGATTTTTCAACCCATTGTATATGTGTGTGTATATACGGAAGGGTGAGTTTTTCTCTGAAATTGATGTGTGGTCATGTGCGTGGTGTCCCTCTAGTCCCAACACTTACTTTCCTTATTGACAGAGTTGTGGGGCCCAAATTGACTGCAAGTTTGTACACACACACACACACATATAGATGAAACAGAGAAGAAGTTTGATTTGCAGGCTTTCCATATGGGAAACTTTTGGATGCAAATATGGTACGACTAATGTGGTACTCTTCGCGCACATCCGGGCCATCGGGAAAGAAAACTGATGAACCGGATTGAAACACATGTTTTCTTCTTTTATTTTCTTTTTTTTTTTTAAAGTCTGTTTGGTATTTTCAATCCGGACCGTTGGTTGGATTTCCAAACAGCCTAGATGTGTGCGAACCCTACATGCAACCAAAACTTTCTCCTTCTGCTTCCCAGGAGTACAAATTTCTCTGAATTGAAAACCCCACGAGTCCAGATCTTCTTTCCTTTGAAAGATAACAGCTACAGATTCATCCTTGATTGAGATATTTTTTAGCGGAAACCATATCAGCGGAAATCAAGGGCTGGCTCACTCTACTCGGCAACAATCAAATTAGGATCAATCACTGCCATAATTATAGGACAATTATTCTCTTTCCATGTTTATCTTTTCCTCTATGTATGGTTGTATCCTGCTTTGTTTTTCAATGAGAAATATAGATAATATTCATCACAATACTGTTCTTATCATGGTATCAGAGCATTGTTGTTCATGTCCTTGCTCTCCTTCTTCCACATAAAAAAACATCCACCACAAGCTGGAAGAACACGACAGCCTCAACCTTTTGTCCATCTTTCCCGACATGGCCGATGCTCAAGAAAAGGTTTAGAAATTAATCTTTGACCTTTCTTCTCCCTATTTTCTGCACGCTGCCGATCATCCCCGCACTCCCCTTGTTGATATTGCCTTGACCCATACCAACTATGGCTCCTGGAGTCGCGCCATCACCATGGCTCTTTGTGCAAAAAATAAATTATGCTTCATCGACAACTCATTGCCATGCCCAACAGACCCAGATATTCAGCCCCTTTGGAAACGCGTATCAACAATGGTTCTCTCATGGATGCCTAATAGCATAAGCAAGACGATCACCCCAAGTCTAGCGAGTTGCCGGACGCCATATGAATTATGGCGTGATCTGGAGTCAAGATTCACTCAAGGCAATAATGCTACCATCTTCAAAATTCAAAGGGAAACCACCAACCTTCAACAAGGTAATCTTGATATCACCAATTACTATACCACGTTCAAAACTCTTCGGGATAAACTTGATGGCATTGAACCACTTCTGGAATGTACGTGTGGTACTGCTAGAGCATGGCATAAAAGAGTATCTAATGAACGTGTATATCAACTTTTGATGGGCCTCAACGAACCATATTGGGTCCCTCGCACTCAGATCCTTGTCATGGACCCGATTCTCGATCTTGGAAAAGTCCATGGATTATTAATCTCGGAAGAACAAACCAAAATCTAAAAATCTGTCCCCACTATTCAGCCCATACAAGAAGACTCGGCAATGGTGAGTCAGAAATTTCATAACCAGCAAAATCGACCTAAACCCAACAATGGACAGCAGCGAAACTCCCAAAATCTGTGTGCTTTTTCGCAAAATAAAACACGGGTCCAACATTTGAACCAACCTTCGTAGCTCATTTATGCTGCACCTCAGCCCTGACAACAACAACCCACTCGGCAGCCGCCTTTTACATGCATCAACCCGCCTCGCCAACTATAGCAAGCTCAACAGTCCGACCCATAACTTCGACCCAGCAAAGACCTGAACGCCCTATGTACTCATTGCAACAAAACGGGTCACTACAAGTCGGGCTGTTTTGAGCTCAATGGATATCTAGATTGGTTCTTCAATTGCCTCTCAAATCAATCATCTGGCCGGTCATATTATGCAGCACAATCTTCGGTCATGGAGTTCAACTTCCACTTGAGTCTCGCTGAGGCAACTCAAGCATCTGATTTTTATGATTATCCATGGTCCAAACTCAATTTAATGCAACAGTTAAATTTTTTTTGTTCGGATAATGCCATGGATTTTTTATCTTGTCCTGTACAAAAATTATTTCATGATAGTGGGATTTTACAAGAGTTAACCTGTGTTGATACTCCTCAACAGAATGACATTGCTGAACGTAAATATCGACACATATTAAATGTGGCTCGCTGTTTACGTTTTCAACCCCACCTACCCATCAAATTTTGGGGTTAATGTGTCTTAACCGCGGTCTATCTTATTAACGGCACCCCCTTGCAAACTTTAGAAAATACCTCCCCGTATGAACGATTTTTTCGTAGAACCCCCAATTACAAATTCTTACGTGTTTTTGGATGCTTCTGCTATACACAAACATCCCATGTTGATCGAGACAAATTTCAACCTCGCGATATCCCTTGTGTGTTTTTGGGATATCCTCCCCGCCACAGCGGATACTGCCTTTTCAATCTCAACAAGAACACCTTTTTTATCTCTCGGGACGTCACTTTTTTTGAAAGTATTTTTCCATTCCATACCCGGAGCCCGCATTATATTCCTCCGCCCGCCAACCCACCTCCTAGTCTCCCTGACTTATACCCGGCCGAAACACTTAGCCATCTTCCTCCACCCAATCACAACCCTACTACAAATAATCCTCCCACCATTTCCCCTCCAAATGATCCCGACCTCCCACCATTTAACCCCTCCACCGAATTAATCCCTCTTGTTAATTTACTAGCCCACACCACCAATCCCGAACCACCCGAACTAAACCCCCACTCCCCAGCCATCTCCTCTCGGCCATCCCGACCACATCGACCTCCGGGCTATCTTCGAGACTACCTGTGTCCTACCCTTCCATCCGCCACGGCTGCCTCTATCACTGCTCCGTCTCCGTCTTCAGGTACGGTCTACCTTCTCAGTCATTTCCTTTCCTATTCCCAAATCTCCCCATCTCACTTCGCTTTTCTCTCGACTTTATCTCATTCACATGACCCCACTACCTATGGTCAAGCCATCAAGCACACACAATGGCGTGATGCCATTTCTAAAGAACTCCATGCACTTGACACAAACAAAACCTGGGTCCTCACACCTCTTCCGCCTGGCAAAAAACCGGTTAGTTGTAAATGGGTTTTTAAAATCAAATTAAAAGCAGATGGATCCATAGAACGATGCAAAGCGCGCTTGGTCGCAAAAGGCTACACTCAAGTCGAGGGGTTGGATTATCATGATACATTTGCTCCTGTTGCGAAATTGGTCATTGTCCGTTGTGTGCTAGCTATCGCTGCCACTCAAAATTGGCATTTACATCAATTAGATGTTAATAATGCTTTTCTACACGGTGACCTCGACAAGGATGTTTACATGTCTCTTCCTCTGGGCTATGGTCGACAGGGGGAGAAGCGTGTCTGTCGATTACAAAAATCACTCTATGGGCTTAAACAAGCATCTCGCAATTGGTACTCTAAACTATCTACAGTCTTCATCTCCGTTGGTTTTAAACAATCCCAAGCTGATCACTCTCTCTTTACTCGGCAAACTGGTTCTACTATACTTGTTGTTCTCGTTTATGTTGATGATTTGCTTGTTACAGGCAACAATTTAGCATCTATCCACCGCTTACAAGAGTTCTTATCAAGTAAATTTCAGTTAAAGGATCTTGGGAAGCTCAAGTATTTTTTGGGCATTGAAGTGGCCCGCTCTGCAGCCGGTATTTTTATTAATCAGAGGAAATACATTCTTGACATCCTTGCAGGTGCAGGTCAATCAGGATGTCGTCCAGCCTCTTCCCCGATGGAACAACATCTTAAACTCTTAGCCGATTCTAGTGACCCCATCTCGGATCCAAGTTCCTACCGTCGGCTCATTGGTCGCCTGATATATCTCACAATTTCTCGTCCGGATATCTCTTTCGCCGTCAACATGCTCAACCAGTTTATGCATACTCCTCGGGTCCCTCATCTTGATGCTGCCACTTGCATACGCCACTACCTCAAGGGCACCGTCTCTCATGGCATTTTCTTCTCCTCCAATTCGAATCTCACTCTTACTGGCTACATTGACTGCGACTGGGCCAATTGTCCCATGACTCGGCGCTCAACTACTGGCTATTTCATTACACTTGGTGGCAGCCCCATCTCCTGGCGCACTAAAAAGCAGAGTGTTGTCTCTCGGTCTTCAGCCGAGGCCGAATATCGGGCCATGGCCTCCACCACTTGCGAATTATTATGGCTTCGCACTTTACTACGCGATTTAGTGGTAAATCCTCATCCTCGATCACCCTCTATTGCGACAACCAGGCAGCCTTGCACATAGCCCGGAATTCAATTTTTCATGAGCGCTCTAAATACATTGAAATCGACTGTCACCTTGTGCGTGAAAGGGTCCAACAAGGTCTTCTTCGGCTTCATCACATTGCCTCCGCTGATCAATTAGCCGATATTTTCACAAAGGCCTTGGGTATCAACCATTTTCGCCTTCTGACCTCTAAGTTGGGCATTACGTCCCTCCATGCTCCATCTTGAGGGGGAGTATTAGTAGAAACCATATCAGCGGAAATCAAGGGCTGGCTCACTCTGCTCGGCAACAATCAAATTAGGATCAATCACTGCCATAATTGTAGGATAATTATTCTTATTGATGTTGAATATTCTAGGGAAATCACAAAACGAACTTTTCTTTCACCTTTTACACATTTCTTTTCTCCACACACTCCAGTCTAGTAATCAAATATGAATGGTCTATGTCTTCGCTTATAAATGTTGTTGTACAGCATTATACGTATAAGAACTTTTTTGTGCGTTCACTTGAAAGAAATAATAACATACGTACGAAGTAAAAGTGATTGATGAAATTTACTTTCCTTTTTTAGTAAAATTATTCTTTATCACTGTAAATAATGTGTCCCCAAGGGATGATTTTCAGTGTCGAGCGGGTATCATGTGGTGCCCGTTCATTTCGATTTTGGACTGTTCGGATTTGGAGAGAGAAAGAAGAGAGAGAGTATTGGGATGAAAGGAGAGAGTGTGTTTCAATCTAGGTCATCCAATACACTTTTGGATGGCCCTGATGTGTTGCTTGAGCACCACGTCAGCTATTGACCGCGTCGTTCCGTGTCAAAAATAAATTTATAAAAGCTTAAAGTTTACTACTACTTTGTAGAATAGTGATCAAGACCGAGTATCGATCCGCAGGAACAGATTGACTAAGTTGCTATAATTCGATCAACTTCTAGATTAATTCGAAAAAGTAAAGATTGATTGGTTGATTTGTTTAGAAGAGCTAATTAAACTGAAGAGTAATTTAATTAAAAGATTTAGAAACGATGGAGGAAAATATCTAGGGTTTTGAATCCACCCCGACCGCGTAACAACAATATGCATAAGCTAGGTTTATTTATTTGAATCAAAAGAGATTATCGCTAGGGCTTGCAAACCCTAACTATAATCATCAAGAAAATAATTGGGTTGTTAAAAGGTATAGACTATCCCATAGCGCGGACCGTCTCTCAATAGCACGATCTAGCCACCTAACGACACGATCCATCTTACGAGTATAATCTATCTCAGAACTCCAACAACAATCAGTGAAAACCATTACAAAACTAGATATTTGAAATGTAGAATACAAATACTCAATTGATAGTAAGAATTAAAATCAATTCATTCAATTGAAACGAAAAGGATTGTTAGTCTTACAATCAATTCGAATAACAAACCCAAAAACCTATGCATAAAAGAAGTTACTTAGCGCAGAGTTTCATTGTCCCCCTAGACAAGGGGTTTAGCCGGCCATGGGAATGAGAACAGTAGAGGTATGGATTAATGAAGTCATGGTCGAAATGCTAGAAAATCCATTGATGTCGATCGAGAGCCCCTCGTCCAAGAAGTCCACCTGATGTGAATAGCATCATATTTTATAGTGTAGGGTTTTAAGCCATGAAATACATTGAGGCCCTTTGGACTTTGGGTAATAATAGATTAATCATGTAACTTTTAGAAAATCTGCATTATGACCCAAAGCTTCTTTCAATCTTCTTATTACTCAACCTAATTTGCACGTTTTCGCACCCATCGGTCTTCGAGGCCTACAAATACCATAAAACAGTAAAACGTGTCAAGTAACAAGGTAAATGGATAAACAAGACATAAATTAGAGGGAGTAAATGGGTGTTTTTCAGCACCTATCACACTCCCTAACTTACACTTTGCTAGTTCTCAAGTAAAGAAAATAAAATGCAACTAAAGAAAACAAATAAAATGGATAGTTCTTTTAAACTCCCGGGTGACCCCAGTAGGACGAGTGAAGTCTCGTGAGGGTTTTCAATAGTGATCACCCACAAAACACTGTGAATCCCCTTACACGGAACCCACAACCTGCAAGTAACTCATCAGTCTCTCAAGCCAAGGCACAAAGTCATTGCACGAGTATATTAGGCAACACCAGTTCAAAATGCTATCAAGACATGCATATAAACCATGGCACGTAATTTAGTGTGTGTGAACACTTGGACTTAATCACCGATGACATGCCACTCGAAGTTCTCTCCGGACCGAGCTTCGACTTCAATTCTTACAGTGTCAGCGCTCACAAATAAAATCGCTCGAAACAAGGTGCATTATGAACTCTCAAGTGTGCGATTTGGAAGTTATGTAAATGAAAGCAAAATGCTCTGCACACTATGACACGAAAAGAATGCTTTATACAGTGGACACACGGTCTCATGAACGGAACACCAAGTATTAAAACTCCCTCTCACATCCATCAATCCACACTCCATCACCCTAAGGATCAAATCGGACTTCATTTACGGTTGTGTATTGGGTGAATGGTCATATTTCAAGGCTAGAATAAATCAAATTCAAATGTTCGAGAAGAAGCAAGTATTTCAAGACAACTTAACAGGGCGGATATGCAATGTGTACCCTTTAACATTAAATCAATTCCACCTTATCTCTTTTCTAACCTTTCAACATCTTTCAACCATAAAGCAATGATTCCTCCTTTTCAAACATATTGGTGCCCCTTTCTTTCTTTGTATTCTTCTTTTGTTGTGTTTCTTTTTTTTTTTTTTAAGGGATACCACCAATTCAAGCACAAAAATTCACAATCTACCCAAAAATTGCACATTTGCATTCTTGCCTTTTTCCAAATACAATATGGAAGGTGGAGTTAACCAAGAAAAGGTTAACTATAAAAGGCTGAAAGTGGGTTGCAAGGGATAAATGTGAAAATTAAGGAACGAATCGACCCAAACATCAAGAAAATGCCTATAATCCTCTCCCAAGGGTGTAACACCCATGTGGCAGACCATAACCAAGAGATATTATCATGTGTTCAAGTTTCGACACTCAGCAATCAAGAATAATGAGACCATCAACAAGTATATTCTTTCCGTTGACAAACTAAGAAGTTACGTGACACCACTCCAATAAAAGATAAAGCTCAAAAGCTCACTAGGACATAAGTCTCCACTAATTTAGCCATCGAGAATGTTCAAATGACACCCACAAGCAAATTAAGCCCAAATAAACGTAAAGTGCAGAAAGATGCAAAATGCAAGTGCCATTGAGAAGCGCATTAACAAGATAGCATAAAGAACTAGCAATCTGTAGAATACCAATCAAATGCACAACATGTCTCAACTCAAACAACTAACAAGTACCTTGCAAATTTCAAGTTTCGTGTAAGAAAGATCCCACTATTTTTTAATTTTTCAAAATTTTAAAAACTCTAAACTTGAATAATCACCAAAGGGTCACTCCCCCCAACTTAAAACCGTTTAATGTCGTCATTGAAAGCACACTAAAAGATAAGACAAGAGCGGAAAAGAGAGGAAAGATATCACCTCAAGCACGGAGACACACAAATTAAAAAAATGTGAAAAAAAGTGGAACTCCCTTCAACTTAAACAATGCAACCTGCAAAGCGTTAGGCTCCACAAAACAAGACACTAGGATAAAGAATGAATGCACAAAGCAATAAATAAGGAAGAAAAAATAAAGAAAATAAACAAAACAAGATTACCGGAGCAAGGAAGTGGTCGTCGGAAAAGTACACCAGAAAAATTCACCGGAGATCGACGGAAACCGGTAGGTGAACGCCCATACCACAAGGAGTGTGGACCTGGTGGTGGTTGGCCTTGAAAGTGCCCGGTTTGCAAGAGATCTCGAATCAAAGTGGTGAAAACCACTTTTTGGCCCGGATGGTTCACGGTCAAACAAGGGTTGACCGGCGGTTGGGTGATGCCGGACGGTGAGAGGGAGTCAAGGTGGTCGGTTGGGGTCGAAGGATTGTTGGAGATTGGAGTCGAGAGGTGGTGGATATGGTGGGGTAGAGAGAAAAAGAAAAAGAAAAAGAAAAGAAAGGTAGGGTGTGGACTGTGGAGGCATGTGGGGAAAGGTAGGCCGAAACCTGGAAAAAAGGGTTGTCCGGCTGCCCCTTTTTTTTTCCTTTTTCTTGCTTGTTTCTTTTTTTTTTTTTAAAGCCCCCCGCTCGCTCTGACCATTGATCTCCTAGTCCGGACCATCGCTGTTGAGTTGCACTTCGGAACACTATGATATTCCTGTCCGAACCACTGCATTTTCTGGTCCGGACCAACAACACTTGTGCGCAGAACTGGAGCTGCTGGAATTCCTATCTGGACCACTGAATTTCCTGGTCCGGACCAGTCGTGCGCGAACCAAAACATGAGCAGGCTGTTATTTTTGTCGGAACCACGGGTTTGTCATGGTCCGGACCAACCTGTCTCGTACAATCCAACTTCGACATGTTATCGCATGCTCCTTCACCCAAAAACAAAATTCTAAATGGCAAATTTAGTACCGAAAAATATAAAAAATTACAGAAAAATGCTTGACAAAAATTAAAAACTTTAACAAAATTAAAATCCACCGCTTTCTTCACGCGAAAGACACGGGTACTACTTTTCTCCCTTGCAAAGATTGTGGTTTTCTACTTATTGGAAGAGCAATATACGTAGGATTCAACGACATCTTGAGAAGTGATGCCATCATCTAATAGGCTGACATTCCCTTTAAGACTGCTAGATTCCTTACCCACCACTCGGCTTATGAAGAAATCTCCGCCAAGTTGGACACTAAAGTTGGATGGCTCAGACAGATTTCTCACTGCTAACAACGTGCCTGCCGTCAGACCCAACCTCCTAAGTACTACATACATAACTTTGACAAGGTGGCTATACCAGACCGTTAAAAGCCGTTTGAGCACGGCAAACACTGAGGTATCTCACCCTCCAACATAAATAACTACTCTACTTTACAAAGGAGTTGATATGCATCCAAGTATCGTTAACATATATGACTCACGAGAAGCTGTTTAAAAAAAACCATAACTCACGAGAAAACTGATCGAAAACAAAATCCTGCATGACAAATCCAAGACAGTCACACGGCACCCACACATACGGAGAGAGATTAATACTTGATTTTAGCATAGGTAATAATGGAATAAAAACAAGAATTAATCATAGCAGTAGTATAATTAAGATTATTCAGGGCAGATTCTAATGCACTTGCCACCGTCACATAGCTTCAGACATTTAGCATCGTCGCCGTCATCACGATGCTTCACAATTATTTTCTCCAAGCAAAGAATCCAAACACTACCAAAAGCTATGACAATTGCTAAGAAAGCAAAAGCAATAATGCATGCATAGAAATAAGTTTTAAGCCGTTTTTTCAGTACAGGATCTTCTCCAATAAGCTGCTCGCGGACGGGTTCATCCTCTGTAAATGAACTTGCACTCACAAGTGCTGCACGATGGCGAAGATTTCGATCTCGTGAAGTATAGGCTTCTATGTACTTGTTTCCTATCACGTGTAACGCACAAAGGTTGAGAAGGCCAGGTAACAAAGAAAGGACCAAGGGGAACCAGACATCATGGCATTTGAGAGAGGATGAGTCACCGGGAAGTGCATTAAAGACGACTGCTTGTGAGACGAGGTAATAATTTGCAAGTGTGAATGCCCAAGTTAGGAGACCATTGATTGTTTGCCCCTGCTTTTCAACAACTGTTTTGAGTTCCTCCAACTTCTTCGCCTTATTAACTTCATGCAGTCTCGTCGTGTTCCTTTCACCTGTCTCAGTTGTGATTCCCTCACCGTCTGTGACTCGACTACGTGCTGAACGAACTGACAATTCAATTGTCCCTTCTAACCTTCCCCCTTCCATTAGGGAATTCATGTTACGGGACAATCTTAATATTAGGCAAATTCTTGACTAAGGGCTATGTTTCCTAGTCTGTCTACGTATTTGAACATCTAGCAATTCTGACGCGGTCTCTCGCACGGTTCTAGTTTTATGAAATTCCTAAGTACAAAAAGAAAAGAACAATTGAGAAAGACTGTGATTTTTGCAAGAATACATTGTCTAGGCAGTGAGAGAGAGAGAGAGAGAGAGAGAGAGAGAGAGAGAGAGAGAGAGAGAGAGAGAGTACGCGATTATGGTTTGCTTATATTTCCCGCTCTAGCCAACTTGTGGGTTTTGGCGATCATTTGGTAACGGTCGCATACAGGGTCATATATATGTATCATGAACAAATATTTTAATCCTAATGGAAAGTTGACTTCGACCATATTGATCGAGATTAGTAATCTCATTTGAGTATAATGTAGAAGGTTCCTTATTTGTTAAATGATGAGGCACATTCTACCAAAGCATTGGTGATATATCACATGATATTGAAAATATGATACTTAAATGTGATCACTATTGTGACGATCCGCCTTTTTCTAAAATAAACTTCAAAATACACTGTATTTAATATACTTTCAGGTCCTATTCTCCAAATACAAATTTACATCACTAAAATAAAACAAAAGTCTCCAAATAAATAATCCTCTAATGCTCCAAAAATTCATCCAAGGCTCTCCAAATAATCCTTAAATGCTTCGATTCAACTTCCACTAATCCGGCTCCATACTTGAAAAATAATTTATCCGGGAAGTATAGGATAAAATAATAGTAGTATTTTAGTAATCACATTTGAGTATAATGTAATTTGTCACCAATATACTAGTAGAACGTGCCTTATTTGTTAAATGATGAGGCACATTCTACTAAAGCATTAGTAATATATCACATAATATCGAAAATATGATACTTAAATGTGATCACTACAGCATTGCTCGAAAGAATATAGCTTTCCTTAACTCAGTTAATATAGAAGCCCTCCTGCCTAAATTTTGGGATCTTTTTTACTGTATCTTTATGGTTGTTTTTTTTCTAATTCAATTTAATCAGATTAATAGTTCATCTGGATGAGACGAATAAAAAATGTATAAAGCTATCAAAATAAGTTGACAAAATTTACTATATAAAGAAGATAAAAGTTTGATTAAACGAACAAAAATATTTTAGTGTATTTATTGTCGTCTTATATGAGTTTTTTCAACTTTAGTCTATTTTTGTAAACTTTTCTAGTTCCCTGGAGAGACGAATGTTAATGTGGTGCAGAAACTAGGACACAAATTTTTTTTTAAAAAAAGGTAACTAAAAGCTAAAAAATACCGACTCGCTTTAGCAAAAGTTAATGGGTAAATTTCGCTGACATCGCTTGAGGTTTACTTTAATGAAAATATCTTCTCATGTATGAAAAATAACTATAAGCCTCTTCTATTTCAATATTTATTTCACTGACACCCAACCAAAAATTGTTCGACCAAACACCTGATACAAAAAGCCAAAAGTGTCTTGCATGCACTAAGAAATTCACCGTCTTTAATTTAGAATAAATAATCTAGGGCTTTCTATAAAAACAGAGGCTCGAAGAGAAAGATTATAGAAAAAAACATATCGCGGAGTTTGGTGTTAAAATCAATGGAAATTGACTTCTACACTCTCTTTTTACCACATACATTCCTTTTTTTTTTTTGGTCTTTATTTGGTGTGAATTTACTTTATTGCCCCTTAATGTGCAAAGAAGTGAACTTATGAAAGGGTAAAAAGGTAAATTCACATGAATAAGGACAAAAAAGGAGGGTATGTGATAAAAATGGGAGTGTAGAAGTCAATTCCCAGATCGATAACCAAATCCTTAGAAAAAAGAAGGGCCCTTCTTCTTTGCTTCTGATCAAGGAGGCTCGGAAAACATTGAATTTTGGTCATAGGTTAGGCATTGAGCCTAGAGGGGGGAGGAATTTCTTGTTAATGAAACTTGTTGAAATGCAGGAGAACGAGCAGGAAATGATCAATGCTTTCAATGAGTTGGAGGAGAATGATGACTTGGAGGATCTTAATGATATTGAGGAAGGAGCTTCTCTCTCCTTGGAGGATCTTAATGCTTGCTAGGTCTTGGTGTTTTTAAGTTGGTCTTCTCTGATTTTTGTTATTCGGTTGGCATCTTACTTTTTTTTAGGTTTTGGTGGCTTTTTGCCGGTGTGCCCATGATCTTTTTAATCTTTGTAATCCTTTATAACGATTAATAAATCCTTTTGCTTAGAAAAAAAAAGTTCTTTCAAATAGTAAAACATAAATGTTAGTATAATCTATTTAATCCTTTTTTTTTTTATATAATCATAACAGCTCCTCTAGTGACACAAAAAAAGAAGAAGCTTACTTTTATTATTCAAAATAAGTGGCGATGAAAGCTTATAATTATTACTTTTATTATAAAAAAGGTTGATTTTGTAAATATAAGTCACTTTGGGCTTATTCAATAACGTGTTGATAGACGTACAATTGTCCATAGACGGTGTCAGTAAAACACACATAGAAATCACAGGAAGTTCATTGTTATTTCTCATACGTGAGGGAGAATCCGTCGTTTAAAGCAAATCTCAGAGATCGATGAGATTGGGGGAGAGAGAAGGTCGGAGGTGGAACTTTGCTTAGAGTCCAGAATTGATGACGTGGCAGCATTTCATTGGTGTCCGCAAAACAAGTCGATCTTTTAGCAGGATCCTCCGTAAAAAAAGTTAATCTCTCCTAGGAGTAGTATATATCATTTTCATCTCGATCGTTTAGCCTGTTCAGGGTATGTAATATTGAACGTGACAGGTAAGATTGTTGGTTTTGACCAAGTGATTGTTTTCAAGATGTTCTCAAATTCCAAAGCCAATTTCGTTTAGGTTCAGATCGAACAGAACCATCTGTATATTGAGAAGAACCCAAACACGAGGAGGTCTGGCACTAATTATAACTATATAAATATATATAAGGTGAGTGCTATATATGCACAGTTAATTATAGTAGTTGTTTTACGCGTAATCCTACTCGGGTACGTAATACTAATATTTTTAGTGTAAATTTGCACCTCCCCGCCCCACATAAATATTATTTTGAGTTGTTCATGCATTCTTCGGGTTTGCTTTTTGGTAGTAGTGTATTACGGTATTTTGTTTGATAAGACCGATGCCCGATTGATACGGCAGCACATGGCAAGAAAATTGCAAGTGTAAAAGCGATTTAACAAATTTTAATTTCAAATTGAAGGATCCGAAAATCCACTTGCTTTAGGCTCCGTATGTTTTGATGTAAAATGTTTTACAATGTAAAATATTTTCTATGAAAAATATTTTTTTAAAAGAATTTTTTTAACTTATATTTTTCGGTGTTTGATTGGCAATTGAAAAATATGTTCAGAAATCGACAAAATAATGTAGACAGAGAGGGGGGCTTAATCGGTGGAGAGATATAAGAATATAGGATTTGAACGTGGGTCAGGAATGATGATTGAGAAAACAGAGCAGTGAAAATTGCAATAGGAGGTAGCGGGTTCATTTCGAAAAATAACTTACGAAAGATTTAATGGTAAGTTATTTTAATCCAATTAAGGAAAAATGTTTTACTTGTAAAGTGTTTTCCTTATTTTTTACACAACCAAACACCGGAAAATAGGTAAACGCCCAAACAAACGGAGCCTTAGTTTCACCTTTATTTTCTGATGATTTAGTACTCCCTCCGTCCATTTTTTAGAGTCCAATATTCCATTTTGGATTGTTCCTTAATAAGTATCCATTTTTGTAAAGAATGGGTAAAAGTTCGTGCATTTTATATTTTGCCCCTAAAGGTAAATTCTATTTTGAAAAGTTAGTGAGTCAAAGAAAAATGATGATGTCTCCATATAGGGTAAATAAGGAAAGTGGAGGTAAAAGTTGATGTGAAAGGTGTAATGATGATATCTTTTCAATAAGTTAGAGTTACGAAGCAGGATATTTAAAAAGGGACAGAAGAAGTACTTTTTATATGATTTATGTGTTGGTATTCTTTCAGAATCCTGTGACTGAAATCGGGCCATTCAGAGGGCCTACCGAGTCAACCGAATGGCCTCCTTTGGGTTTCATCAAATTTGGACTATGCGATTGATGGTGCAACAGGATACAAAGAAATATGTATTTTGTAAATAGAATTTGAAGCAGCCCTGTCTCCTTTTACAAAACTAAGTGCATGAAAGAAACACAAATAATGTTTGAGACAGAGCTACTCCGTCTTTGAACAAACGAATTTGAGATAAATCTCAATTTTTATTAATTTAATATCAAAATGCTCCCGTGCCTTAAGGCTGACAATGACTATATATAAATAGGGTGATAGAAACCCTGAACGACTTAGGAAACAATTAGGGCCGAGAATCAACCCTTAATCGTAGAAAATACGAAAATTAATAAAAACGAAAAATTCTACGTTGACTGAAAAATCAAATAATGGGAAGGAATATAAGGTTACCAAAGCAAGCGGCAACTAAAACGAAATTTCCTATCAAAAGTTATTAGTGATCTAAATATTACTATAAACGGCAAAATAGACCTTTTGGAAGGCTAAACATTTTTGAACAGCCGAAATGCGTCGTTGGTAATTTTTCGAAGGAAATGATCAGTATTGATCAGCGGGTCATTTCGTTTCAACCCTACAGTCCACGGGTCATTCAGCCATTGCACCCAGCCTCCAGTTTGCTTTAGGCTGTGCTCGGTCCAGTCGCTCAAGGAACGTGGACGCGACCCGAGCGATAAGAGAAAACATAATTCAATTCTATATCACTCATACGTGAAATTAATCCTTGATTGCATGCATTTATATACATAGTGTTTACACCCATTTTTGACACCAAATTTAGGGTCAGCGTTGGAGGGCCATTTAATTAGATATTAATTAAATCGGGTCGAAATTTATAATTTTCTCAAGCTAAAAATTAATGGGCCAAGCCAATGCTAATTAGGCCCAATTAATTTTAATGCTATTTTGATCATGGGCTTAGGATATTCGGGCCTTATTGTTTAAACTTGATTTAAAGAGCCTATAGCCCATGATTATTATTTGGAATATTCTTACGAAAAAGGGAAATTTTGTGGTGGTTATTCTTTGCAAAGGCCATTTGGACCCATGATCTGTTTGTGGCATGAATCAAGGGAATAAGAAATGGCCCATGATGACAAATACCCTTCGGCAACTCCTCGTAACCGTTAATAACTTCCCACGTTCTCAAGGTGCATGAATGGAAGACTACATCATGGAACACTTGGCACCACAAGAGCAAGGCTGGAAAATATACATGCAAAGCCATTGAAGTTTTTGGCCTATAAATAGAAGAACTCAAGAAGAAAAAAGGGTTCACACACCAATTAAGCCTATCGCTTAAAAAATCAAAGTCTTCCTAGCGAAGCAATTATCTCATTTTTCTCACCTTCACACTCGGTTACTTCTTCAAGTAATTCGAGTTTCTATCTCTCTTGTACTCCCAACTTTATTATTATAACATAATAAAGTTATTCTATCTCTATTGTACCCTCAACTTTATTATTACGACATAATAAAGTTACTTCTACGTTTGTTCTTTTTTTTCTCACACGGTTGGAAAATTTTAAGTCCTCTCTCGTTGAGGCAAAATCACGAACCTCTTCGTGACCTCACCCTTTGGGTCACACGCAATCGCACTACATATGAAGTCAGATCGAGGCGCTCACGCCTTCCATACGTTGGACGCCGACAAGTCCTGGCACGCCCGCGCTCACACCGCACACGCCATTGGATTTTCCGCTCACGCCTACCCAGCAGAAAAGTTGGAAACACATAGGAATAACATAATGTAACTCATCCACTAGTTTAATTCTCATTTTTTCACCAGTTCGTAATAAACTCACCTATATCCCAATAACAAATTTGATCAAAATGTAAACCCCACAATATTTAATAAGAACAAGTTTGTTTAATTTTTATATTTAATTTTACTTGCCCTATCCTACAAGATCGAAACAAGTTTATTTAATTGTTTAATTTTTTGTTGGAAACTTCATTGACGCATCACATAATTTTCTGTGTCCGGTTCATCGAATTGTACTTCCCTTTTCATTATTCGTTCAGAGTTTATGTGGAATGGAATCAATGTGTCATGCATTAAGTTTTCCAAAAGAATGGCTGGAGCTCCTATCAGGCCCAATTTCCAAACGACCCTAATTGAATCCAAAGTGCTCGAGTGAAACTCTCAATGTGTGGACAAAGTCCTTGAGCGAAACTCTCAAAGCTCTTGAGAGAAATTCAATGTGCTCAAGTGACCTTGGTGATGTTGCGCTCGGGATTTTTCCTTGCATTAGCCGACCTTAGAGGGTCGTTTGAGAGGAAGGAAGTGATCTAAGCTCATTGTATGCGACGTATGTAGGTAGTCAAATTCAAGTTGTGCTCTGAACAGCACTGTAATGCAGCGGCTTCACGTGCCTCTTGAACGTAGCCCTAATTTGTTAACGTAACCCTTGTCCTGCAAAACAGACAAGGAGTGAGTGCACCTTTGCCTCTCGTGGCAAAGGCCCTCCGATGCCTTTGTTAGTATTTCGTACTAGCGGTCTAACCCTAATTATCAGTAGGAAAGCAATAAGAATGCAGTGTATTGCGTACCTTTTACCTCTAGGTTTAACTCCTATTTATAGATTTATGGATGCTTGCTGCCCAAGTATCCATATTGCCCTAGGTTTCCTACCTCGTATAGGAAAACCAGGATATCTTGGATTCTCGTTCCCTTATCAGTTTATTTCCTTAATCCTTGTAGGACTCTTTCCATAACAAGCCGAACATCCCATACTCGTTGGGTATCTTTCTTAGATCCTATATTCTTGGGATCTCATCCCGTAATGGAATACCAGTGATTTTGAACACTTCTAGAATGTTCCCCCTAATAGGACTTTTTTCTTTGTTCGGCCATCTCATGGCCGAAAAGACGGCTTGGACCAGTTACTTCTCATGTAACTGGTACTAAGGAAACAATTTGGACCATATCCTTTCTAAGGAGCTCTCCTCCTGTTCGGCTCTCTCTTGCCGAACAAGTTTCTTGAACAGTGGCATCTCTTGTAATTTTCCTTGTATTTGGTCCAATAACGTCTCGTGTTATTGCACCGAGAATCGTACAATCTCTCTGGACCATTGACTTCTCATATCACTGATCCATAATGTGTTGACCTTTTCTTTGACCGTACTCGGGCTCGTTTTGTACTTGTTCGGGAATACCTCCCTACAATTGCTCCCCAGCTTTGCTCGTTTATATTTCACTCAGATGACGAGTAAAGCTCTTTTACCGAGCAAATTCATTTTGTTTCTGCACCCTATTTCATATATTGGTACAATGTTTCATCACGTTGCTAAGAAAAAATCATCCTTTCTTGTGGCCGTCACAGGCTTTTAGCCCTAACCTTTACACGTGTCGATCATCATATTGCTTTACATTAAATACGAACAGACGTGTTTATTGGAAAACGAAACGCTCAAAACGGCGTCTGTGATGACGTTTCACGTACGCCACCAATTTTTAGGGTATTTTTGGGTTTTCGTCCCATTTTCAAAAACCCCAATCTCTCTCTTAGACTCCTTCTACAGGAAAAACGGTTCAAGCTCTTCCCCGCCATTGAAGCTCTGTTCATCGTCTCAAGGCCTCTTCTTTTCTGCTCTTTAGGGATTCCATCGACTATTCTCGTAAGTCATCACTTCTTCTTCTTTACAACTCCATTTCTCTAGTGGATTGTTTACAATCACGTTTTAGGGTTTTATCGTCCCCCTTCTTTTTTACTTCAAAAGAACCTCAAATACCTCTCTAGTAATGGGAAGATTTCGAAGACACTGTAATACTCCTGAAACCATGGCTAGCTTCAGATCTCAATATGGGATTCCTGACAACGTAGCCATCGTTTTGGCTCCCGAGGATGCCATCCGTGAGAGTTTCGATTTCGATATTCTTCACATTCCAGTGGTAACTGTTGTTGAGGGCGGGGTTAGGTTTCCCTTAGCTCCTCTGCTCCGCCAAGTCTTAGCATATTATAGGCTTTCCCCAATGCAGGTTTCTGCTAACTTCTTCCGAGTAGTTATGGGCATAAATGCCCTAAATCAAATGTTAGGGACCTCCCTAGGCTTGTACGATATCCACCATTTATATAGCATTTCCAGAACTGGGGATGCCCTTACGTATTATTTAAAAAGTAGGGATTCTAGAAAGAAGCTCGTTCTCGAACTCCCTGACTCTGCTCGAGGGGATGACGACGACTTTCTGATCGTTACGGGCAACTTCGAACCCAGAGACGAGGACGACCAAGTGATTGGTTTTCATGCCCCTCACATATTCGGGAGCCCACGTTAGTGCTCTCCCCTAATTTCATATTTTTTGTCCTTTTTCATAGGAAAAGCTTTCTCGTACTTCTAATTGCTTGTGCTCTGTTTTGCTTCAGCACCAAACATTAACCGTGGGTATAACATCATTACCCCACAAGTTCACGTAGCTAATATTAAACGAGCTCTTGCATTCAACAGTGAAGGGACATACCTTGCTGGCCGAGCAAGAGCGGCTCAGGTGCTACTTAGCTACAAAGCATCATACGGGGGTTTTATTGATCGGCGTACCCGTGCAGCTGACAACCCTGCAGTAGTCGGTCCTTCAAGACTAGTTCCCGAACAAGAAGAGAGACGTTCTTGGACACCTCCAATCTCCGACGATCCAATCCCTCTTGCCGAAGAAGCCTCCAGCTCGACATCTGATTCTTCTTCTAGCGGCTACATGCCCTCACCTCCAGATATGAACCGACCAATCGACTTAGGCAGCCTTCTCACCATCCCTGGTCGAGGTCGTGGCACTGTTCGGGGCCAAGGAGGTCAAGGTCGTGGCCGCCGTATCCAAACTCAGACTGATGCTCCTCCCGGATTTTCTCCAGAAGAAATTGAAGCCATTCACAGAGAAAAACGCCAAAGGGTGGAAGAATCCCAAGAAAGACCCCCACCATCCTCCTCATCTTCTGCTCCAACATGGGCTCCCTCTTTCTCTCATGGGAACCGAGCTATCACTGCTCGGGACACTGTTGAGACTGAAGGGACTGCCCTTGCATTGTCCCAGGCCTTTCTGTTGCCTGGGGATATGCAAAAAGAAGTTGCTATGTCTCCTGACAATCTCCTCAGCTCTTTCATGTCCCACAACGCCAAGGTAAAGTTTCTTTTTGTATCCATAGCGTATACAGCATTTAATATTTATGTTTATCACAGTTGCTTTGAACGTTCCAGGTGATGCAAAAAATGGTGGCCATGGCTCAAAAACTCAGCCAATCCGAGCCCCAACGTGCCAAACTTGTCAGTGAAAACAACAAGCTCCAACGTACCATCATCAGGCTTGAAAGAGAAAGGAACCAGGCCCTGGGGGTAGCAGATGGCTTGAAGGGACAATTGAAAGGGGCTGAGGACAGTCTTGCTCAAACTCTGAAAGAACTTGAGACAAGCCAGACTGAAGCCAAAGCTGCATTTGAAAAAGGGTACAATGAAGGAATCAAGGTTGCTACTGAAAGTTACACGAACCAGATGCCTGGGATTCAAGACCAAATTTGGGTAGCATCCTGGACAGCTTGCCTTGCAAAAGCTGAGATTCCTGAGTCCTCTCCCCTATGGAGCAACATTGAGTTACCAAGTGCAGCTGCTGGTCAAGAGGAGGATATCACTGAGGAGGGAGATGAAGAACAAGATGTACTGACGTCTGGGCCACCTGTTACTGAAGTTGAACCACAGAATGATATGACCAACCCTGGCCAAAAGAAAGTCAGTGGTGGTCAACTTGGAGATGAGAATCCTACAAACGTCCTTACTGCACCTGAAGCTCCTCCAACTGTTCCTACAACCGTCCAAGATCTTACTGAGGATGAATGAGTTCATTCCTCTTTTGACATTCTGTTTTGCCATCTGTTGAATTTGTGGGTTTGTGATGTTAGAATACTGTATTAAAAAAAACTCTTTTAGTATCTCGTACTGTTCCTTTAGTTTGTAAGTTGCCCGTACTTATTCGTTTAAGGTTTCACGTACGTATGCATATACTCGTATGCTTCCAAGTTTGTGCATATTCTCGTATGCTTTGGACAGTCTGTGCATAGTCTCGTATACTTTATGCATGTATTCGTATGCATCTCAAAGTTTTATCTCATACTCAAATTCCATACAAGTGTTTTCATACTCGTACTCGTTAAGTTTCACGTACTTAAAACATCACATAAGTGTTTCGTACTTGCGTTCTCACAAGTTGATAAGCAGTGATTAAGTTTCACGTACTTAAACTATTGTTTTAAGTTTCACGTACTTAAATGTTTGAAATTTACACAAGTGTTTCGAACTTGTGTTCAAGTGTCACGTACTTAAATGGATATCCTATACCCTGCTCCCCAATACGAATGAGGGAAATTAATTTCGTAATTCGTATTTAAAACAAATACCAAAAAGTAACTGAAAAACTCAAGAGGGCGTTCCTTGTAGCTAAAATAACAAAACTAGAACACAAGAGAGTTTTATTCGTAACTCTTACACAATCACGATGTGCAAAAAGAAAATTTTATTCATATAAAGAACTTTCTCAGATTATGGACATTCCAAGGTCTTGGCACTGGGTTCCCGTCCAAGTCCGCCAATCGATAAGCCCCAATGCCCGCGATTTCCGTAACTCGATATGGGCCTTCCCAATTCGCCCCTAGCTTTCCCTCATTAGCCACTTTAGTATTGCTGAGCACTTTTCGTAGCACAAGGTCTCCAACACCAAACTCTCGTGGGTGTACATTCTTGTTATAACTTTTGATGAGCTGCTCTTGGTATGAGGCCAAGTGCACCAGGGCCCGCTCTCGTCATTCCTCGGCAAAGTCTAACTCAATCTCCAAAGCTCTGTTATTTCCTCCACTTTCAACCAAAGTGGTCCTGTTAGTCGGCAGACCTATTTCTAATGGAATAACAGCCTCTGTTCCATATGCTAATGAATAGGGGGTCTCTCCCGTAGACCTCCTAGGCGTCGTTCGGTATGCCCATAGAACCAATGGCAATTCATCGGGCCATTTCCCCTTTGCCTTATCCAAACGTTTCTTAATCCCATCAAGAATTGTTTTGTTTGAAGCCTCTGCTTGTCCGTTGCTTTGAGGGTAGGCTGGAGTTGAGTAATAATTTTCTATCCCATACTGGGCACAGAAAGTTTTGAACTTCTTCTGAAACTGTGACCCATTGTCTGTAATCAACGAATAAGGTACCCCAAAGCGAGTTATGATGCTCTTCCACACGAATCTTTCTATTATAGGTTCAGTGATCTTAGCCAATGGCTCTGCCTCGATCCACTTAGTGAAGTAATCTGTTGCAACTAGTAGGAATTTTTGATTCCCAGTTGCTTTGTGCAGTGAATCTACTATGTCCATTCCCCATTGAGCAAACGGCCAGGGACTTGTTAGCGGCACCAGGTCCTCGACTGGTGTTCGAATCATAGGTGAAAATTTCTGACACTTCTCACAAATTTTTACGTACACCTTAGCATCTTCTTGCATGTATGGCCACCAATACCCTTGGGTGATTGCTCGGTGGGCTATGGACCGACCACCAGCATGGCTTCCACAAGTTCCCTCGTGAATTTCGTGGAGGAACTTTTGCACCATCTCAGGATGCACACAAAGCAAGTATGGTCCTGTAAAAGATTTCCTATATAGTTTTCCTTCTGGGGATAACCAGAACCGAGCAGATTTGGTCCTAATTTTATGAGCCTCCTTTTTGTCCAAAGGGAGCGTTTCATCTCGTAAAAACTCTACTATTGGGTCCATCCAACTTGGTCCTTGGTTCACGTCCAAAACCATCTCCATACTTCTCCCAATGCTCGGCTCAGTCAGATACTCCACGGCTATTTTTCTTTTAAACTCAGATGGTACAGCTGCGGCTAACCATGCCAATGAATCTGCATGAGCATTTTTTCCAGAACTTATCTGCTCAATATACACCTTTTCGAAGGTATCAAGCAGATCTTTGGTCACCTGTACATATGCTGCCATCTTCTCGCTCCGTGTTTCATATTGCCCGGACAGCTGATGAACTACAAGCTGTGAATCACAATATACCCTAACATGTTCGGCTCTTAGGGTTTTTGCACTTCTCAAACCAGCTAAAAGTGCCTCGTACTCCGCCACGTTATTGGATGCATTGAACCCAAGCCGAACTGATAGCTCCAACATTGATCCTTCAGGGGGAAAAAGAACTACCCCTATACCTGATCCGGTATTGCAAGCTGACCCATCAACGAACAGCTTCCATTCCAAGGGATCTTGTTCGGCTAATACCTGTTTCTTCGTTACAGGAGACTTTGCTTCACACTCCTTTCTCGTAGGAGGCAAAGGTGCAACCGCAGGTGAGAACTCTGCCACAAAATCTGCCAATACCTGGCCTTTGATTGCTGTGCGCGGCTGATAGTCGATGTCATATTGGCCCAACTCAACGGACCAAGTCGAGATCCTTCCCGAGAAGTCTGCCTTTCGGAGCAGTGATTTTAATGGGAATTCAGTGTAAACCACAACTTTATGGCTCTGGAAATAATGTGGCAATTTTCTTGTTGCTGTCCTTAATGCTAGGACCAATTTTTCGAGGGACAAATACCTTGTTTCGGCATCTAACAAAGTTTTGCTCACATAATAAACTGGGATTTGCTCGGATCCCTTATCTCTTAAAAGTACTGCACTCACAGCATGCTCAGAAACAGCTAAGTATAAAATTAGAGACTCACCTGTTTCTGGAGTCGAAAGAAGGGGAGGAGAGGCCAAATATCCCTTTAGATTCTGGAAGGCTTGTTCACATTCTGCTCCCCATTCGAACCCTTCCCTTTTCTTTAACAGCTGAAAGAAAGGTTTGCACTTGTCACTTGATCGGCTAATAAATCGATTAAGAGCTGCTGCCATCCCGGTCAATCGTTGGACTTCTTTCGTTGTTCGAGGACTTTCCAGATTTTGTAAGGCCTTTATTTGGTCGGGATTCGCCTCTATTCCCCTTAGAGTTACAAGATGGCCCAAAAACTTTCCAGAACCGACTCCAAACGCACACTTCGAGGCGTTGAGTTTTAACTTGTATTTCCTCAAAATCTCAAAAGCTTCTCTCAAATCTGCAATATTGCCTTGCCCAACTTTACTTTTTACCACCATGTCATCTATGTAAACCTCCATAGTTTTGCCGAGCAATTTTCTGAACATGATGGTTGCCAGTCTCTGATACGTTGCCCCTGCATTTTTCAACCCAAAAGGCATGACATTATAACAGTACAACCCTCGTGGTGTAATGAAAGACGTCTTCTCCTGATCTGGCCCGAACATTGCAATTTGATGGTATCCTCGATATGCATCGAGAAAACTCATCCGCCCATATCCCGCTGTTGCATCAACCAACTGGTCAATCCTTGGAAGAGGAAAACTATCCTTTGGGCACGCCTTGTTTAAATCTGTGAAGTCAACACACACACGCCATTTTCTGTTCTTTTTCTTGACGACAACAGTATTTGATAGCCATTCTGGATAATAAACTTCCCTTATTGCCTTGGCTTCCAACAAATGATCCACTTCTTCAATTACAGCATCAACGTGCTGTACGGCTGCCCTTCGTTTCTTTTGAATGATCGGTTTATGCTGTGGATCTACATTCAAGTGATAGCAAATAACATCTGCACTTACCCCAGGCATCTCCTCTGGTGTCCAAGCAAATACATCGACATAAGTTTTCAAGAAACTTATCAGTTCACTTTCTTCCTCTTCTGGCAGTGATTTCCCTATTAGAAAATACCTATCTGGATCAGTCTCGTTGATCAGTGTTTTCCTCAAATCCTCAACCACCCTTTCGGTTGGGTCTTTTCCAATATCCTCAATGGTCGGCAGATCCGGAATTTCCACAGTATTAACATGGTGGGCAATATGGACTCTTTTTATGATGGATACCAAACATTGTTGAGCTATCTTTTGGTTACCTTTGATGTGCTCAATCCCATTAGACCCTGGGAACTTTACCATCTGATGGAAAGTTGAAGAGACTGCCCTCATCTTGTGCAACCATGTTCTCCCTATAATCACGTTATAGGAAGACGGTATATCCACCACTAAGAAGTCGGTTCGTAGCACCACTGTCCCAGCCCGAACAGGCATAGTTACCTTGCCTAACGGCCAAACTGCTCCTGCTCCAAATCCGACCAATGGAGTTACTGATTGTACCAAATCTTCTTGTGTGAGCCCCAGTTTCTTGAATGCATCATAGTATAGCACTTCGGTGCAACTCCCTGAATCCAGCAGGATTCTTTCCATATCATATTCCCCAACTCGTAGGGTTATGACCAAAGCATCATTGTGAGGTACCTGGACTGCTCCCAGATCTTCATCCGTAAAAACTATGCCCTCGTTACTTGCCTCTTCGTTGCGCCCTCTTTTCTTCCCCAACTGCATTACATGTTGGTCATGTTTCACTTGTCTCTGAAACAATCTCACCTCATTTCTCGTATAAGGTTCGGCTAATCCGTGTATCATATGGATTACCCTTTTTGGATTCTGTTCGTAATCCAACTCTATTGCCTTGTCTTTATCCTTGGAATCTTCTTGAATAAATTCTTTGAGATAACCTCGTGAGACTAAATCATCAAGATGCCGTTTAAACATCTCACAGTCCTCAGTCATGTGACCCCAATCCTTATGGTAACTACAGTGCTGATTCGTAGCACGTTTTGCATCTTTATTCCCACCAAGAGTTGGGGGCCATTTGAAATATGGTTGATTCTTTATTCGATAAAGAATCCTGTAAATGGGCTCTTTCCAAACCGTGTTTATTGAAAAGAATGACTCGGGATCCGGGGCTTGTTTATCCTTGTACTGCTCCTTCTTCGCCTGCCCATAATCTTTTCTTTCACGATAAGTTTTGGGCTCTGGCTTGTCAGCTTTCTTTATAGGCCCCTTTACTTGCTCGGCGGCCAACTGTCCATCCTCTCGTAGGATGTCATCCTCGTTCCTGGCGTGCTGCTCAATTCTCTCCATCAATTTTGCCAATGTCTGCACGGGACTCATGTTTAGAGACTTACGCAGTTCCCCCCGAACAGGTAAACCTGTTTTAAACGTGGCTATTGCGTATTCTTCACTACATCCTTCAATCTCGTTGAAGGTTTCCCAGTACTTTTTTGCATAAGTCCTGATCTGCTCGTCCTCTCCTTGCTTCATAAAAGTAAGACTCTCAAAAGTTTTGGGAGCTTTTATGCTCGTCAAGAACCGTGCAGTGAATTCCTCAGCCAACTGCACCCATGTTCGGATAGATCGTGAGCCCAATTTGTGGAACCACGACAATGCAACCTTCCCTAAACTCGACGGGAACATCTTGCACATGATTGCATCATCCCCTTCATGCATAAACATTGCTTGCTGGTAATGCTGTATATGGGCCACGGGATCAGCATCTGTCTCGTAGAGGATGAATGTTCCGTACTTTACCCTGGTCGGCAATCTAGCCTCCTGTAACTTTTTTGCAAAAGGGGAGGATGCTATATTCTGAAGTGCTTTCCGTGCTGCTTCCCGTGCAGTCATGGCTTCATCTTCTGGTCCTCTCTTGGATCTAATTTGTTCCCAATCGGAATCAGGTCTCTCGTACCTGTCCCTATGATGTTTTCTACTCCCTTCCTCCTCGGGGGTAGAGCTCCGACCTCTGCTTCTCCTCTTTCTTGGAGATACCCTCCTTCGCTCGGGTGTTCGGATCTTGCTCCTCCATTTTCGTGGAGAAGTTTTATGTCGCCTCGGGGTTAGACTTCTGCTTCTGCTCCTCCTTCTTCTTGAAGGAGCCTTTTGGTACTGTACCAATGCGTATTCACTCCCTCTAGAATTTCTTCGAGATAGTCTGGAGTCCTCCGGATGTTCTCTGATTCTCTCTAGTTCTCTGATTTCATGTTCTCGTTTTTTGATCAAACGAGCATACTCCTCAATTTCTTGTCTCTTCTTATCAAGAACGTCTTCGCTACGGTATACACTTCTGGAGTGTGCAATCGATTCATCCCCTCGATGGGATTTAGTCCTTCTCGTGGACTTTGATGCTGTCTCTCCATCTCTATTTCTGGAGTTACCGTGGATAGTAGGGGGGTGGCCCTTACTCGTGGTGCTCTTGTGTCCTCCTTCGGGCTTTTTCGGAGCCCCGGGTAGAGACTTATCTCCTCCTCCAATTAACACATCTTTTGGGTCGTGTGGCGTTGCTGGATCTACTTCCACCATGGTCGTATTTCAAAGGGAACTCTTTCGTTTCCCACAGACGGCGCCAATTGTAGGTAGTCAAATTCAAGTTGTGATCTGAACAGCACTGTAATGCAGCGGCTTCACGTGCCTCTTGAACGTAGCCCTAATTTGTTAACGTAACCCTTGTCCTGCAAAACAGACAAGGAGTGAGTGCACCTTTGCCTCTCGTGGCAAAGGCCCTCCGATGCCTTTGTTAGTATTTCGTACTAGCGGTCTAACCCTAATTATCAGTAGGAAAGCAATAAGAATGCAGTGTATTGCGTACCTTTTACCTCTAGGTTTAACTCCTATTTATAGATTTGTGGATGCTTGCTGCCCAAGTATCCATATTGCCCTAGGTTTCCTACCTCGTATAGGAAAACCAGGATATCTTGGATTCTCGTTCCCTTATCAGTTTATTTCCTTAATCCTTGTAGGACTCTTTCCATAACAAGCCGAACATCCCATACTCGTTGGGTATCTTTCTTAGATCCTATATTCTTGGGATCTCATCCCGTAATGGAATACCAGTGATTCTGAACACTTCTAGAATGTTCCCCCTAATAGGACTTTTTTCTTTGTTCAGCCATCTCATGGCCGAAAAGACGGCTTGGACCAGTTACTTCTCATGTAACTGGTCCTAAGGAAACAATTTGGACCATATCCTTTCTAAGGAGCTCTCCTCCTGTTCGGCTCTCTCTTGCCGAACAAGTTTCTTGAACAGTGGCATCTCTTGTAATTTTCCTTGTATTTGGTCCAATAACGTCTCGTGTTATTGCACTGAGAATCGTACAATCTCTCTGGACCATTGACTTCTCATATCACTGGTCCATAATGCGTTGACCTTTTCTTTGACCGTACTTGGGCTCGTTTTGTACTTGTTCGGGAATACCTCCCTACAACGTAGTTTTGAAAAAGAGCTTTTGTGTTTTATAAAAAGGGATTTCACACAAAATTTGTAGAAAATATCTTTGAAAAGGTTTAACAGTAATTATAGAAGAAAATGAGAAAGAGTTGAAAAATATTCTAACCGAGCCCCTCAGTGAGTTGCTTACTATCCCCAGGACGAGGAAGAATCAGGTCGAAAGTAATTTGAAGTAAAGGGGTTTTGCAGCTGTGAGCGCTGAATTCTCTTTTAGAAAATTATTCAGAGTCACCACTAGGCATTTAGAAAATTATTCAAAGTCGCCACCAGGCATAGAGTTTAGGTGTGCCACGTCATCCCTTGAATTATTATTTTGAATAATTCAAGTTTTTTGAAAATAATTCTGCGGGCTTGAAGGCCCAGTTTTTAAATGAATGACTCCGTTTTGTTTTCGTCTGCGAAGTTAGAAAAGAAAAAGTTAGGTAATTCACTGTTACGAGAGGGGAATGTGTTAAACACCCGGCCTACATCACCCTCACAGTGCTCATTCATATTTAAATAAGCAATTCAATTGAATTGTTTTGGAGCAAGATGAAATAGAACATTATGCAATATAAACGTTGTTTATGTACATGTTTTATTAAAGAAACACAATTGTAAATTATGTACCTGCTTTATTATTACTTTTATTATATAAAAAAAGGTTGAATTTGTATATATAAGTCACTTTGGGCTTGTTCCACCAGGTGTTCGGAGGTATAATTGTAATCGATGGGGGTGTCGGTGAAATGCACCTAGAGATCACAGAGGGTTTATTGTTATTTATCATACATGAAGGGGTATCCATTATCCGTCATTAAGGCAAATTAACCTCAAGAGGTGTCTGTGAAAATTTTAGTCCAAAAATAAACTCTACCATAATCTTGGCGAAAGAACAAATTCAAAATTTTTAATTTTGAAAGACTTCTCCATGCATGTATCCCATTTACATATTACTAATAAAATAATAGTAGTATCATTTTCATCTCGATCGTTTAGCCTGCTCAGGGTATGTAATATTGAACGCGACAGGTAAGATTGTTGGTTTTGAGCAAGTGATTGTTTTCAAGTCAAATAGCTAGATGTTCTCAAATTCCAAAGCCAATTTCGTTTAGGTTCAGAATTAATTATCTAATGCGAAAAACCCAAACACAAGGAGGTCTGGCACTATTTAACTATATATACGGTGAGTGCTATGCACGTACAGTTAATTAATATTATAGTTGTTTTAATACTTGCATGTTGTCCTACTCGGGTAATACTAATATTTTTAGTATAAATTTGCACCTCCCTTCCCCACATAAATTTTACTCCCTCCGTTTATTTTTAATTGTCCTGCTTCGTAACTCCATCATTATATCTTTTACATCAACTTTTTCCTCCATTTTTTCTACTTACACATCATCATTACACTTTTACTTACTAACTTTTCAAAATAGAATCTACTTTTAGGGACAAAATAGACAATGTACTAACTTTTATCTATTAACTTTACAAAATGTACACTTATTAAGGGACAATTCAAAATAAAATACTAAATTCTAAATAAGAGACGGATGAAATATTTTGAGTAGTTCATGCATTCTTCGGGTTTACTTTTTGGGAGTAGTATATTACAGTATTTTGTTTGATAAGACCGATGCCCGATTGATACGGCAGCACATGGCAAGAAAATTGTAAAAAGTGTAAAAGCGATTTAACAAATTTTAATTTCAAATTGAAGGATGCGAAAATCCACTTGCTTTAGTTTCCACCTTTATTTTCTGATGATTTAGTACTTTCTATGTGTTGGAATTCTTCCAGAATCTGTAATTGAAATAGGGTCTCTCGAGGCAATCAAAAGACCTTCTTTAGGTTTCATCAAATCCAGACTATATATGTGAGTTATGGTGCAGCTGGTTAATGACTCATCAAGATTGGTCTTGTGGTAAAGCCAGAGGTGCGGTGACTTTAGGCTTCCGAAATTAAACCATTAATCAGGGCCCATTTTTCCATATAAGACATTTATATATTATTGATAGTGCCTTCTATAACGTGCTGAATACGCTATCAGTGGTCGATGTCTTTTGCTTGAATTAAGAGGTTCTTTGTTCGACCCCCATGAGGGGTTTTTTTGCAAATTAACTTGTACACTTTTTTTGGGATTTATGTGTAGACAATACGTGACTTTTGCACTTCTTGTATTACGAGGTCCTGCAAGGCACAAAAGTCATGCCCATTGAAGAGGACATATTTTGTTTTAGGTCAAAGATTGATGCTATTTTTGCTGGTTAGGGTGGGAATGTAGGGATTAATGCAGGAAAAAAAACAGTTGACAGACAAGGAAAAAAAGAGCAGCAATGGGAAAACTTTAGCAACATCTTCTTTTTTATTGAGTGAAAGCATGTCTGTGAGAGGGCAGCACAAGAAAGATTAGAGCTATGGAATTTGCATCTATAAGTTGGAATCAGGATCACAAAACAACTTCACAGTCTTCCCAAATATTGGGAGGTGACAAGAAGGAAAAAGGAAAGACAGTCCTCTAGCCCTCCATGAATTGTGAGATGACAAAGGAGCAAATATGCAAGGATAGGCTATGACAGCAGCATGAGTTGCATATCAACCTCA
Organism: Rhododendron ovatum; assembly: GCA_019656835.1. Classification (NCBI taxonomy): domain Eukaryota; kingdom Viridiplantae; phylum Streptophyta; class Magnoliopsida; order Ericales; family Ericaceae; genus Rhododendron; species Rhododendron ovatum. The sequence continues at coordinate 38,519,975 of CM033798.1, read as the reverse complement.
ACATCAGATAATGATAGATGACATCAACCAACTAAATAGCAAGGCTAGCAACTCAAGCTCCACCTTTCACAGTAGCATGACACATATTGCCTCTTAGCCCTGCACAGAATTTGGAGTTGATAAGAGCAGGGTTCATGGATAACCGGCAGGCAGCAGCACAACCAAATCTCTTAGCCCTTCCAAAAGAGGAGTGGAAGAGAAAGCCTGAAAAAGACACAAAAGACAGAGAAAACACAAGAAAAACAAACATACACCGCCACCACTTTGTTGAGGGGAAAGAATATGAACTTTTCTTCTATATACAATAGCAACCAGCAGGGAAAATTTCTTATGCCAGTGGCAAAAGGATTACATGTTATAGATATACGAAGTGTAGATTATATGTGACCACATTCTTTTTGATAAGTTAAATGAAACCACAATGGCTTGAATATGTTCTCCAAGAATTCTCTTTCTACTTGTTGCTTCGTCTTTAAATGGGTGACAGCTTTTTGAATTTTCTGTAAGATGATTCCCAGAATTGATTCTTACCAAGAAAGTCAGAAATCAACGATAACTAACTGAAATCAATCAGCTATAGATTTTCTTTCTTCCATCCTTTTTGTTCTTTTGGAAGAAGAAAAAATAGAATCTTAGACCATACCCTTTTTCTAATTGCAAATTTTGTATGACCTGACTCTTTGTTGATAGTGTATTCTGAAGGCATGGTTAGTTAAGATATCACCGCGAAGAAATATCTTTAGTGGGACATTCAATAAATTAACCAGAGAAGGAAAACTTTAGATGCTACACAATGTCAGTATGGATATCGCTTCTATCCGTGGTTGGCAGTTGTTATTGATGAAATGCAAATCAATAGCAACAAAATTAATTGCTACTGTTGATAAAAAAAGAAGAAGTTAATTGCTACTAATAGACCTATGGGGGCAGCACTAAGGAGGAATATTGAGTCATACAGATTATTGAAGATTATTCAAGGGGCACAAGAGTGGTCTACAAGTTGAACATAGTAGTTGAAACTGTAGGAGGATGAAAACAATTGATGCTCAGAATAACACCAATATGCAACAGCTATTCGTGCCTCTTCTTCGGAACCCTAATCTATCGTTGAAAGCCTAATCTGCAAAACAGACAGAGGGTGAGCGCACATTTGCCACTCGTGGCAAAGGCCCTCCTATGCCTTAGTTAGTATCACGTAATAGCAGAAAAATCCTAATTATCTATAGGAGAATAATATGAGTGCAACGTATTGCGTACCTTTTACCTCTAGGTTTATCTCTTATTTATAGATTTGTGTATGCTTGCTGCTCAAGCATCCCTGTTGCCTTAGGATTCCTATCTCGTATAGGAAACTCAGAATATCTTGGACTTTCGTTCCTTTATCAGTTTACTACTTAAGAGTCCTTTTTAGGACTCTTTTTCATAACTGGCCGAACATCCCATCCTCATTAGGTTTCTTTCGAGATCCTATACTCTTAGGATCTCATAGCCTCTGAAACTTTCAAGAATATTCCTTCTGCACCTACGCTTGATTAGAGTTCTTCCTTTGTTCGGCTCTCTCGTAACCGAACAGATTGTCTGGACTAGCTACTTCACATGTAACTGGTCCTGTATTAACTATTTGGACCAATGCCATTGTATGTCTCTATCTACTGAACAGATAGCTTGGACCAATGACTTCTCATGCCACTTGTCCATATCGCCGATTACCACTCATGGTGGTTCATTTCATCGTATTTATTCCGCGATCCCACGTACCACGTGTTCAGCCGTTTAGTTGTACCTTTTTAGGAATACCTCCTTACAATTGCTCCCCAACTTTGCTTGTTGCCACTATTCAGGGGCTACAGGTAAAGCTAATAACTCATCTTTTTGAACCGAGCTTTTTTGACCCCGAGTAGTCATGGAATTAATGCTCATTGATGCTTTTGGCGCTTTTGTCATTATACCTTTCAAAAAATGTCTCTACGTGTCGTGTCTCGTACGCTTTAACATTTAATATGACCTGGCGTTCCAAATGAACGGCGTTAGAACAGAATCTGCTTTCCGTTACTTTATCTCGTAATGGCGTGAGACCTGTCGTTTCGTCTCCGTCTCACACACTTATAATATTTTTAGAGGGGAAATGCTAGGTACAAAGAAAATTTATCCCGAAAACAGCAATCAATGGTTGAGAATCACTTTGATAATTGTGTCACACACATCAAAGTGAATCTCAACCACTAGTTGATCTTTTCGGGGTAGTTTCGGGGTAATTTTTCTTTGTCCCTAGCATTTCTGTTTTTAGAGACACTTTTTAGGGCTTTTACTCATTCCGAAATCCAGACGAAGAAAATCCCATTCCTCCGCCATCGCCGCCGTCTGCAACTTGTTCATGTCCCAGGAAATTGCTTTCTCGATCTTGTAATCATTTCACTTCTCATTCTAGATCCATTTCAGTTTTTCGATCTCAGTTTTCCCTTGGTGGAGTTTCGTCCATTCCTCATTCTTAGACTTCCCTTTTATTTTTGAGTTCTAGCAGTCATCCATGGTGGATGAAAACGAAAAAGCTCCTAAACCCAGTAAATTTAGAAAACTCTGCGAAACCCCTGCAGCCATGGTAGCTTTTAGGACAGAATATAGCATCCCTAATAATGTAGGACTCGAACTCGCCCCTTTAGGTGCAGACAGGGATGGCGGTTCGTGGGATAGAATGTGTATCCCTATTGTAGCCATTGTCGAAGGTGGAGTTCATTTTCCCCTTCACCCACTACTTCGCCTGGTCCTGAACTGGTACCGTCTCACTCCCATACAAGTTTCAATGAACGTATTTAGGCTTATAATGGGAGTAGTAGCTTTAAATAGGATTCTGGGAACTCAATTAGGAATTTGGGACATTCAATTGTGATACAGCATTGTTTTGAATCCTGAATACAACACCTACTACGTCAAAGTTAGAAGGGTAGAAAAGTGTCTCGTGCTAAACCTGCCAGACTCTGCTCGGGATCATGAAATCGATTTCCTCTACGTCACTGGGGGCTTCGAGCCACTGGGGGAAGATGGTCAAGTGGTGAGCCTCCATTGCCCTCATATATGGGGCTACCCACGTATGCTCCTGATTTACTATTATGCTTCTTGCATTTTCCTTTTTACTGTATTCTTGCATTTTCTAACTCTTGTTTGTGCTTTAACCTACAGCTGATAATGCAAACAAGCGTCCAAGACGTGAACCATGCTTTGTCCGAACAGTAGAGATCAACAGGGTTCTGAAATATACAGGTGAGCCCAGAACCCGAACAGCTGGTCGGGGCCGTAATGCAGACGTACTATTGGGTTATGACCCTGCTCACAGAGGGTATATTGACAGAAGGTTAGCCAACCCAAGTACTAGCGGGGCCTCAACTTCGACTGCTCCCCAGCTAAGGAGTTCAAGATCTAACGCCGGAGTAATAATCGCCGGACAGCCTGGCGAAATTCAAATTTCAGAAGGCATCCCCCTACCTCGTGTGGTGCTTAGAAGATCCTCTCAAAGGCAGGCTGCTTCTCAACGACAGCCCGAACAGCCAATTCCTGATCGGAACACCAGCCAATCATCTTTTTCTGGCTATTCCCCATCTCCTCCAAGCTCAGATACTATGACCCGTTAACCCCTGAATCTTAGTACCCTACTCACCTGTAACGCCCCGAATTTTGGGTACGTTAAAAGGAAAATTTCATTGAAAACCTCAAATAGAGTCTGGCTCTTATTACAACAAACTCACAATAAGAGTTCAATATATACATAAATGAAGGGGGTTCTAGGGTTCCTAACTACAGCTCCTCCTGCTCCTTCATTCTAGCCAGCTCTTCAGCTCCAGAGGCTTCCACGGTGAACTGTTCGTCTTGAACATCTACAAAGTCTGACACATTATACCGGCGTCACCACCAATATAATATGTCAGGGTCACCAACAGGCAACACCGTGAGCTACAACGCTCAATAGGGAAATCCTTACCCTCTAACCCATAACTTACAAACAACAGGTATAATAAACATCAATTTCCACACGATAGGTATATACATAGTTTAACAATGACACATCCACATTCGATAATCGTCTATCGTTGGTGTCCAATATTTTCGGGTTTCTCCTACGCGACTCATCGTAGACCGTGTCAACATTATCATTTACAAAACAACCTTTGTAAATCATTTGAATTCAAAATCATTTGCATTGGCTCCGTACCGCGGATAACCAAGCTACACACTTTTAAAATCATTTGCATTGGCTCCGTACCGCGGATAACCAAGCACACACGCAACTTTCAAAATCGTTTTGCATTGGCTCCGTACCGCGGATAACCAAGCACACACACCCAACCTCAGTTCCGCCGCGCCGGGTTCTTGAGTATCCTCACAATGGTTCCGCCGCGCCAGGTTCCCATTGGCACACAATTGCATTGGCTCCGTACCGCGGATAACCAAGCATACACACCCAACCTCAGTTCCGCCGCGCCGGGTTCCTGAGTATCCTCACAATGGTTCCGCCGCGCCGGGTTCCCATTGGCACACAACCGCATTGGCTCCGTACCGCGGATAACCAAGCACACACCCAACCTTGGTTCCGCCGCGCCGGGTTCCCAAGTATCCTCACAATGGTTCCGCCGCGCCGGGTTCCCATTGGCACACACACAAAACACACACCACACAATGGGCTACCATGTCCGGCCACATTGCGGTTTTCAAAACATTTCACCCTTTTCAAAATATTTTTTTTTTACACACGCACACGACTCACATAATGCCACCCAAAACCGGTCATTATGTAGTTTCAAAATATTTTCTTCCTCGAAAACATTTTCGTTCATTAACCACACCCTAGGTGTCATGTTTCTACTTTCTCGATTCTCGTGTCTCGTTATCATGCAATGACTCCGCGGTAGGCATGAAACACACTAACAAGATCATCCAATTCTATACTACTTATCATGTTAAATCATCACGTATAGCATAACGCCACATGTACGGACGCCTTTGGAGTGTATCACTTATGCTTTATTCAAAGCACAACGCCACATGTACGGACGTCTTTGGAGTGAAATCACTTATGCTTTATCACACCACAAGTAATACAAGCAATTCATAAATTCAACTCATAACCATCTTAATATCAAAATATAATTACTTCTAAACAAACGATAAGTTCTATCTTAGTAATTCAAAATAACAACGTTAAACTTAAGTACGTAAGTAAATACGTAGTAAGTAAATACGGAGTAAGTAAGGTTTTCCTTACAATCCTTCTTGGCGGTAGTCGGCTACGGAAGGTACGTCGGCGGTCGGAAAGTACGTCGGTGGTCGGACGGAGTAACGTCCTACGATATGCCTCCGGTAGCTTCGAAAGAGAAAGGTCTCTCTCGAAACCTAATCTTGACTAATACTACTCTACTTTATGGATCGAAGGGTGGTCGAGTGGCGGTCTAGTGGCGGCTTAGGTTGAGTTTCTTGAAGAACTCAAGAACAACTCAAGGACATGAAGAACAAAAGAAAGAACAAAGAAAGAACACAATTTTTCTAGAGAGAGAAGTTGCTAGGTGAAGGTGTGAGTTGAATGAGAAGTATGGGGTCCTATTTATAGGAAAAATCTTGGCTCCTCCCTCCCTCTCATGGCCGGCTCCCTCTCTCTCTCTCTTCCTCAAATTTTGACAAATGGCAAGCACTTTATGGAAGGTCAAAAGGCTAACCCTAGGCTTGCATGGCTAAGATGTACCAAGGATGGGATTATGGGAGATTTGTTGGAAGATTTGGAGACAAGAGTACAAGATTTGTCTTTGAACAAATCCTAGAAGTACAATGGGAGATAGATTTAGGCTAGGAAGAAAGATATCACCAAGGATTTGAAAGAATAAGGAAAATCAAGGATGGTACAACAAGATCCCTCTCTCTCTCTCCTATCTCTCTCTCTCTCGGCCCATCTCTCTCTCTCTCTCTCTCTCTCTCTCTGTCGGCCCTCTCCTCTCTCTCTCTCTCGGGTCTCTCTCCCTCTCTCTCTCTCTCTCTCTCCCTAGTACACATACACATACACATATATATATAACAAATGCAAGAAAGAATAAAAAAGGTACAAAGGTATAAGATTTTCCCAAATCAAAATCCTAATAAAGAAATACAATTAGGCACATGTTGTTTAAAATAAATAAACTAGGTACTCTAGGAAGATCAACTCCCCAATAAATTAATTCAATTGGGTACAAAACCCCAATATAAAATAATATAGGAGAAAGATTTGGGCTATTACCCAATGGATAATAAATCCCCTAACTTTTATTGTCCAATGGACAATAGCTACAAGGAAAACTTTTATATTAAAATAATCGAGGAGTACTTTTTAAAGCATGTGACAAAAGCCCTATATTAAATATAGGTGTGGTACCAAGTACCCCAATTAAATAAAAAGACTAGGATTCTCCCCATTAAAATAATAATAAAATATAAGTCAAATCAACTTTATTTGGAAGGTTCCCTAGTCACATCGGTACTTTGTTTTGGTCAAAAGAGTTATTACCCAATGGTTACTAACTTCCCTAATGGTTATTACCCAATGGATAATAATTCTTCTTGCCTTTGATAACCAATGGACAAAAAAAGAGTACAAGTACCTTTTATTAAAATAATATTTTAAAAAGACTACATGTACTTTTATAATAAAAGTTTTATTATCCAATGGATAAAAATTTCCCTTGTAGTTATTAACCAATGGATAATGGAGGGGTGGAAGAATACCCAATAAACAAGATTAAAAGTACTAGCACATGTATTTATAAACCCATTAAAATATTATATCCTTGTACTTACCAAAATATAATAAAGGAAAGACTTTTGTCCAATGGGTAAAAATTACCCTAACCATTATGGACCAATGGATAAAAGCAAAGGTTCAAAGGTTTCAAAAGGTCCAAAAGGTTCATCTAGTAACTAGGCAAGTTGGTGGCTCGGTTCCTCCGACTAGTCGGTTGGAAACTAACCGAATTGGTCACGTAGGGTTTCTAGTCGAGAGTTTAATCAACGACCAAAATCTAACTACGACGAAATAAACGAGAAATCATATAGTCACTCAAGAGAAAACAAGTAATTCAAATAAAATTCAAATAGTTAACGAAATTTTCATAGACCAAAATTCAGGGGCGTTGCATAACGCCACATGTACGGACGCCTTTGGAGTGTATCACTTATGCTTTATTCAAGCACAAGTACCCAAATTGATACCATTTCAAATGATCCTTTGTCAAAGCTTTAGGTTATCCGTCTCTTCACGGGGACGTGGTGCCTCCGGGAGGGCATCATCAATTGGTCAAGCCCCCCCGCCATCTCGTCAAACCAGGGGGGTTTCAACACGATCCTCCTCCTCTCCTCGGGAATGTGACTGTTCCCTTGTGGCTACCGATGCTCATCGGGACAAATGCCCTAGGAACCAAGAAGGTGGGGATCCTGATGCTCAGACTGCTGCATTAGCTTCAGAAACTCCCCCATCGATCATCCAAGTAACTCATGAAACCTGGGCCCCTCAACTCATAAGGGGTGATCGTCCAGTAAATGTTCGGGATAGTGCCAGTTCCTCAGAGACTGCACTGGCCCTTGCACATGGCTTACTACTACCCGTTGACATGCAGAAAGAGTCCTTATCTCCTCCTGATCAGCTTGTGTCCACTGGACTCATCAGTGGAATCAAGGTAATGTAGTTCTGTTCATAGCTTAAATTTTACCTTTCTTTGTTAAAAATATTAATTTCGAACTACGTTTTGGTTTCCTTTAGTTCATTCAAAAGATGATTATACTAGGCCAAAAGTTCCAAGATGCAGATACTGAGAGGATCACGTTGTTGAACGATAATACTAGACTGCTTCGTACAATCTCAAGAATGGAAAGAGAAAGAGACAAAGCCAAGGCTGATTTTGATGAGGCGAAAGGCAAACTTCAGACAATTGAAGACAACCTCAATCAGGCTTTGTCAAAAATGGATAGCACCAAAAAAGCTGCTCATGAAGAAGGCTACCAGAAGGGATTTGATGCCGCTACGGCGAGCTATGTTGAGCAGATGCCTACAATTCATAGCACTACCGTGCCAGCCCGTACAGGCAGAGTTACCTTGCCCAGTGGCCAAACTGCCCCCGCCCCAAATCCGACCAAGGGGGTTACTGACTGTTCCAAATCTGCTTGTGTCAGCCCTAACTTTTTAAATGCATTATAGTATAGCACCTCGGTGCAGCTCCCTGAATCCACCAAGATCCTTTTCATGTCATACTCCCCAATTCGTATGGTTATGACCAAAGCATTGTTATGCGGTACATGGACTCCTTCCAGATCCTCGTTTGTGAAGATTATGCCCTCGTTGCATGCTTCTTCAGCATGCCTTCTTTTCTTCCCCAACTGCATCACATGTTGGTCATGTTTAATTTGCCTCGGGAGTAATCTTACCTCATTTCTAGTATAAGGCTCTACCAATCCATGTATCATATGGATTATGCCTTTTGGATTTTGTTCGTAATCCATTTCCATTGCTTTCTCTTTATCCTTGGGATCTTCTTGGATAAATTCTTTGAGGTAACCATGAGAGACTAAATCATCAAGATGCCTCTTATACATCTCACAGTCCTCAGTCATGTGGCCCCCAGTCCTTGTGATAGCTGCAGTGCTGATTGGTAGCACGCTTTGCATCTTTATTTCCACCCAGACTTGGAAACCATTTGAAGTAAGGCTGATTCTTTATTCGATAAAGAATTCTGTAGATGGGTTCCTTCCAAATTGTGTCTATTGAAAAGAAAGACTTGGGGTCCGGGGCTTGTTTATCCTTATACGGCTCTTTCTTTGCCTGCCCATAGTCTTTCCTCTCTCGGTAGGTTTTGGGTTCTGGCTTATCTGCTTTCTTCACAGGCCCCTTCACCTGCTTGGCCGCCACCTTACCATTCTCCCGAAGTATGTCATTCTCGTTTCTGGCGTGCTGCTTTATCCGCTCCATTAACTTTGTCAATGTTTGCGCTGGACTCATGTTCAGGGACTTACACAGCTCTCCCCAAACAGTTAAACCTGTCTTGAATATTGCTATCACGTACTCCTCACTACAACCTTCAATCTCATTGAAAGTCTACTGGTACTTCTTTGCATAGTTCCTGATCGGCTCATCCTCTCCTTGCTTCATAACGGAGAGGCTGTCAAAAGTTTTTGGGGCCCTTCTATTTGTCAGGAACTGGGCAGTGAATTTTTCGGCCAACTGCACCCATCCTCGGATGGAGTGCAGACCCAACTTATAAAACCAAGGCAAAGCTACCTTCCCCAAACTTGATGGGAACATCTTGCACATAATTGCATTATCCCCTTCATGCATAAACATTGCCTGCTGGTAATGCTGGATGTGTGCCACAGGATCAACATCTGTCTCGTAGAGGACAAACGTCTCATGCTTTACTCTGCTCGGTAGCTTAGCATTTTGTAGCTTCTTTGAAAAGGGGGAAAACGCAATATTGCCGAGTGCCTTTCGTGCTACCTCCTGTGCAATCATGGTTTCGTCCTCTAGTCCCTTTGTTTTGTTGGGTTTAGTCATTTCCCAATCAAAATCAGGTCTCTCGTATATGTCCCTATAATGTTTCCTAATCCATTCCTCCTCAGGGGTAGAACTTCGGCTCCTACTTCTCCTCTTTCTTGAAGAGGCCCTTCGTCGTTCTGGTGTTCGGCTCTTATTCCTGCTCCTCTCTTTTCGTGGAAAAGCTTTATGTCATCTTGGGGTGAGACTTTTGCTTCTGCTCCTTCTTCCTCGTGAAGGAGCTTCCCTGTATTTCACCATAGCATACCCGTTGCTCCTGGAATTTCCCCTTGAAAGTCCAGAGTCCTCCGGGTGTTCCAGATCCTTTCTAGCTCCCGGATCTCGTGCTCTCATTTTTTGATCAAACGAGCATACTCCTCAATTTTTTGCCTTTTTTTTATCGAGGATATCTTCGCCGTAATGCACATTTTTTGAGTGTGCAACCGATTCATCCCTTTGGTGGGATTTACTCCTTCTCGTGGATCTTGAGGTTGTCCCTCCTTCTCTGTTCTTAGAGTTGTCATGAACAGTAAGGGGGTGGCCCTTACTCGTGGTCCTTCTTTGTCTGACTTCGGGCTTCCTTGGAGCACCGGGCGGAGATTTATCTCCACCTCCATCTAGCAAATTTTTTGGATCGTGTGGTGTTGCTGGATATATTTCCACCATGGTCGTTTTTCAAAGGGAACTCTTTCGTTTCCCACAAATGGTGCCAATTGTAGGGGGATGAAAATAATTGTTGCTCAGAATAATACCAATATGCAACGGCTATTCGTGACTCTTCTCCGGAATCCTAATCTGTCGTCGGAAGCCTAATCTGCAAAATAGACAAGGGGTGAGCGCACCTTTGCCGCTCGTGGAAAAGGCCCTCTGATGCCTAAGTTAGTATCACGTACTAGTAGAAAAACCCTAATTATCTGTAGGAGAATAATATGAGTGCAACGTATTGCGTATATTTTACCTCTAGATTTACCTCTTATTTATAGATTTGTATATGCTTGCTGCTCAAGCATCCCTGTTGCCCTAGGACTCCTATCTCGTATAGGAAACCCAGAATATCTTGGACTCTCGTTCCTTTATCAGTTTACTACTTAAGAGTCCTTTTTAGGACTCTTTTCCATAACTGGCCAAACATCCCATCCTCATTGGGTTTCTTTCCAGATCCTATACTCTCGGGATCTCATAGCCTCTGAAACTTTCAAGAGTATTCCTTCTGCACCTACTCTTGATTAGAGTTCTTCATTTGTTCGGCTCTCTCGTAACCGAACAGGTTGCTTGGACCAGCTACTTCACATGTAACTAGTCCTGTATTAACTATTTGGACCAATGCCATTGTATGTCTCTATCTGCCGAACAGATAGCTTGGACCAATGACTTCTCATGCCACTTGTCCATATCGCCAATCACCGCTCATGGGGGTTCATTTTATCGTATTTATTCCGTAATCCCACGTATCACGTACCACGTGTTCGGCCGTTTAGTTGTACCTTTTCGGGAATACCTCCCTACAGAAACCAAGATACAATCGACACAGTTGAAGCTATCATTCTTGAAGAATAAAATTAGACAACTTACATGCAAGAGTTGAATAATTGTAGCTTGCCACTAAAACCTTACAACTATCTGTAGACACATACAGAAAGATCGAAAAGAATAGTATTAGCCAATAATAAATATTTTCTTACCAACATTAAATGAGGCATCATAATAGTTTTACAATATTCTCTCTCAAAAGAGAGACCAAGCTAGAGACCCAACTTTTTTCCGTTATGCAAATTAAACTAATGCTGTAGAAAGTGTTTATGATTAGGCTCAGCAGCTGGCTGATCTCAGTCTGGAATGTATCTCGGTTTCCGCCATCACCAACATCGTCGAAAGAAACCAACTATGGTCGCTCTCTTTTTCTCTCTCTCTGTGAACTGTGATATCAATCAATCTAAGTAACTCAAATCACACTTCTAAATAATCTCCGTAGCATCAAAATTTGAGAAGAGAGTCAAAAACTTTCCGTAGCATTAGCGTTAAGCACAACAAGATCCTACCCAGCAAAGGAACATAATAAAACAAAGAAATGACACCATATAAACATGAGGCAAAATGTACTCCATTAGCGAGTGTGATACCAGAGTTTGAGTCTTATTATTAAAACATGTCGTAAGGATTACAGAAAAGAGAACAAAAATAACCTGCCACAAATATTTATTCTTGGTCTTCCTTTGCTTCTTCCTACATGTGAAATGGTTGTATAAGGATATTGTGCTTAGCCTAAACAGTGCACAAGTGAGATAATAGATCGCTTTCCTCACATAGAAAAGCTTATAATGACAATAATTAAAATTCTATGAGAGAACTCCACCTACATCGGCTTGTATGTAATAATCTCAGATTGCAAGCCCTGGGAAGGAGAATCGAGAAAACATAAAGTATCATGAGTAACTTGACCAACTTTGTAGTTATGAAAGTAATTAAATGATCCGCAATAGTATGTTATTTTTCATTCGAATATAACTGCCTTCAGAAGCTTATTCCCGTTTCTATCATTCCAGTGGACCTTCCACTGTGGATTCCCTGAATTCTTGCATAATTAATCCACCCCGTCGAGGAGGACCAGGTTATCCTCATGGATTTCCCCATTCAATTCAAACATATAAACTGCAAAACACTTGCTATCATTTAAAAGTTTATGCAAGTTAGACATACCAAAAGTATTTGGAAGGCAAATTCAACACACCAAAAAGATTTGCTATCCAGTTGAGGTTAGTTTTTGCGAAAAAACTAATGCAAAGAGCTATCTATTCTGTGTTTTTTTTTTTTTTTGGTGATGTCCAAAGCATCTTCATTTTCTGGGGTGCCCTCTGTTGGGTTGGTGTTGGCTGGACAAATTTAATACTCCTTCTTCAGATGCATGTTGTTGAGGGGTATGGACCAAGTTAGATTTCGCATCCAAATAAAAACATTGTCCATATTTAGACTTCAAGAAGTGGCTCAAGCCTACTTTCAAATTATTGCATCATAATTAAAATCTCTGAAACTACCTATTCAGAAATGTGTAATAAAAACTGCACACCACACAAATCATTTGACCTCTATACCTGCAGATGAGTTTCCCCGGCAAGCACCATATCCAGATTTGATTAGCGGAAAATCATCTTGAATTGTTGATGGCAGACAAGCAGTGCGATAATTATCTAATGATCAAGAATAATATTAAACATAGAAAGTCAGTAAATTATTTTAAGGGCGTGTTTGATTGCAGATTTCGTCTTGGAGGGATTCGTAATGAGGTGGGATCAGGATTGGGATTAAGAATGAGGTGGGATTATTAATGAGGGGATGAATAATTTATTCATGTTTGTTTTGCACAGGATTAGAATTGGGATTGGAATTGAGAATGAGGTGAGATTGTAAATAACATGCACGTTTGTCTTGGCTAGGATTAGGATTGGGATTGGGATTGAGGTGGGTTTTTAAACTAGTCTTGCTCAATCCCATGGGGATGGGATTCGTAGTAACAACACCCCCCCCCCCCCCCCCCCCCCCCCCCCGGGTATTGCTAATACCCCCATTTTGGGGGATTAACAATCCCATGGGATAACTAATCCCCATCCACAAATGCCAACCAAACAAAGAATTAACAATCCTATCACCTTCTCAATCCCAATCCCTCCCTCCAAGAGGATTATCAAACACGCCCTATGAGCTAATGAACCCATACTCTGAAAGATAAATTGGTTTTTTTTACCAACCTTGTGGAGGGTGCAGTTCCTACCAATGTGGATTGCATACCATTGTCCAATCCCAACACCTATAAGATTGGAAACCACTACATGTAACAATCAAAATGGGCACTCAATGAACTGCAGAGCAACATATGTAAAAAGAATGGCAATTAATTGGAATGGCGGTTCATTCAAACTGATTAAAAAGCAAAGCATGTTTTTTTAATCCACACGAATAACTACCATGAAAAGTATGTAAGATAAGCCTTTAGTACTACTATAGCACATGAATGAGTCATGCACAAGATGCGCGAAAAATTTAAGTGAATACTACATGCACAAGAAAATACTACATATACTGAATAATTCAAATGCCACAGAAAGTATTTTTTGGCACACAGGGAATGAATCACAATCAGCACTAAACAAAGGTGCATCACAAACGCAAGCCCAATATGTTCTGACCGCAGCCAAAGCACAACTAATATTACAACAGTAAGGAAAAAAACACTAATTATAACTCGTTAACCCAATCCAAGCCTAATCATGAAAGTATTGTCGAAAACATAAACGTAATAGACAACAACAAACTGGCTCTTATTCCAGAGGGCAAAGCTTTGGAAGCAAAATCAACATATGTTCGCCAAACCAGAAACAATATCGGTGGCTCGGTGCCATTTCAGCACGTAAAACAAAACAGATTGGATCTATTCTCACCCTCAACACTCGCATGAGATGCAGTGGTTCCTGGAATAGTAACAAAAAACAATGGACCAAAACAAACTTCCTCTCATTTCCAAATGGAAAAACTTAAATGCAAAATACCAGACCCTAGCAACACAGTTAAGCTACTGCAACAACGAACATGCAACATGCTTAAGGAACAAATGAATCACTGAAAACTCAGAACCTTACTTCTATTCCAGATGTTAAAACCATGGCAGTGAAATCAATGCATAATCGTTACATCATGGGCAAGAACGACACAACTTCAGCATGCAAAATTTCAAACTGATCAAGAACCCCAATTTTGAAATAAAATTCACATACAGCCGCAATGGGAAATTTCTTCGCTTAAATTTCTAAAAAACTATCCAACACATGATCAACACAAACAAAAGATTTATTTTTTTACTTTGGCAATAGTCATGCCGTTGGACCTCCCATAAACAAAACTCAAACTTGACTTCTTCATGACAGGACCAATCCATACCACAATATTGATTAGCATAAGTTCAATCACAAACACATTAAATTGCATACTTGTGTATATTGCAATAGTCACAATCGAAAATTACAACACAGTAGAAGAAGCACAAACCTTCCGCCTAGCGATAAACATCCCGGAGTTAGTTCGAACCTAGCTAAGCTTGCTCTTTCCAGATTCATTGTCGGCAATAGCTGATCTTTTCAGCTCCGATTTCGCCTAAATACATTCCAATAACCAAATTAATGAACTCAATAGTCCTAACAGCCACTTTGGATTGTGAGAAAATGAGGGATAAGAAAGGGGGAGCCAATCAAAAAAAATATCATTTTTGTACTTCTCTCTCCATTTCTCACCAAATTACTCATATTACTCAATCCAAATGAGTAATTTGGCGAGAAACTCTCATCCATTCTTTTCTTTGCTCATCAAAATCCCTCAATCCAAAGAAGCTATGAATCAAGTGTTTCTCAATTAACCCAAATCAAGAAAATAACAAAACCCATAAGAGAAATCAAGTGATTGCACTCCTTGTCCGTGAGAAAACCCTCATACACAAAAGCTCTGCAATTCACCAATCAATTGAAACCCAGTAATCAAAAATGAGATTCAAATTGGAGTCTCTTTCATTTGATTTTCCTGCATTTTCTCAGAAAATCAAAAAAGAAATGGGTACCTTGGTTGGGATGAAACTTGCTTGGCTTTAGATGGATTGATGATCGATGAGCTCGAAGGTTCATATAGAATCCAACCGAGGTACCCATTTCTTTTTTGATTTTCTGAGAAAATGCAGGAAAATCAAATGAAAGAGACTCAATTTGAATCTCATTTTTGCTTACTGGGTTTCAATTGATTGGTGAGTGAAAGAGGCGAAAACCAAATCATGGGTAATGGGCGAAAGGGAAAATAACAAATTCTTGTCAAATTTTCCTGGGAAAATCTTGCGTGTAGTTGTTCAGTCTGATTATCCTCTTTTTAGCTGTCTCTGTCATGGATGAGATTTGTCTGTGTCCAATGTCAACTCAAACGCATTCGGCGAAGGTAGGGTTGTTGGAAAAGAACGACACCATTGCCTCTCAATTGCATTGCACTACTCCAACGTACTAACTGAAATTTAGAATTTTGTTCAAAATTGCTTCTCTTTTTTTTTTTTTTAGGGATACAAATCCTCTTCACTGGCACCAAAAGCCCGCAATTTGTTTCAAAACCCAAATCAAAATTAGGGCTCTAAACAGGTATATACATACACATCCATACATAGGTACAATCGAAACCACCAAAAATTGAGTCTACAAAATCCAGAAGAAATTACCTCTGATGCAAGAGTTGCGTCATCGCCGTCCTCAACGCCATCGCCATCTGATTACTCCTTGTTCACGATCAGCCCCACAAAAGTCCCACAAAATCCTCTTCACCGGCACCCCAAAAGAGTTTTTTATCGAAGTAATCCTTTTTTTAGAACTATTAGCCAGAATACTCTCATTTTCAAACTATTTTTAAAACTAATCGGTAGAGCCACTTCCAAAAGCACTACCTAAGTAGCGCCATTACAATTGACGCTATTTGCCATGTGGCGTTCTACGTTGGTTGTACGACGTGGCGCTTGTATGACTGTATGACGTGGCATTTGTGTGACGTGGACGAACGTCACTTGAAGTAGCTCTACCTAAATAGGTAGTGCCACTTGAAGTAGCTTTACTCAGATAACGCCATCTCAAGTGGCTCTACCTAATCAGGAAGCGCCATTTCAAATGGCTCTACCTTATAAAATAACAACGAAAGTAAAAAATCGTTTAAAAAAAATTGCAAACAACGTTTGTGGTGTTTTAATATTTGGCTGTTGAACAGCGGAAACTACTTTTTGCTTAAAGTTGAAAAAAAAAATGATTGTCCAAAAATATTGATGCACTTTAGTAACTTCACTGAAAAAAATTGTATTTATAATTCATATACTATTTTCAGCCTTATTAAATTTGTTCATGCTTTTTTTACCTTTACTAATACTTCAGCTTGTTTCAGCCTTATTCAATTACTGCAGCCTTTTTCACCCTTATTCAATTTGCTTCAACTTTTTTAGCCATGTTCAATGCATTCAGCTTTTTCAGCCTTAGTCAATTCCTACAGTTTTTTTCAGCATTATTCAAATCGTTGAGCTTTTTTCAGTCTCATTCAATGGGTGTAGTCTTTTCAATTGCAGAATTTTCGATTCTTTCTGCTTTTTCAGCCATCATCAATTCATACAACCTTTTTTAGCCTTAAAAAATTCGTACAGACTTTTTTAACCATCTAAGTTTTATTCGTCATTTTATATAACTTTATCCATGTAAACTGTATTGAACTTTTATACAGCTTTATTAATGTACAGCTTTTTATGGTCCCCTACTGGCTCTTGTCTTATTGGATCCCATTAAGAGTATGAGCTAGGTATTTGGCCAAAGCATTTGTCTATTAATTATCTTTCAACTTCTACATTTCTGTGTAATAATCCTTAGTCATGAGATAGTTCTATCATATGGCAAATAGAGGAGCAAGAGCTACAAAAACTAATAACTATAATAATTTTGCATTACATAGGTCTAACAACAATACTTATCCTCTAATTTCCATGAAAGAAAATAAAAACTGAACATTACAAGTTACAGATCCATTTTAGCAATTGAAAAGTCAAACAAATGCATAGTTTTAAACATTACAAGTTATATATTTGGTATTGAAGATGACGCTTCTCCCCTCTTTGAACATTTTCGCTTGTTATGCCCATGTCCACCACACAAGGTACAAGACTGTTTGTGTCATGGTTGCGCCTCAAGCCAGTCGTCCATCATATCCATCTCATTTCGAAATCGATTTACTTGTGGACGTCCTCGACCCCTAAGACGTTCGTCATCAGGATGAATTATTGGCCCATCGTAGGAAGGCCAATATGGTTTGTCATGCAGCGGTACGAACGTTTCAGAGCTATATATGGCTATGTTTGAGTCAAGTTTCCAAACATTGCCTATGAATCGTGTAGGGTCCATGGCCATTCTATTATACACTGCAATCACATGCGAGCACGACATTCTCCATTGTTGCATTTTGTTGCAAGTACATGTCTGCTCATTGAAGTGTACTGTGTGCCTGTGATTTCCTTTATATGGGCTAGTTGGATTCATTGGAGTTCGCACCTCGTAGATTCTCGTCTATCTGTCAAACTCAATCACTTGGTGCCTTCTTGCTCTCATCCTTCATTCATCGTACATTTCCGTTGCGAATTTGCTAAATATTTTACCTAATTCGATCCCCTCCCTTGCTTTGATGGCATATATAGTTGTTGAAATATGTAACACACTTATAGAATGTCATCCTAATTGTGGCCACTATGGGGAGGTGTCTGGCTTCCTAAAGGACTCCATTAAAACTCTCAGATAGGTTTGCAGTACGCGATCCATATCGCCTACCCCCATCGTGTGCATAGGACCACTTACATAGGGGTAGGTCCTTAAGATCCTTATTTACTGCACCTTTGGAAAACCTTTGAAGTTTTTGCAGCTCAATCTCAAACTTTCGAACTTGTATTTCACAGGCTGCTAATTTTACTTGGTCGCCCACAATTTTATTGTACCTCCGTATGCAACAACAAGTAGCCGCGCGCTTGGCGCGTAACAACCTCTGGGTCAGCCTCTTCCTCTACTTGGCCAGTGAACCTATCACTTAACCAGTTGGCCTTAACCTTCATCCTGTTTATGTCCTCTTATGTAGGTTGTTCCCCCAATAGACGCTTACACAAATCATAAGGCTTCAAGTTTGTATTTCCAGTCACAGCTTTACCTTCAATCGGAATGCCTTACAAAACCTCAACATCTTGTAGCGTGATTGTGGACTCACCGGGCTACAAGTGAAACGTGTGCGTCTCAGGCCGCCATCTCTCTAAAAGTGCCGTTATGAGACACCAATCCACGGACACAAACGGCAATGAACAAAGGCCCTCTAAACGGGCACGCCGTATCAACTCTAAAGCAGGGGATGACGGCCATGGCAATGCTCGTATACCTTTCTTGGCACTTCGAACCTTGACTTTTTTTGAATCCACAGGTTGCGTGTGCTAAAATAAATTGGTAATTCATGTATTAGATTGACAAATTTACACTAAAGTTTATGAAGTACGTACATTATCCAAATGTCACTTACATCAGCTTCCCAAACTTCTCGAGAGCGGTGCTGCTGTTGTAAAAGTAGAATCGACCCATCTCTGGGCCTCGGGTCAGGACTACGAAGCGCATTAAGGTTGAGGTCCATAGTATGACCTATATTTTAGATTAATTATCAATTTTGACATAATATCCTCATTGCTAAACAAAATATAGGCAAATTTATAAAGACTTGAATAAGGAGTTTTGCACCTACTCAATTTAAGGTGATTTTCAATTTCCCATGAGGTACACTACCCAAGGTAAAAGAATTCGTATAATGAATAGGAAGTGTATATCTTGCCATTCCATACCTATTGTATTATGTTTAAGAAAATATGGATTGACAATAACTACTTTGCTTAAAATTGAACAAGATAAAACGATTGCCCATAATATAACTAATGACCAACAATTCATAAATTTGCATTACATAGATCAAACAACAATACATCACTAAGAACTTTCTTTAAAAAAAAATACAACAGAATTCATTTATGAATCATAAGTGGCTAGCTTTCCATTTCGCTTCAACTAATCCAAAAAACTATCTTATCCTCCAATCCCAAAAGATTTAAGACAAAAAAAAATTAAATTCTTTTTTGAACTTTCAAGAGTCTAAAAGATTTTGAAGCATTAGTCTATTCTGATTGGCACATGGTATGTCGAATACAAAGCTAGAACATAAGAAAAAGATATGTAAATCAACACACAGTAACAAACAAAGCTGTTTGAAAACAAATCCACATTACGCGCAAAGAACTTGATGATAACGATTTAGGATGGAGCACGATTCAGAAATTGAATTTTATTGCCGTCGATCCAAGTAGAGTTCTACTGTTGTTGACAACTGGACCTAAGTTCATTATTCAAATTGGAATTGGAATTGGTTTGACTGTGTCCAACAAAAAAATAATAATAAATCCCTCTGTAGCTTTCACCAATCTATAGCAGGTGTTTTTCCATTTCACCAAAGCCATATCTCACGTGTGGACTGGGGATTAATGCCCTTGGATTTTCTTCCTTACTCCTCTCCATAAATGCTTGTAATCAGAAAATAGTAGAGGGTAGAGAATGCAAAGAAAGCACACAGAGAGCCGAAGAAAGAGAGATACATACGGTGAACGGCCAGCCACAGATTGTGGTCGGTGTTTGACGGCGTCCGTTGAGCGGTCTTGGCTAGCGTGAGGGGGGGGGGGGGGACCTGAGAGATCGCAGAGAGGGAGTAGAGCAGAGCAGAGGAGAGAGGGAGAAGAAGCGCCGTTGGGATTTGCGGTATACAAGCCCTAGCTCTATTGGGGAAAACGCTGTTCTAAAGGACTAGAGCCAGTTCGGGTGGCTCTACTTGATTGGGTAAAGCTATTCCAAATGGCTTTATTCCAAATGGCTTTAGTCCACGTCATACAGCCGCGTGGCACAGGGTATAATTATGTAGCGTCTGTAGCTCCAATAGGAATAGCGCTACTCAAGTAGCGCTTTTTGAAGTCGCTCTACCGATTAGTTTTAAAAATAGTTTCAAAATGAGAGTATTCCGGCCAATAGTTCTTAAAAAAAGATTAGTTTGATAAAAAACTCACACCAAAAACCCGCAATTTGTTTCGAAACCCAAATCAAAATTAGGGCTCTAAACAGGTATGTACATACACATCCATACATATCTATACACAGGTACAATCGAAACCACCAAAAATCGAGTCTACAAAATCCAGAAGTAATTACCTCTGATGCAAGAGTTGCGTCATTGAGGACCCTCAACGCCGTCACTGTCTGATTATTCCTTGTTCACGATCAGCCCCACAAAAGTCCCACAAATCCCACTTGCTGAAAACCAATATCTCGGATTAAATCATACAAATCATAGAAGAAGAAGAAGAAGAGAGATAGAGAGAGAGATGGGTTAAACTTTCTTACCTTCACCAGAACAATAAGCTGCTACTACGCCAATCTGTTGGCTATGCAGGCGAGGAGAGGGGGAGAGAGGGCGAGGGAGAGAGAGAGAGAGAGAGCAGTTGTGTGTCTGTGTTGTGAGAAACAGAGGGAGAGAGAGAGTGAAGAGGCAGAGTAAAACGTGGCCATTTGTGGTCCACATGCGACAGAAGGGGTGAAAAGACAAAAAACCCAGCCCCCCAAGTGTGTACTGTTTGCAATTGAGGGGCAAATTCGTCCCAAATTAAAAAATTGCATACCTAAACTCTCCTTTTTATATAACTGCAGGATAACTGCAGGATAAACCTTTTGCCCACCATAAAGGTTTTCATAAGTTTTTTTTTTTTATTTTCTTTCATTTATTTTAATTTTATTTTAACTTTTCATTTTAAATTTACAAATGAAACGCTTTGGACTATATATAATACCAAATCATTTATTTTGACAGAACTTTAACTGTTTTTGTGATATGTTAATGGATGATTAATAACTTATGAAAATATGTATTTTTTAGGATATAATATGTATGGTTGAATCCTGGCTCCGCCCGCCGGTGTCTGCTGCCACATTTTCCAAGTACTCTTGTCTATTTAAGGCTTTAAGCAGCTCTCTCTGCTTCATTGTTCAGGGGGAAAAGGGGATAACTATATACGAAGCAGCAAAGTCCCCCTCTCTATCTCTCTCTCTCTCTCTCTCTCTCTCTCTCTCTCTCCCCTCAATATTCTCATCTCTTTCCTTTTCCATACAAAAAAGCCGAGAGCAAAATTCATTCAAGCAAAAGCCAGAAGGCACTTACAAGTGGTTACATCATTACAGTGCAGTGGAAATAACCAATTCGACCAATCTAGCACAAAAGAAACCATCCTAAACAAATTGGAAATCAAAGTCTCTGCCCATACACTATCCTCAATCTCAATTTGCACATCCCGCAAAATAGAATAAAATTAAATCCCGGTTAAAAGCCCGTCAAAAGCAACAGAAAATCTCTCCCCCTAGCTACACATGAGAACAAAAAGCAAACTAAGCCACCATGAGAATAAAAAAACAAGCCAACCAAAAGCCAAGACAAGCAAACCAGATTAGTCTCTGATTAGCTTGTCACCGCCTAGTCGCCTACCGAATTGTCGAGTCGTCGAATCAATGCCCAGACTCATGCAGCGGGTCACGACCGCCTCAGGGGCATAGTTGTTGTTGCGCAGGCTTTAGTTGGGTGACATGGAAGGGAAGAACAGATCAGAAACTAGGAACAGATCTTGTCACATTATAACAACCTCAAAAATCCTGATACAGAATCACACTAGAAAGGATTGCTAAGACCATCTCCTACCAAATTTTGAAACAACGAAGGCTGGTGGTCAACAAGGAGGAAAGAGGAGGAATTGGAGTTTTCCCAGAAAATAAAGACGATATAGAAGAAAACATCTCACAAAGAAGGCGAAAACCTGACGAACGACGCAAGGAAGAGAGAGAGAGAGACAAACACGCGCACACTCAGAGATGATTTATTTGCCATCAAGAAGAATTACGATACAAGCATACAAGGTAAGAACCGTGAAAGCAATCAAAGGAGAAAGTATGGCAAACAAATTGGTGTACCACTGACGCAACCTAACTGGATCGGGCTTTGCTAACCATCCACCCTGCTGCTGCTCTGGACTCTTCATCTGCCCATTTTGAACCTTCAATATTTCCACCAACAACTTTTGCTGCACCATTAAGCTCAGTTCGTAGTGGTGCTTAGCCCCCACAAGTCTTTTTATGACTATGGTGCTTGCGAGCCAAGAGGATGCTGAAATCAACAGTATTTGAGAGAATAGTACCCACCGAATCCGCTGTAAGATGAAGGAGGAGGAGGAGGAGGAGGAGAAGGTTATCAAGGAAAACATGACGACCGCGACAAAAAGTACGTAGGATACAACGATCTGTCCGGCCTTTGTTTCGTTATATCGGACCAGTTTCTCTTGTTTTCCGAGTGTCAAACAGTTCTCTTTGTATTTGACTTTCAGTTGTTCTACCGACAAGTACTCCATGTGCGAGAAATCACCCTTTCCAATTGGAGAGAAGAGATAGGTGTTCGTCTCAGACATAGAGAAGATAGATAAGATAGAGAGAAAAGGAACTACAACTACTAGTATATATATAGCTCCCAGGCAAATGTTAAGGGTCTCATGGGGTTTGTTATGTGGTCCTATTACTCCTATAGATAGATTAATTCTTCCCACTAAGCATTCATGAGCTATTCTCTAGATCTGAGCTCTTAACCGTTAGCTCCGAGCCCTCGACTTCTAGTATTTATTTGATTCTTTAGTACGTGTCTATCTTTAGGGCTAGCTGGTACTCTCTTTTTCCGAGTCACGTCTGATTTGCTTAATGCAAAGTACTTTGATTATCATTAAACAACTGGCGGGTACAGAATCCAGGAGGAGAACCAGAGAGAGAGAGAGAGAGAGAGAGTTGTGAAGTGGGTTCTCCTCCCCACCCAGCCGCCCCCTTCCATTCTGTCCCTCCTCTTTTTTCCCCCTCGCCCCAAGTTCTCTTCCTTCCTCTCCTCCACTTGTGCAAAATGTACATATCCACAAAAAAAAAAAAACAAAAACAGTGGACAATGGTCACTCCACAAACACACCACCATCTACACTACTGTCATAGGACACAAACGAGAGGTGCTTTACACCCTCCCCCAACCCCATTTCCCATATTACTCCCCCTCCCCCACACCCGCTTTTTCTTTGTTTCCCTTTTTTCTTTTTTCTTTTTTTCCTCTTTATTTCCTTTTCTTTTTTTTCAATTCAATTTTTTTTCCTTTATTTCTTTTTCTTTCTTTTCAGTTTGAATCTTTTTTTCCCTTTTTTTAATTTTAATTATTTTCTTTATTTTTTTCTTTTCCCATTTACCTCTCTTATTTTTTTCGGTTAACTCAAATTCTATTTTCAATTAAAATTGACTTTATACTTAAAAAAATTTAATTATTTTAATTAGTTAATTAATTTGTCTTAACAATGAATAATAAAAATAACTTCTAATGAACAATAATAAATTTAAAAAAAAATTCTTTTTATTATAATTGAGTACATATTATCAAAACATAAAAATACATAAAAACATAAATTCTAATCAATATTTCCTCCAAATACTGCTCCCGGCGCACTTATACCTATTACTTCGTACCACAATTGCAAACGTGTTCCATAACTAGCATCCCATCCGGTAGCTTCGTCCGATACATGCTCCTCCCACCATGTTGGGATGGGTGGTACAGGGTAATGAGGTTCTAA
Source organism: Rhododendron ovatum (assembly GCA_019656835.1). Classification (NCBI taxonomy): domain Eukaryota; kingdom Viridiplantae; phylum Streptophyta; class Magnoliopsida; order Ericales; family Ericaceae; genus Rhododendron; species Rhododendron ovatum. The sequence goes on along the minus strand of CM033798.1, from coordinate 38,496,147 downwards.
GAAAACTTGCATGAAGTGATTGTTAACACGAGCAATAGCAATTTTCCGACGGTCTTCGACTGGAACTAGAGGGGACCTCAATGGCAAATGAGTAAAACAACAGTAAACATTCTCATCAAATGTATGTAGTACAAGGTTGTACCTTGTTGCGATGACAACTCCCAAAATCATAGCCTCCATCCAACATTCCTTCGGTGCCGTAGGCTCGAACCAATTCAGTAAGATTAGTAGATGCTTTGCCCAATTGTTTACTGGATAAGTCACACTGTATAGATTATAATTTTGTTGAATCTCTTCAATAAGCTTCTCTCGTACTCGATTCCAATCATTTGCAGTATACCTGATTTGTGCAGCCATCGCCCTTAATCCACAATGGCCATCCCCAAGCACGTCAACAATGTGGAAAATATAACGCCGATAAGCCTGAGGTAATCGCTGAATGTAGCAATCAGGAATGGGTGGAACTGTAAATTGGGTGTTGCGAACCCCCGACCCCCTCCCACATCTCCCTTTCCCTCTCACTCGCGATGTTGCAGTCCTTGATCCTGAAGTGGATGCTTCTGAGAAAGAAGGTATGCAACGTGTACTTTGCTCATCTCTACTTGCAGGTCGACCTCTATGTTCTGTGTTGTACGATGGAGGTCAAACTATGCTACGAGATAGATCTGCCATATCGATAATCATGTCTATGATATGCTCTCGCATTCTTGGATTCATCCCATCTAATATCTCAACGACCTGAGATGTCCTGTCAGGTCATGTTCCCTCCTCATTAAACTCGGTTGCGTACATAGACAACCTAGTCCAATGAGCATGGATACTCCATAGCGGAATTGGAGTGGAAATGGAACGATAATATGCAAGATCGTGCATGCATGGCAATCCGTGCGTGATTTTGATTGTACAGTTGCAATAGCCAACAATGTGGGGGGATACTTCTAAAGTGCTTTCTAGCTGGTCATGTATGAACTCCATTGCCTCTAATGAAATGCGACACCTTACCTGATCAAAAATGTTGTAACGTAATTGTTTGTGGCGTGGAATGTTCAATAATTTCTCGAACGACTTCTTAATTTTCCCGAACTGATTTTTCAACATCTTTTTTATTTTATCAAAAGATGTTTGTAGCGATGACATGGTATCCCCCAAATATAGTTTTAACTTCGCATGTGCAGACTCTGCCCTGTAATAGAATAATGCACTGTATTTAAATAGGAAAGTATCAAAAAGTAATCCTTAGGCCATCCACAGTGGTATAATAAAAAATGAATAACCAAAAGTTGACACATCAGCTTTTGATTATTCACTTAAGAGATTGCTAAGCTTAACAATGTTAAGGTTCACAATGGTCATTTTTAGTCCATAACCAAAATAAGGGGTCCACTACAATTTCACACAATCTCTCTCTCCCCTTTTGTTTCCCGTCATTCACTTCCCTCCATTACGTTTTTTTTTGGCAAAAATATATCGAATATATGGTGTTCTTCCTAGAGTTATCTATCAAAATAATACCGATTTTTTTTTCTTCATATTCCTATAGCCTATATTAAAAATCCACTACTCTCTTAATCTTTCAAAAAAAAAAAATCAGATGTGTTCTTAAATTTGGAAAAGAATGCAAGGTTCTTCCCCTTTTTTTTTTTTTTTGCAAGGTTCTTTATTTACTCAACCATAGGGGGAGGAACAAAAAATGAATAACCACTTTTTAGTCGAAAAAATTAATTTTTTTTTGCTAAAAAGTGATTATTTATCAAAATACTTGGGTAAAAGTAAATAAAAAAAATACTTTTCCCGATTCCTCTCGTTGAGACGAATCAATAACCTATAAAAGTTTGGCGCAAAACTAAAAAATGCGAAAAAAATTCAAATAAAAATAATTTTCAGATTTAAGTTAAATTTAAGTTAAATTCATAAGAATGCAGCCTAAAATAGAAACGTAAAAGAAGAGTAAAATACCTTAATCCAGCAACGATGAGTTAAATTATAGATGATCGAGAAATATGAGCTTCACTTTTGGAGGAAAAGAAAGAGAAACAGTTTGTGGTTGAATTGAAGAAGATATAGAGCAAGTGAAGAAGAGAAGAATAAAATTGTAGTTGAAATACGTGTATATATAAATTTTGGAACTAGTTAACTTATGTAGTGTGGGGTTCATAAATTTTGATTATTGAAAAAGGTTGCTAGTTTTGGTTATCCAAAGCCCAAAATTTGATTATTTTTAAGGATGTTGCTAAGTTTGATTATACCATTGTGAGCCATTTTTTACACAAATATTGTTAACTTTAACAACAATTGTCTTTTAGTTATACCACTGTAGATGGCCTTAGTGTAGTAGAGAAATGCACAAAATTTTAATAGTAAAGTCAAAAAGCAATTGTACCTTTGACTTGAATTGCTTCCGAGGTACATACATGTATCTGTCCATGCTAAAACAAACAGCTCTTTGTACGACCTTAACCATATTTGCCACAGGTAAGTTATGACAGTCGGGAATTGGCGAAAATCGTCGCACATGGCTTGCCACTTTTGTTCAAAAGATGAAGGTGTAGATGAATTAATAAACGAGTGCCATGACACGACAAAGTGCTTCCAGTGCAAACCAAGCACACCGCTGCAGTTCTTCATGACGCACTAATTTATGTGCCAAATACATAGGATGTGACGTGCCATAGAAAAACATGCTTCAATGGCGTTCATAAGCGCTAAATCCCAATCTGAAACAAACACCAATGGCAACGATGCCCCCTTTTGAAGCATCCAATTTTTCAAGGTATCCAATGCCCATGTCAGTGTCTCTTCTCTGTCATTACTAAGATATGCGAATGTAAGCAAGTAAGTTCGCCATGTGGTTGTGATACCCACAACCTCCAATAGTGGTTTTCGATACTCATTGGTTTTGTACGTGGCGTCAATAATCAATACGGACGGGAAGTTGACAAATAGCTCTAGGCTCATAGGATGAGCCCAAATAATATCTGTGATTTCGTTGGTATCTGGATTTGTAAGAAATTGATGGAGGTAATCTTTCTTAAGTAATTGACTTATGACATACTGAATAGGAGTTAGACCGTCCAGTTTGGCTGCTTTGTTTGAAAAAATGGCGTTGTAAATGCTTTTGATTCCTGTAGTGTTTAACGAGTCTTTTTGCTTCAAAATATTAAGAATCTCAAGAGGCGCGGTGTTGTTGGCCATGTCGACCACAAATTGTTTCTATATTGGTTTTAGCCTTGATGGATACTCATGACCCTCAATATGTTTTGTTATTTCATGGTTATGAACACCACAAATAACCTTTAAACCCCACCTAATACCGTATGGACGTTTTGGTATACCTCGCAGTTGAAATGGACAATTGCATTTTTTAGTCCCAGTGTTTCTTTGCAAGGATTGGCCTTCAACCAGATACTGTGGCGGTTCGTACTTTCCTCCTCTTCACAACCAAGAATGTACTTCGGCAGCTTGCCGCCTTTTAACTTAACATAATTTAAAATAACCACCATGATACCATACTGTGGCGGTTCGTACTTTCCTCCTCTTCACAACCAAGAATGTACTTCGGCAGCTTGCCGCCTTTTAACTTAACATAATTTAAAATAACCACCATGATACCATATTTTAGACCAATGCTCCGCGCCCAAGCTAACATATCTTCTCTACTTTCAAAAATCTATATAAAAAAAATGAATATGTATAAATACAACATTAATCAGTCTTAACATATTTTCTCTGCTTTTAAAATAGAGAATTGAAAATGCCAAAACAATTATAGAACTAAACTCCTGCCTCATGCCTTCTAAAGATATTTATTGACACCTATAAAAAAAAGAACAAGCATAAAGTTGTTACTATAGTCTTAGACTTTGCGGGAAATTGTAGAAAGAAGTGGAAAAATTGAAAGGAGGAAAAATTTCAAATATCAATTCAACTTCCATCCCAAATTTTCTTTCAGGTTTTCTCTAATTTTCTTTTGAATTATTTCTATTTTTTTCATAGGTTTCAAACAGAGCTTGAGTTTTAATGTGAAGGTAAAAATAAAATAAAATACCTTCCAATGGCAGGCACACCCACGTTATTCAAGCTTTGAGCATGTGTTATTGCCCCACAAACCCATCAGCATAATCCTTCCAACGGCTTTTTTAAAATACTACATTTGTACTAGTATTTTTTGTCAAAAGAAAAAAGGGATTCGCTTGGTGCAGAAGTCAAGCCTATGTCACCGTGCTTCTAGTTGTCTGCTGTTGACAGATAAACCCAAAGCGTCCTTATGCTATATTGTTGTCAAAATAAGTATATATACTAAATATCACAAAAAAAAATATTTTGGTTGGCTTAGTCCGGGAGTTGCCCAAGCCGACGGACTTGCGGGGCTTACCCTTGAGTGGGCCCTGTCTGTAACTAAACATTACATGCTACTATTGATGATCCGAATTACTAAGATTTGCTATAAAAAAAAAAGAAGAAGAATATTTTCACTAGTTAACATTTTCTGTAAACTAATACCGGCTTATGCTAAGGTACTTTACATTGGTTTAAGTTTCCAATACCAACCTGCAATGCAATAGGAAAATTCCAATGCTTATTGTACTTTTGCCGATTTCATGCTTCGAACATATATAGATGCCCGTTTGCTATATGGGTTTTGGCATTATCAACTCCCTTAAAATAAATAACGAATATGCACAATAATAACAGTAATTACTAATCTGGTCAGTGGTAAATTCGGGTCTATAATCATGACTGTTGTGGGAGATGCTCTCCCTACTACAAACATCATTCTCAAATGACCAACCATCTAAAATTGAAAAGTTGTAATTATTCATTTTTTTCGTCCCGAATTTTCTGTTGTAGTGTACCTAGAAAATTTTGTGTTTACAGTCTATGAGTAAAGCCTAAGCTAAAAAGTCATCCATTTATAGCAGTCTGTGACCAACTAAAACCAATCAACATGAATTCATACTGAATTGATACTTGGCACACGAATCAAAATGAATTGATACTTAAATTTTGTTTAGACTCCAGGTGTAAGCATGAGGAGCATGAGGTGAATTGATACTTGGCACACGAATCAAAATGAATTATACTTGTTTTTTTTTATCCGCAAATTGATACTTGTTTGCTCCTTGTATTTTTTTCACACTCCAGGTGTAAACATGAGGTGTATCCCTGCCTTATCCGACTGTTTTTTTCTTTTCTTTTTTGTCTTTTATATATTAAAAGATATAGTTAAAAAAATAAGTGTTTCAATTTTCAATCCGTTTGAACCAGTGCAAAAATGTTATTTTTCTGATCATTTCTTCCTAAATGGTCGTAATAAATTTTTGGCTCTAGTACCTTTCAATGAGCACCCTAAGAGAGCTTTGAAATTAAATAAAGAGTCTTAGGGTACTCGTTAAAAAGCCGTAGAACCAAAAATTTACTACAACCATTTTATGATGAAATGATCAGAAAAATAATATCTTTGCACCGGTTCAAACGGATTGCAAATTGAAACACTTAGTTTTTAATTCCGTTTATATATTAAAAAATATAGTTAAAATTAAGTATTTCAATTTTATAGTTAAAAAATATAGTTGAAACACAAAGTCCTCCTTTTATAGCATCCAGAAATAACACTTTTGGCACACGAATTAACATTTTTGGACCAGTCGATCGCTGCCTTATTGTGGGCTCCCCGACCGGCTCGCCCCCGAAAAGTCACCACTCGGATTTTTGAAATGAATGATCCAAGAAACCGATGACTCATTTGAAAAAGGCTTTTGGTCTAGCGAAAAACGTCGAGACTTTGGGTCTGGGAGCCACATTACGAATGGGAAAGGTTTTGTTGAAAAGCACCCCGCTCGCCCGGTGAAACCGGTTTCTACTAAACATTTTCAAAAGGGAAACTTTCATAAACCTTTTGGAAAATAGAACTCTTTAATAACCAAGCAAAAGGGGAAGGGACATGAGAAATATATCACATTGACATGTACATGGTACTGCATGTACAAAAATGATGAGCAAATGGTATGATACTGAATGGAATGGATGACTAGTAGGTTGTCCGGATTAGAACCACAGGGGCACGGCCAATTGTAAGGCCGCGCATGGCCTTATGATATGTCATGCGGACTACTAGTGCTGCTGTCAAACTTTCATTAGTGCTTATAACAACGCTCGATACCATCGATATCCCATACATGACTTTTTTTTTAAGATATCAAAAAGTACTCAACATCTGCTTTGTTTCATAACAGAACGTCTCTCTTTAAGCCATGAACAGGAAACAAGTTTTGATGTATTTGGATCATTTGAGAAAGCAAATAGACCTTTTTCAAGAAATAAAACATGGCTTATAGATATGGTCTTATTCTGAAGCTATTGATGACAACGTTTTAGCAATACAAATAAGCATGATGATCTTTTGGACTTGCTTTGTTGAGGTCCCTGAAATCGACGCAGACCCTAATTCTACCATCCTTTTTGGGGACGGAAACAATGTTTGCGACCCATTGAGGGTATTCTGTTAATATTAGAAATCCTGCATTGACCTGTTTAATGACTTCTTCCTTTATTTTAAGCACCCAATCGGGTCTCATGCATCTCAGTTTCTATTTTACGGGTTTTGTATCAGGATAAAGGGGGATCCGGTGTTCCACAATTTTAGGATCGATTCCGAGCATATCAGCATGTGACCATGCGAAAACATCCTCGAATTCTTTTAGCAAACTTATGAGAGCTCGATGCTCTTCTGCAGATAGCACGGAACCGATTTGAATCATTTGGGGATTCCCTTCATCTCTCAAATTTATTATAACAACTCTTCTTTTACGGGCTGAGCATGCCTCTCGTCCTCCTTTTCGACTAGGGATCGAATTTCTTTATGGATGTCCCTATCGAAATCGAACTCTTCATCTTCAGGGTCAACACAATTTATTTTAAGGTCAGGGAAGTAAGCGGAATCAGCTTCATTTATTTCATCATTAGCAAAGGCCTCAGGGGCACCATACACACGGGTAGACTCAAATTCAAAGTAAAAAACGCGAAGAGTAAGGCCAAAAGGCACCGACTCTGACTCGACAGACTTGGAAGACTCAGAAGACTCGGATTCAGACTCGAGCTCGAACTCAGAGTCAGACCCTTGGCATGTTGCACTTAGTAGAAATATCCAATTCTTGTAATCTCCAATGGCATCCATGATGAGCGAAGTTGGGTCTTCGAGGACCTCTTGTCCTAGCATTAGCACGTCAGCTTCTATGACTGTAGTCATTGATTCATCCTCCTTAAATAGGATCGCTAGACTCCCCATGTTAAGGATTTCAATCCAATCGGTTGGTTTTGTTGGCTTATTTGGGGCCTTAAATTCTTCCTCACTTTCTGGCCAGACATCGTTGGCAAATATTTTGAACTCGGTAACAGAGTGTTTGTCTCTTTATCCCAAAACGGTTTTGGCTTCCCCCGGTAGACCTGTTTTGCCTTTTCCTTGACAAATAGTCTTCCAATCTGTCTCCCTTTTTCTCCTTGCTATCGTTTGAGGGCACATAGCCAAGGCCCGTAGCACGCATTAGGGTTCTACGGGCTTCAAACTTTGCAAGTGCTTGCGAGTTCTTTCCCAATTCCAGTCCTAGCATGTAAGACATTTTCTTCATTATCTTAATGGTGACATTGCTGATGACAAAGTCATTATCATATCTAACTGAAAAGACAGAATTGGAGGTATCTAGCTAGAAGCCGCCCAGAGCAATGTCTTCCTCTCCATATGGGATTTCCAAGAGTGGGGCATTGTCTTCAGTAGGCGCACGGATCCCAGAGTCTTCATGAATATTGAGTATGCCTGTCTCGAGTCCCAAACGAATTTTCTGATGGAGGGTTGAGGGTACAGCCATGATATCGTGTCGATGCAGCTAGAGTCTGCCCAACAACAAGTTGAAGGAAGCGGGGATGCTTACTACGTGAAATTCCACCTCAGTCTAATAGGATCCGAAGGTCATTGGAAGCATAAAGGTCTCCATTACATCTCGACGAGTGTTATCATATGGTTGGACTTTGACTTCCGATGGAGAGAAGTCCTTATTTTTGTACCTCAAGCAGTAAGCAACACGGAGCGGGCAAACATTGATGGCTGACCCATTGTCAATTAAAATTACCATGACCCATTTATCATGACATTTTAGAGTGACATGAAGCGGCCTGTTATGGTCTGTCCCTTCGGTGGGCAGATCTCGATCGATAAAAATTATAGCGTGTTTGAGGGTTTGGTCTTAATGAGCGCCACAAGACCATCAGGGGTTATATCAGAAGGAACTTTCTGGTGGGAAAGGGCTCAGATGAACCCTTCTCGGTGGCGAGTGGAATGAACAAGCACAGCCCAAACAGACATTTTGGCCTAGGTCTGCTCAAGCTATTGTTTAATCATTCTTTCAGGGTCTTTCTCAGGACGGGAAGGTTCTTTGGTTGGTGGAGCAAAAGGTTAGAAAGCGTTTTTGATAGGGGTAGTGAAAGGATTTAAGGGCTCTTTGATTGGTGGAGCTGCGGAGTTAGTGGATTCTCCAATTTGGAGGTTAGGAGGTTGATAGACACGGCCACTTTTGGTCAGGTGGTCAATTTGGCGATATTTTCATTCTTCACTCCATAAGTCGATCGGGGCCTTGCGCTTGGTTCTAATGGTGGTATCCTGAAGGTTGGACGCTAGATCAGTGATTACTAGATCTTCGCAAAGGTCCTCTGGTTTCCATTGCTCATCTTCCATTACTGCTTTGTTCACAGTCCATTCCTCATTTCTCACTTTTATGTTGATAACTTCGGAGCTGGCCCATGCTCTCGCCTTGGCTTCCGGTTTGTTTTCCCTTAAGTTCATCATAGCGACATCAACGTCCTTCGGGAAGGTGACTGAGGGATCTGATTTTGCTTCTTCCACAGTGTAATCCATAGGGTTAAACTCACTACTGGCCACCTCTTCCTCAGGCTCTGAGCGTCCGTAGGGGAAGTTTGGGTAAGCTAGCATCTCAGGTTGGTATTTCTCAGCGAACATTGCAGGTAAAGAGAACGTATCCAACTGGTCATTCCAGGCTAAAAGTTGATGCTCGTTTGGGGTTGGATCACATTCCCACTCAAAAACTTCTTGAAAGATCTGATAGTTCTCGTTCTGCCCTTCGAACATCATGTACAGAGAAAACCCATCGAGAGGGTCAACATGAACATTCTGTCAATCAACCTCCCATCCAAGCTCAAATGGTGGTTCAGCGTTCCCCTAAAAGCTGGCTGCTTCGAACTCTTTCCAATCTGAAATGAGGTCTCCCCATGCATTTTCCCATTCTCCCAGGAAGCAAAGAGCAATTTCTTCAGAAATTTTCACAATCGGCTTGGGTTCGGTATGATGGGTAGTGAAAAGGGTTGGATCGAAATCTTGGGTGGTTTGTTCCGGGGTTAAGGGGATTTGGTTAATATAAAAAGAGGTGTTATGTTGTGGCATGGGATTTGAGACGGTATTTGGTTTATCTAGAGGTGGGGTGTCAATAACCTTATTGTCAATGAGGTTTTGGATCTCATGACGAAGGCGAATGCAATTGTCGGTAGTATGGCCAGGCACCTGGTGGAATTCGTAATAGACACTTTGGTTTAGGTTTGGTGGAATGGTTTGTGGTGGTGAAAGAGGTTTTAATACCCCGGCTTCTCTGAGTATCTTGAGTAGGGCAGATTTGGGGGTGTTGAATTGGGTGAAAGCTCGGTTTTGGGTTTTTGGTATTTAAAAAATTTGGTTAACTTCTGCGGGATTAGCGGATGTGGTCCCAACCTGATTGGTATTTCCGAAAAGAATGTTACTGTTACCAGAATATGCTATTTTAGACTTTGACCCTGTTTCCTTTTTCTCTAAAGTTCCATCCCGTAATGCTTCCTCCACAGCCAATCCAGAGTCATAGAAGGTCTCGAAATTTGGGGTGGCTTGGGAAAGAACCATATATGGGGCGAAGGAGCTTGACTGGTTCTTAGTTATGATTTCTATCTGTTCCTTAAGATCCGGCTTGTTTTGCATTTGAGCAGCCTTTGCTCTCCATCGTTTTACAAAATCAGCAAAGCTTTCCTTTTTCACCCATCTTGGTGCTTTCTAACTCCCGGGTGGTCATCTTTAGATCGACATTGAAGTCGAATTGGGCCACAAAGGCTGTACCAATGTCTTCCCAAGTCCTTTTCTTGGATGGCTCAAGAGTAAGGAACCATTGCAAGGCGGGACCGGACAAGGACTCATGGAATAACTGTGCCATAGCCTCCTTTTGGATTTCTTGCATGGGAAGAGAGCCAACATACCCTTGAAGGTCTTGAGTTGCGCATCAACATTGGCAATAGACTGCCTAAATTGAGCATTTAAAGCAACCATGTTTTGCCTAAGCTCTTCTATCCCATTTCCTTGGTTAGCCATTGGTAAGAGATTTTCGAGTGGTGTTTCTATTGAGGGTTCTAGTGGTGTTCCTGTCGACGGTTGCCCTTCCTGTACTATCTGAAGCTCAAACAACTGCGTGCCTTCTAGGATGTCTATGCGAACCAGTCTCTGGGAGAGACGAAACCAATTGAGTACAGCTTTTTCTTGCGGACGACCAATGTTTAAGAACTGGCAACAAAGCAAAAAGGAGAAACTCTCAACTCTTCATGGATACTCGTCTTTCCTCTCTTTATGCCTCATAAAAACTAAGCCTAGGACTTACCGTGATCCAGGTTTCACTTAAGGTGTCGGTACAGAAGATTTTCGGTAATCCGAGTAGGTGTTGTCAGACAGGTTAAATTCTGAATTCTTCGGAACCAGAGCCAATCTCCTTACCTTAACCATCCGAGACAAGGCAATGCGATTACCAGAATCCAGATACGAGCACCATTAAGGTTCGTCCTAGATTAAGGGAGCCGTTCGGGTACGACAAACACCGGAGGTATCTCAAACTCCCTGGATTTAAAGTCTCCTAGATTGATTGCATCCTAAAGGGAGTCCCATCCCCTAGCCCGCAAAATGCAATGATGCATGAGTGATATGCATGTACAGAAAAGGGAAACACGTAAATAGGATATATCACACAAGTCCTAACCATGGGTTCTTGTCTTAGTTGAAAAGGTTCTATGGTTATGTACAGGTGCAGAAGGCCGATTTTGGTCTCAAAAGGGTTTCCCGGACTAGAGCCAAAATATACTCTCCATGTCAAGTGTATTGCAAGATAGTGGTCAAACAACACGATGACTCATCATCGTCGATGGTTGCAAGACATTCCGGAAGAGCTTGTCATCGGCGAACCGGACAAGATTGCCGAAACACACAGACGAGGCTTGTGCGGTGCAGAGTGTACAGGATAAAAGAGCTTTATTTTTTAAAAGACATTAAGAATTCCTCTTTGAAAATATTTTTCAAGCTTGGCTCACTTTATAAATCAATACTCTGGAGAAAACTACATAAGCGAACAATAGTAAAAGTCCCAATTCGGATTGGTCGGATGTAAAATCCTGTTACGTCACCATTCCATTCTTCAGCAGCATGGAGCGTACTGTTTTGACAGACTTTTGAAAGATTGTTCATTTTATGTATTAATTTCTGAATTTTTGATTAATGCAAAGTCTCCAGCAAAATGGCCACTGTGGGTTCCCCGACCGGCGCCCTCTCGAAGAGTCGCCACCCGGATTTTTGAGATGGATGATTCTAGAAACCGATGACTCGTTTGAGAAAGGCTTTTGGTCTAGGGAAATCGTCAAGACTTTAGATCCGGGAGCCATGTTACAAATGAGGAAGATTTTGCTGAAAAGTACCCTACTCGCTTGGTGAAACCGGTCTCTACTAAATATTTTCAAAGGGAAAACTTTCATAAACCTTTTGGAAAATAGAACTCTTTAACTGTAGACACCCCAATCTGAGCTTCCAGATTAGTTTACTTACGGTTTTTGATTCCCCGATGATGAATTGGATCAAGAACACCCCGGGAATGATAAGTGCTTGAGTTTTGAGTGTTTGAAAAACCCTTGAACCTAACCTAATCCTAAGCCTCTTAAAAAAAAAAAGAAGCCAAAAACCCTATTGGCACTCATTGGTTGAGAGCCCACGCGTGCAGATCAACTTGGTAAGTGTTGGTCAATGGTCAAAGCTTGACCGTTGTCCCAACGCGTGACTTAGTGGTACACGTGCGCATCGCTCCCAAACCTGTGCGCGCGGGTCAAGCTGCCGGGTGGTGGTTAGCAATCAAAACTTGACTGTTGACCAACGCGCGCCAGGGCGCTACACTAGCGCGCCGGAGAGCAACCAGCGCGCGCCGGACCAAGTCTATCCCTTTCACCTTCATGGGAGGAAGGTTGGCCACCAATGCAACCCTCAGCCAGCCTCGTGGACTGGCTGAGCTCCTCTCTTTGCACCAACCAGATTCACCTGCATCTCTTCCTATATATATCCCCTTTTGTTTCTCTTTCAAAGGGTTTCAAAAATATTCAAAGGGTTACACATTGGGTTTTAAAGCTCTAAGTTTACAATCTAAGAACATGGCTTGTTCTTTGTTTCTATTATTCAAACACCCCAATCAACCCCAAACCTCAAAGCTCAAAGCACATTTCAAACTCAATCTAGGTATAGCATACCTACTTCTCTTTGTTCTGATCCCTGAGGGGGGCTGGCAGGGCCAAGGCTAGTAATCAATACCCGTCCTGACCCTAAAGCTGGTAGGGTTTCAAAAACCATTGAGGTAGGAACTAGCGGCGCCGGTCCCATTCTCGCGCGTGCCACTCCGTGGCTGCCGGCGCAGGTCTGCGTGGGGATTGGTTTCATACTATTTTATGTCTTTTTGTTTATATAGATCACTCTGCAAGCATGTTAAATAACCAGTTTACTACTTTCCTTTGTTAGAAATGCTAGCTGTATTTTAATATGCATATTTGCTGCTATGGAGTATCCTTAGGATCATTCTAGACCTGTCCCAAAACCCAAAATGAGCAAAACCATATACTGGAAGGTTGACTCATACCAGCGCGCACTGAAGTACCATACGCACGCACCGGTCAGTCCTTGACCAGTGAGTGGTCTTTGCTTTGGTAACTTGGCCTTAGACCACTGTTTTATCCTCACACGGTTTATGGGATGCTTTGTTAATTTGTAGGGCTCTTTCAGCCTTTAAACTGCTTGGAATTATATAGTAACTACCTATAAACTGTTTGGTTTGTCCTGGGTGTGCACTGGTCCTTCCAGAGCCCAGAGGGTTTAAGAATAAAAGTTGTGGGTTTGAGCTCACTGTCGCGCGCGAGTCTTGCAGTGTTGCGCGCAAGAATGAACAGCATGCAGTGATTATTCAGTGCATACTAGTTTCTTTCTGCGCACGTTACTCCAAAACAGGGGCCTCCTAGTCTTTTTAAACTCTCACTGGAGTTTGTTTTCATCCTATACTAACTGTTTCCATAAGCGAGCATGCTATCTATCACATTCTACAAACTGTTATAGTTTTAATTCCCATTAAACTGTTCTCCCGCCTTAAATGGCTAGAAGATTGATTAATCAAACAGAATCGCAAATGTTTTCACAAATGCCTAAGTAGAGACCGATCTCCGGATTGGGTAAGAGGGGTGCCATAAAATCCTTCCCTTCTCGTAACTTGGCTCCCGAACCCAGATATAGTTATGACGGACTGGTGCCTTCACCTTTTTCAAAAATCAAACAGCGCGGCAGGTGCTTCAAAATACGGTTTCTTGGGTGTCGGACCTTCAAATTCAAGTGGCGACTCTATATTTTCAAGCGCTTACCGTTCACGCTTGCGCTCCCTCGATTCTGTGCCCTTGCTTTGGGAATCCAGAAATTCCAAGGGCACGCTGCCCACATTAATAAACAATGCTCGGTACTATCGATATCTCATACATGACTTTTTTTTTAAGATATCAGAAAGTACTCAACCACTGCTTTGTTTCAGAATAGTACCTCTCTCTTCAAGCAATGAACAGGAAACACGTTTTAATGTATTTGGATAATTTGAGAAAGCAAATAGACCTTTTTCAAGAAATAAAATATGGCTTGTCGATATGGTCTTATTCTGAAGCTATTGATGACAATGTTTCAACAATACAAATAAGCCTGATGAAAAGTAGCCGTGATCCAGATAGTCTAACAGAGATTAATGGAAGACCGTGCGACATAACAAAATGCTGCATGGCGTGCTATATTTTGCACAGTGCCTGTCTTTCATTTTCGAAAATAGATTTTAAATCAATATTTAACCAAAATGAGTGAGCCTAAATGCAGAAAAGGTTCCCTCAAGGTCAGGACCGAGTCTAACCCAAGGAAACTTAGTTTTTACTTTCGATCTTGAGCTTGGATAAGGACGGATGACGGTGGATGGGCGTTGGTACAGTCAGTTGAGAAAAGAGCTAGAGGTGTGGATGTGCATGGTAGATGGGTATATTGGGTAGTTGGATCTTAAAGTAAGTAAAATGACTCAGTTTAATGGTGAGGAGAAAAATAGAGGACTTTTGGAAAGAAGAAGCCCAGAGAATATTTTTAAAGCAAACTTTCTCAAGACTTGGAAGTGAGGAGTGAGTGTGAAAGCATGATGAGAGAGAAAGAGGGTTCAAGACCCCTTTCTCTTGAGTGGAGGGATGTATTTATAGGCAAGAGCCAATAATTTTGAATTCAAATGGGGAAGGTATTTTCTGGGCGGGTTAGAAGTGCTTTTTCAGCTAAGCCAGCTTGTAGCTGTGGCTCAAGTGGGCGTGGCCGATAGCTAGCTGAGCCAGTCAGAACTTTATCCAAAATGTCGTGTGGTTTACCTCATAACCTCGTACGATGTAATGAAATTCATTACACCGCACGGCATAGAGATGTGCCGTGCGGTATTAAGAATCCAATCCAGGGCTTTTGGGCTTATTTTAGGCTTTTGGGCTCTTGGGTTGAGGGAGTCTTTGGGTTGTTGGATTGTTTAGGTTGAGGGAGTCCTTTATTCAAGCTCGCAAATGTATTGTTTTCTTTATTTCATCATCGGGACATTCAAAGATCCTCCAAGGTCCGGATTGGGATATCTACACTTATCTAAGCACACGAATCAAAATTTTAATACTTGTCTTTTGTTCAAACTCCAAGCATGAGATGTAAGCATTGCCTCTAATGAATCTGACTGTTTTTTTTCTTTCCTTTTTTTCCCTTTATATATTAAAAAATATAGTTAAACAAATAAGTGTTTCAATTTTCAATCCGCTTGAACTGGTGCAAAAATATTTTTTTTTCTTATTATTTTATCCTTAATGGTTGTAATAAATTTTTGGCTCCAAAGCTAAGAGAGCCCTTAAACTAAATAATGAGTCTTAGAGTGCTCGTTGAAAGGCTTTAGAGCAAAAAATTTATTATAACAATTTAGAATAAAATGATAAAAAAAAATACGATCTTCATCCCGGTTCAATTGAATTAAAAATTGGAACACTTAATTTTTAAACTATATTTTTTTAAGATAGAATGGGTGTATTTATAGTAATTAAATAAATAAGATAAAAGTAATAATCAAATAAAAACCGGGGGGGGGGGGGGGGCGGGGGGGGGGGGGGGGGGGGGGGTGGGGGGGGGGGGGGGTTGTGGTTGGGGCGGGCCGGGGAGGGGGGAGTGGGGCTGTGTTTAATCCGGGAAGGAGGTGTGGTGTCAGCGGGAAAAACCAATTTGCGACACAAACTCAGTCATTACATAAACTACGTACCTTGAACTATACACAACTTTTAGTGATATTTATCCCAAGGCCACAAAAAAGCTACACTATTGTCATAATCTATTGAGTTGATCTCTTAGTGGTTCCATTGGTGACTTGAAATGAGAACACACCATCTACGATTAGGTTTCCGATGTGGCGGTGAGATTAAAAGAAAATCATTAACAAACAAAAAACAAAAAAAAAGTTTCCTACAAGTAAACAGAGAAGGAAAGGGTAAATTTGGCAAATAAAAATATATATGCGGCTCTCATATATATCTAGTGCATCATTTCCATGATGACGGAAAAAAATAAAGGTTAATGACATCTGGCGGGATTAAAGGAAATAAAGTATAAAATACTACACAAGTCACATTATTAACGGTTCTGTAGTGCACCCGTTAGTGGAAGTGAATATAGATAGAGGGCTCACCCTTGTCATTTTATGTAATTAAAGCTATTTATTATATCCATTATTGTGAGGCAGGCTGTTTATGTAGAATTCAAATTCATCGGATTTCAATACCTATATTTTTAGATTGCATTTGTCTTGAAAAAAACTGTACCTCACTTTTTTATTTAAAAAATTGTAAGATCAATGCTCTCTAATTAAATAGTTACCGATATTCGATTAACTTGAATTTTACATAGATTAAGTACTCAACGAGACAAACAAAAGGAATGATTTTTTCAAACAAACATTTTTCACAAATTATAAAAAGCTATAGCATAACTTATTTTGATTTTCTAAGCCCTTAATCTAAAACGGTAATTTATAAGTGCTAATAAACAGGGTAATTCTGGGTTTGACATTCGTTTTGCCAGTTTTTTGTGACATTTTTTAGAAATAGCAAGAAATTTTGCCAAAAATTTGATGGTGGTGTGTGGATGCTCTAACACCATTAAGAGCAAATTATACGGACTTGTAACGTATTTCATTAAGAGCTATATATGGCATATATTTGATGCAATTGGATATTGTAACGTATTTCACTTAAAAGTCTAATAATAACCCAACCAACAAAAAAGAACACTTTCAATGAAATAATAAGACTTTTGTTCGCAATAACAAAAAGGAGAAGGAAGGGCCGTTATGAACACCGAAATGGAAGGGTAGCCAATGAAATGAACTTATTTGAATTTTATATTTCATAAACCATTGGATTTTTTTAATGAGAAAAATATTAAAATTTTATATTTCAAACCTTTGGCATGTGGCAAGCTAAGGCCATCCACAGTAGTATTTTGGTTATCTACCAGCTTTTGATTATTCATTTAAGAGGTTGTTAAATTTAACAATGTTGAGATTCACAATGGTTACTTCTAATTTATAATCAAAATAAGGAGTACATTACAATTTTACTCTCTCTCCCTCTCTCCTCCTCTGTTTCCCGCCATTCATTTCCCTCAATTTACGTTTATTTTGGGGCAAAAATATATCGATTCCCTCCCTTAATTTTGAGGGGAAAATTGGTAATTTTCTTCCCTCCTATTATGATTTTGGGAAACTAGAAACGAAAAAAAAAAAGTGAAATACCTTAATCCGATAACAATGAGTTGAATTGTAGATGATCGAGAGATATAAGCTTCCCTTTCGGAGGGAAAGAAAGAAAAATAATTTGTGAGTGAAGTGAAGAAGATATAGAGTATGCGAAGAAGAGAAAAAGAAAATATCAGCTAAAACACGCGTGTATGCAAATTTTGGAACTAGTTAACTTATATGGTGTGAGATCCACAAATTTTGATTATTGAACAAAGTTGCTAGTTTTGGTTATCCAAAGTCCAAAATTTGATTATTATTTCTAAAGATGTTGCAAAATTTAATTATACCATTGTGAGCCATCTTTTGTATCAATATTGTTAACTTTAATGGTAGTGTTCATTTGCCATTTTAATTTAGTTTTAGTATTATTTTTCAATCATTACCCTACTTCTTTATCCAATCATTACCCTATTTTTTCAGTTATAACTTTCTCATCTCTCTCTATCTCTCTCCAATTATTACCTACGCTCCAATCATTACCCTATTTCCCTCTCCATCTATTACCAAAATTAAACTAAACTAAACTGTCAACCAAACAAAGCCGGCTTTTGATTATACCACTTTGAATGGCCGTATTGTGCTATGGAAATCTAGCTAGCAAAGAATATTTTGATGTTGTAATCTTCAATGGAAACTCAAAGAAAATTTTGATGTTGTAAACGCTAGCTAGTTCCCAACATTTCTTATCAATCACACATTGCCCGTATTGTTTACCAAGTGTTGTTTTAAATCTATGAATGATGTGCATGTATGCGATTAAAAATATAAAAGTCAAGCTTTCAAAAGTAGAAATGTACTTATCAACATGGTTTGTACAATTATTAAAGGTCTAAGGCCATTCACAATAGTATAATCATAAAAGGATAACCACAACTTAACACATTAGTTTTTGATTATTCATTTAAGGGGTTGTTAAGATTAACAATGTTAATCTTCATAATGGTCACTTCTAGTCTATAACTAAAATAAGGGTCGACTATAATTTTACTCTCTCTCTCTCTGTGTTTCCTATCATTCACTTCCCTCCATTTACGTTTTTTTTTTGGCAAAAATATATCGATTCTCTCTTAATTTTGGAAAAAATCGGTGACTTTCTTTCCTTCTATTATGAATTTTTTGGGATAAAAAAATAGAAATGGAAAAGAATAGTGACATATCTTAATCTGGCGATGATAGATTGAATTGTAGATGATCGAAAGATATAAGTTTCACTTTTTGAGGGAAAGAAAGAAAAATGGTTTGTGGGTAATGTGGAGAAGATATAGAGTAGGCGAAGAAGAGAAGAAAAATAAACACCAATTGAAACACACGTGTATACAAATTTTGGAACTAGTTAACTTATGTAGTGTGAAGTCCACAAATTTTGATTATTAAAAAGGTTGCTAATTTTGGTTATCCAAAGTTCAAAATTTGATTATTTTCTAAATATGTTGCTAAATTTGATTATACTATTGTGAACCATCTTTTACACAAATATTATTAACTTTAAAAATAATTAATTTTTAATTATATCACTGTGGATGACTCAAGGGCGCGAGTAATCCGTTAATGGAAGAGTTAAATACTTAACACCCCTTCAAGTATATCTTCTTTTTTTGGTCACTCCTTCCTACAGACAAATTTTCTCATTAAAGTTTTCAGTTGGAGGACAATGAACAAAAAGCCCATTTTGCCCTTACGTATATATACCCAGAGCCACACCTCTCTCTCTCTCTGCAAAAATAGAATAACAAAATTTTTGCCCCAAATCCCAAACTCCATTAACAATCATAATCGTAACAAAATCAGAACTAATTATTTGCAAGATCAACGCAATTATCGTGAAATCAGAACCAAACTCATCGAAATCACTCTCTTCGGAAAACTTCCTCTTGAACATTTACGTGATCCCGTCGATCTGAATCCCCACTGCAGTGGCGGCTTCGCACAGAGAGAACGTACCATGGTCATATGACCACTCCAAAAAAAAATTTAAAATTTTTTAGGGTAAATTTCACTAACCTCCCCTGAGGTTTCTGACAAATGCAGGAACCTCCCCTGAGGTTCTAATAATTGTACTGACTTCCCTTACTTTACAAACTATTGTTCAGATTCCCCCATTCCGTTAAATCCACACTAACACCGCTAGTTTTTGTTATTAATTGACTAAAATGCCCTTGAATATTACTAAACTAAACAATCAAGTCATTTTCTTCTTTTTTGTACTTTAATTGGAGTTTCTCAAATATTAAAAGTAACATTACATTGTTTTTATAAGATAATTTTAACATCAAATTAGACTCAATGATACAAACTTTTGTTAAATTTAAATAATTAATCAAGCATTTTACATTATCATAGTCATTGTTTTTCCTTCTCTTCAAGGTGTAATTTTCCAAATAGAGGACTCAGAGAGATATCTAATCCATCATACTAGAGGGGAAAAAAAAACATGGCTCTTTTCAATTTTTCTAAGAAATAAACTCAATTTGGTTTACTCATTGATCATTCTTTAAAGATTTCATCTATTTTTTTCTACTAGTACATTTCTGATGAAACATAATTATCACTAATGAAAGAAGAAGGAAAAAAAAAAAAGGTTAAAGAACTTTTTACACCAACTTCATTTCGTTAAAAAATACAAGATAATTTTTTTGTATGTTGGATTAGGCATTTCCATGCGTCTCTTATTTTCAAAATTCACGTCAGAGAGGAAAAAATAGACCGTGATTTTGTTAAATAGTATTAAATCCCAAGTCAAAGAAAAAAGTAGCATACAAACATGAAAAAAAAAATTTGAGAGAAAAGATACATTGACTTCGCTCATAACAAATAAGTCGAAATCAAGTTTTTTTTTTTAATTTTTGTTTTGGGATGTGATAAGTTAGAAAAATACAAAATATTAACTTTATAAATAAAATGAGATACATGAAAAAAAATTAACTATATGAAAATAATGATCATTGAAATATAAGATGTATTAGTAGTTATTGAAATTTGACCAAATATATTTAGTTAGTTATAATTTAACATTAAAATTACCCATTAGAAAAAATAGAACAAGAGGAATTGATTTTTAGTTTACAATTATTCGAGGGCATTATCTTATATAAACAGTGTAATGTTATTTTTAATATTTGAGAAACTCCAATTAAAGTACAAAAAAGAAGAAAATGACTTGATTGTTTAGTTTAGTAATATTCAAGGGCATTTTAGTCAATTAATAACAAAAACTAGCGGTGTTAGTGTGGATTTAACGGAATGAGGGAATCTGAACAATAGTTTGTAAAGTAAGGGAGGTCAGTGCAATTATTAGAACCTCAGGGGAGGTTCCTGCATTTGTCAGAAACCTCAGGGGAGGTCAGTGAAATTTACCCAATTTTTTACTACAATACATTTAGAAATTTTAGGTAGCCCATGATTTGAACACTTAGGCTCCGTTTCAGAATATCTTCTTAAAAAATAAGTACTTATTTCATATTTTGAAACTAAAAAATAATGTAAATGGAAAATAATTTTTTGATTTTTTTTGCACCGTATAAAAGATCTTGAGAAAATCTATTAAACAAGATTCATATTGGTAGGAAAATTATTTGCGTAAATACATTATTTTTGAGCTTGAAATTTTCTTCTTAAAAAATAAATACTTATATTGAGTTCCGGAAGGGGGCCTCAGTCCATACATGATGAACACCCAGCTCATAAAATTTTAAACACTCAATCCATACATCGATGGCTACTGATCAGTGGTAAAATTACAGTTCTTTATGCTTTTTATTTGAGACTGTTTATATACTCCCTTCGTTCCAATTCTTTTGTCTCTCGTCCTATACCAACAGCATAAAAAACTAATTATAACTTTTAATTGGTAATAATATTTATATGCAATAAGATCTTGTTTGATAGATCTCAATAAGCTCGATCTTTTAAACGATATTTTCAAAATCACCTAAAAAATTATAGATTGCAAGATATAATTAATTGAAAAGTGGTAAGGACTCCAAAAAAGGACTAAAGAATGGGACGGGGGGGAATATTTTTTAATCATATCTCTTAATATATAAATAGTCAAAAACTAAATTTCTAATTTTTAATCCGTTTGTATCGGTACGAAAATCTTGTTTTTCTAATAATTTTATTCTAAAGGGTCATAATTAATTTTTGACCATACGGCTCTCATATGAGAGCCTTAAGAAAATTGTAGAACCAAAAGAAGAGCAGATACTTAATTATAAGAGCCGTAGAGATAAATATATAATTGTAAAACTTTAAAATAAAATAATCAAAATAATAAGATCTTCTCACTAATTCAAACGTATTGAAAATTAGAACACTTAATTTTTAACCATATTTTTTTTAATACAAACAGTGTTAATCTCTTAGCCCTTAATATTTTTATTTCAGTCCATATTGCCGTAAAAAAAAATTCAGGAAATTTTACTAAAAATATATTTTTTTTAAAATGTCAAATTACTCAGCGGCACCTAGGTGGGCTTGGTGCTTAGCGGTAGGTTGCCGCCTGACTAGCGAAGAGCACTATTTAGAATACTGGGTAATATATTGTGGGGAGAATTTTTGGAAAGTCCATTATAGCATGTCTCTAACCTCGCTAGTCCACTTCTAAAGTTCTTAACCCATCTAGTCCACTAATAATTTTCATGACAAAACTACCCTATGTAAAATAAACAAGGGCCTTGTTTGGCTAACACAAAAAATATACTTTTCCATTTTTTTCGATCTTGTTGCAACCACGTAACCACCACCACACCCACCACTACCACGACGCCAACATATAACGTTATGTGTAACAAAATTTTCTCTTTTCTTTTTTTCTCCCACCACCACCACCACTCCACCTCCATCACCACCACGTCAACATATAACGTTATATTTGTGATAAAAATTTCTATTTTCTTTTTTTATTCATGTTTTGAGCCCTTCATTTCTTGAACCTACCACCCTTTAACATATAACGTTATATGTATGACAAAAATTTCTCTCTCTAACTTGTTTTGAGTCAATCCCATCTTGAACCCGCCACACCTTAACATATAAGGTTATTTTTCCCAATCTGCGCTCTTGTCTTATATTTGGTACTATATCAACAAAAGTACATATAATCTTATATGTTTCAATCTATCCTCTGTACGTTATAAAAAACGAAGATAGATCTGAGACATATAAGGTTATCTATTGATATTTGAAACGTATTTTGACCAACACAAACACATATAATATTATATGTGTATATTTGAACTTTGTACCATGCCAAATATGTGTTCTCTGCATGTTGAAAAAGTGCACATATAATTTGTTCAATTTTTTTCCAAGACATACCATTTCCGTGGGTTTTCATCTTTCAGAATTTAAACAATAACAAATGGAGTAATCGTCATAGTATATATCATTTCCTCTTTTCCGATCAAATGTAAAATACAATAGCAGACAAGACACAAAAAGTGAGAAGAAGGACAAAGGGAAAAAACACAATTAGGACTGCTACCCCTCTATGTCATCGGTTGCTTTATATGCCGACTGCCAACACTACGATGAATGCCTACATACGTGGAGGTCTTCAAGACTTCAACGGATCTCGAGATTTTGGCTTCTTAGCCCAAAACCCTTAATACTCGATCGATAGCGCCAACCAAAATCCTTGCCGACATCCTCATCACTGTTGAAAAACGACTGGTACGCGGTCGTCCATATCGATCGTCGCTTCTAACAAAACAAGAGATTATGTCAATGAGAGAGAGGGAGAGAGAGAGGAGGCTGTACTCCAGATTTGTTTTTGATATAGGGTTTCTCTCTATATGACAACTTATATAGGAGGACATTTTTGTCTTGATTTAATTTCTTTTTTGAAAAAAGTGGACTTAAGGTCTTACTAAACTATATTAGTGGACTAGAGAGGTTACAAACATTAGAAGTGGACTAACTGAGTTACAAATTCTCTACAGTGGACCCTAGACCAATTTTTTATATATTGTAAGTTTTTTTTGGAACACCCTTCCGAAAAATTCTGGAGCCACCACTGCCCCACTGTACAACGCCCTCGCATCCCCCATGAATGCACGGCCAGGATCCTAGCAGACGAGTCAACCATCACCGTGTTTTTCTCCCCTAATCGATCGTCCAAGTCGGCAAAAACCGGTGACCAGCCGACTAAACAGGTCGCGACCTAGTACGGTTGCAGCGGAGACGAGAAGGGGTGCTTGTGGAGAAACGACGTCATTTCTTCGGTTTCAAGCGGGGAAGAGTGAAGGTTGGTATTCTATAGATCCGCCATGTCTTAAGTTTCTAATCACAATACACGATGATTACATTGCAAGGAAATCGAAGAAGACGAACGGGAAGGATCGTGTCAATTGCTGTGTTTTGTTTGCACGCACTTTGTAAGGGAAGCCGCCTCTCTCGCTAGGGGGAGAGGGGTTATTTTAGGGAATATATTGGAGTAGGAGGCAATATTGGAATATTTTATAGCTTTTGACAGAATCTAGGTGGAAAATTAACGGTTCTTGATGAAAGGGGTTTAGGAGAAAAGTAAACTTTATTGAGGGAGTTAGGCAGTAGGCGACATTCGTAGTGGAGGTGATCGGAAAAAAGCAGAAGGTATACTAGAAGGAATGTCTAAGTATTTAACCCTTTATCTGAATTGAAATTGCGTCAATTTTGACATATTTGCAATGGAAAATATTAGAATCCACGTAGGGCTTCCATAAAAGTATCCATAAAAAAAGAATCAAAACAATAATGAACTTAAAGGTCAGCAATATGACATATTTTGAACTACTGTACTACTACAATGCAATATGATTAAAAAAAAAAATACAATGCAATGCAATAAAAAAAGGTACAATAGGTGCAGAGTACAATTTTTTAAAGAGCATCTCCATGGGGAGGCAAATCCCCCAATGCTCCACTTTTTTTTCTTTTTGTAAATTAGTTTGAAATTAAAAAAGGCTAACCAATGCTCCACTTTATCATTCGTCATAATTTTGATATTGCAATGGTGACCAGTCTAATTAAGTGTGAGTCAAAGTCACTTTTCTCTCAACTATTAATATTTTATATTATATGTTCAACTGATAAAATACAACTCACTCAACCTTTTTTTTATAGTACTATATATTTGTCCAAGCAATAAAATGCACATACTACACCAGCATGCCCAATTCATTGATTGGTTCATAGGAAAATAATAATAATCTTACTATACACACCTCCAAAAAAACACACACCATATGCACCCAATCGACAATCCAAATCGCGTTATGTCACCAAAAAGTAACAGGTTCAACCGGTTACTTAACATGTTATCCTATTAAAATAATACTATCTCCATCCCAAAAAGTTTATCCAATCCGCAAAATGAGGACTCAAAAATAATGAATTTTTTTCAAGAAAAATTCAATTTTTTTTCAAGAATTAAAAGAACTCATCAATATCTAGTGAATTGATGAAATTTTTGGATTTTTCTTACAAAAATTATATTATTTTGACGTATTCATTTTGTGGACTGGACAAATATTATGGGACGGAAGGATTATATAATCACAAAAACTCATATAATTAGCCACAAAAGTAAAAGATAATTCATAAACTCTAGAATATGTGGTTACAAATCTTTTCGTTGGGGATACTTACAGTGGGACAAAGGGGGTATATGTTAGGGAGGGGTCTCATTGTCTGTCAAATTCCAATTGGCATAATTCATTAACAGATCCTGAACTGAAGGAGTTTAAATGACAATAGTGAATATTCGAGGGTGTGTTGATGAAAATTTTTTAAGATATGGGGTGCTTAGTGATAAAGATGGATAGATGACGGGGTGACCATGTCATTTCAACATTAGTTACAGTTAGCCACGTAAGTTATTTCTGTTAGCAAGTTGACGGAAGGGTAACATTGAAATCTGTAAATAAAGTATAAGGATGAAATTGACACTTTAAAATTTTTAGGGATGAAAATGGAACTTGATGTATTTTATAAGGACTAAGAAAGTTGATAAGCCAAATAAAAACTACAATATGTGTACTGTAGGGAGGTATTCCCGAATAGATACATTTAGTTGCCGAACACGTGATATTTGGGAAGCGCGTGATAAGTATAACGTGACTTATCGCCGAGCAGTATGGTAAACGACGATATGGACCAAATGATATGAGAAGTCATTGATCCATACAGTCTGATCGGCTAATAAAGACAAAAGGCATGTGAGGTCATTAGTCCAAATAACTGGTCCAAGCCGTCTGTTCGGCCATGAGATGGCCGAACAAGGAAAGAGCTCCAATCAAGAGTGGGAGCAGAGGGAATACTCTGGAAGATTCCAGAATAGTCATGTCCTGTAAGGAAATAAGATCCCGAGAATATAGGATCTGGGAAATATACCCAATGAGAATGAGAAGTTCGACCAGTAAAGGAAAAAAAATCCTAGAAGGACTCTTTTCTAATAAACTAATAAAAGAAACGAGAATCCTTGATATCCTGGGTTTCCTATACGAGTTGGAAATCCTAGGGTAACAAGAATGCTTGGATAGCAAGCATACGCAAATCTATAAATACGAGGTAAACCTAGAGGTAAAAGGTACACAATACATTGCATTCTTATTACTTTCCTACTGATAATTAGGATTTGACTGCTAGTACGTGATACTAACTTTGGTATCGGAGGGTCTTTGCCACGAGAGGCAAAGGTGCACTCACCCCCTGTCTATTTTGCAGATTAGGGTTCCGACAAAGAATTAGGGTTCCGGTGAAAAGGCACGAATAAGCCGTTGCAATCCAAAGTGATCCGAAGTATCAATTGTTTTCATCCCCCTACATGTACCAATGATTTGGTTCTGTATATATCACTTCAAAAGACCAAGTATTTGCTTTTATCAGAGGAGTACTAGGAAAGAGAAGTGCAAGGGATAAAGAAAATAGCGTAAAAAAAGATTTTAAAGTGTATATGAATGGCTCAGATTATTTGCTTTTATTAGAGGAGTACTAGGAAAGAGAAGTGCTAGGAATAAAGAAAAATAGATTAAAAAAAGACTTTTAAAGTGGATATAAACAGCTCACATTCAATATGTAATGAATCTGAATCATTCATATACATTTTAAGAATATTTTTTTTGCCCATTTTTTTTTTCACTTAACATTTCTCACTAGGAAAAGCCAGACTTGATGATCAGCATACCACTAACATGATAGCGAAATATTCCGCATCTAAAGGTGGCAATGCTTTTTCCGCGTCCGTGAGTCAAGAAAAAGTAGTTAGGCTGGGTTCCACAAACCAAAAAAGAACTTATTTTTTGTTGAATAAGAAGGGTTGTTCCGGAAAATAAGAAAGAGGGTAATTATTTTGGTAGAATTTATATAGGTACCAATGGGCGGCGGGAGAGAAATCGTACCGGCGGCTGCGCCGGGCCATCTCCGGCCACCGGACGGCCGATCCGAGCCGTCCAAAAATTCTAAAAAAAAAAACCAAGGGGGCTTGCGCGGGAATCAACGGCATCTGAGGTGTGTAGGGTGCTTGATCCGAGGACCCATTTTCCGTGTATATATGATGATTCATATATACACGGAAAATGGGTCCTCGGATCAAGCACCCTACACACCTCGGATGCCGTTGATTTTCGCGCAAGCCCCCTTGGTTTTTTTTTTTAGAATTTTTGGACGGCTCGGATCGGCCGTCCGGTGGTCGGAGACGGCCCGGCGCTGCCGCCGGTACGATTTCCCTCCGCCGGCGCCCATTATCATAGCAACAGTCTTTTTTTTTGTATGAGGCAACTTCAAGCTCAAAAATCATGTGTTTACGCAAATAATTTTCCTACTAATATGGATCTTATTTGATAGATCTCATTGAGATCTTTAATACGGTGCAAAAAAATTTGAATTTTTTTTTTCATTTACATTATTTTTGAGTTTGAAAATGTGAAATGAACTTTTAAGAAGGATTTTGTGGAATGCCCCTTCTTATTTTTGAATTAGAAGTGGCAAAATAAGTACTTATTTTTTAAGAAGGTTTCCGGAACGGAGCCTTAGTATGGTATTCTTAACACCCTTGGGTGGGGTCGAAAGGTGAAATCCAAGTGGCAATGCAAATTACTCGGTGGCTTCAATGATTAAGCTGCTCCCTTGTTTTATTCTTATATATTCAAAATTATTACTTTCATTTAAAAAAATTTAAAAATATTCCCGAAAAAGCCACGTTTTATTAATTCAGCTGCGTATTGAAAAAGTCGCCACGTTTTATTAATTCAGCTGCGTATTGAAAAAGTAAAAAATTATCACTTTTACACACTACAAGAAAAATTACATTAGGTGGCGAATGAAAATCGTGACAAATTACATGTTTTTCGTCACAAATAATATAAGTGACGAAAAAAAAAATTTCAACAAAAGGTTGTCGAGGATTCCTACCTGATGACGAAATCTATTTTTTGTCACCTATAGTGTCTTTTAATAACGAAATATTTTGTCACCAAAAGTGAATAATTAGTGACGAAATTTTTTTTCTCACTTATCGTGCTTTTTGGCGATGAAAAAATTCGTCACTGATGGGTCATATCGGTGACGAAAATTTTCGTCACTCATATAAGAAATCGGTGACGAAATTTTTCATTGCAAAAAACGTGTTCATATGGAAAAAATAATTCCTCTTTCTTGCACCTATTGGGTTTCGAACCTGAGTCCCTTAAGTTTTTTGCGCAAGCTCCGACAAACCGCACCACACACACTTTCCAATAAATATTTGAAATACCTAATATATAACATATACTTTTAACATAAAAATATATTTCGAATGTAATTTTGAACCTTCAAACATTAAAGCTGGCAATTTTGATAAATATGAAAGTTGTAAACAATTGAGTTATTGTTCAAACCCAATTTGAATTATTTTAATCGGAGATTTTAGTAAAGAGTTATGTCCAAAATATATTTAGTGACAAAGTGCAATTCATAAATTTCGTCACAAAAGGTACCTATTTGACGACGAAAAATATTTTTCGTCGCTGAAGGCGTTAAAATGGTGACGAAATTATTATTCGTCACCAAAGTTAAGCATTTGGTGACGAAAAAAGTATTTCGTTACTAAATTGGTCTCATTTGGCGACGAAATATATTTTTTGTCACCAAATGCTTAACTTTGGCAACGAAAAATAATTTCATCACCTTTTTTAAGCTTTTGGCGACGAAAAATGTATTTCGTCGCCAAATGGGTACCTTTGGTGATGAGAATATTTTTTTCGTCACTAAACAGGTATAATTGGTGACGAAATTATTTCGTCATGAAAGTTATCAAAACAGTGACGAATTTATTTTTTCTTCACCAAATATACTCATTTAGGTGACGAAATTAAATTTCGTCGCCACTTTTTCGTCACCAATTTTCATTTTTCTTGTAGTGACAAAAGTTTGATGCAAATGTCGACCAAACGGCATGGTTTTGGCACAAATGACCAACAATCAAAATGCCTCCCTAATGCCTCGTTTGGCAACCAGCCCTCTTATCGTTTTAGAGTACAGATTTATTTATTTTTATTGATCTATTGTGGGTCCCACAAAAATAATTCAAACTGTTCGTTACTCTTAAAATGTATTTTTTAAGTGTTCCTAAAAAAAATAACTTAATTCAATATCAGTAAAAGCTTTTTCAAAATTTGTAGGGCAAAATACATAATTACAAATCGATGATTGATTGATTTTTGGGAGACCATTTTGGGTATCACAAAAATAAATTTTCCCTACAACTTTCGAAAAAGTCCTTACCAATATCCAGTTGAGCTAATTTTTTATAGGAACATAAAAAAATATATTAATAACAATAACGAGTGGTTTGAAATATTTTTGTGGGACTCAAAATGGACCCCTGAGAAAAAAAATCATTACTCTAAAACAAAAAGAGTGCTGCCTGCCAAACGGGGCATTAGGGAGGCATGTGGGTTGTTGGTCATTTGTCCCAAGAGTAATTATTCAATAATTCGAAAGTACCGCCACGTGATACTTCGGACCAACCCACACTTCTCAAAAACATAATCAAGCCATTCGATTTTGATTGGCTTGGATAAGACAAAGGACTTTGGATAAAAGATTAAAAAAAAAAAGGAGGACGGGGGAGGGGTGGGGGGACTACTTTGGATATAAAAAAAAATGTGCTGGGAGATTTCCAGTACCTACCGTTAAGTGTATGTAGTACATAATACAGAAGTGGATGTACATACACTCTATCCCAATTCGAGAATCCCTAATTAAAAGAAGTGCAATTTTTGGATTAAATAAAAATAATTTACTTCAAAAAACTTTAAAAGTTTTCTCATCAAATTAAATAACTAATCTAGGTCGTTCATTTGGTGATAAGAAACTCAAAAACCATGTGCAAAAATACTTCTTCATTTTTTTATTTGAAAATTGGAGGTCTTTTTGCGAAGGACCATCATTCGGACAGAAGAAATATGAATTAAATTTCGGTTGTCACTTTGTTTGAACTATGGGTACCAATAGTTGGGCCCATGTGTATTGAAGTATTAGGAGAGCATAGATAGATGCAAAAGCTATACTATGTGAGCTAGAATGACCTCGTAACGAGCTGTCGGCACATTTCCACATGAAGAAAACACATGGCTTTGCATTTGCGGGAGCCAAAGAGGACAATGGGGTTCATGTTCCTGCACCAGCCTAGCTACTTGCATATTTAAATTGCATTAGACAGAAGAGTTGCACATGCCCTCACCAGTCACCTCATTGATATTCACAATCTATCCGAAACAGGGGAGTAATTGTTTGGACTGAGATTCCTGGAAGTAATGACGGAGCTTTTGACCGCGCAACGGTCAAATTGCAGTCCGTTATGAAAACCCCCCGAAAACTGATACTCGCGAATGTCGAGGACCTGGTTATTAAAAATAAATTAGGAATTTCTAAGAAGAGATTTTTTTAGTGCTGAGCGAGTTTATCCTACGTGGTACTTGCTCGGCGCATTCGAGCCGTCCGATATACTTTTGGAGATTTGGATTGATATCCTCTCTCTCCTCTCACTCCAACATTTTTTCTCTTCAAATCTGAGCCGTTCAAACACGGAATGGACGGTCGGATGCGTGAGCGGGTACACTGAAATTTTTTCCATTCCTAAGGGTATCCACAATGTTACTCCCTCCGTCTGGGTTTAATAATTCTTTTTGGGAGTTCGTTCTACTTTTCAATAAATTATATCTTGTAATTTATGATGTTTTTATGTAATTTAAAAAATATTGTCTTATAGAACTAATTGAGATCTATTAAACAAGATTCATATTGAAAATAAAATTTATTATTAATTTAAAGATATAACTCATTTTTTATCCTGTTAGGATTGAATTAGGGACTATTAAATCCAGACGAAAAGAGTATAATCAAATAAAATTGATTTTAGAGCTCCACCTTTTACTGATGGCGTTTCAATTTTAATGTAAAGTTACTAGTAACTTCATGAATAAAGTGGAGTGCCATTTGTAAAAAGTGGAGCGCGAATATCAATTTCCTAATAAAACAACTTTTAATTATTCATTTTAGAGATTATTAAGGTTAACAATATAGATATCTACAATGACATAGTTAAAATTAGATAACCAAAACTTATCACATCATATTTTCAAACTATAAAAAATTAAAAATTGTGAATATTAGAAAATAATTTTCATAAAAACTGTTTTGAAACTAATAAAAATAATTTACTAGAAATAGAAAATATTCTTTGAAACTTTGTTTTGAAAAAAAAATTATTTAAAAAAAAATTGTTTTCTAAAAAAATATTTTGTAAAATATTTTTTTTTTCGAAAAGAAAGAGAGAGAAAAAGGGAAGACGGATAGAACTTTTTTATATAATGATTGATGTATTTGATTAAAAATATGTACGGTCTGTTAAATTTTGACAATGGTCGATTAAATTTGGTTATTGTCAAAAGATTGCTAGTTTTTATTATTCAAAACCCTAAAATTTGATTATTTCTAAGGAAGATGTTAAGTTTGATTATAGCATTGTGAACCATATTTTACACTAACATTGTTACCTTTAAAAACCTTTTACTTTTGATTATAATATTGTGGATACTCTAATAAATGATACTCAATGAGGCAAGTGGAGTGAAATGCAGTCTTCTTTTTTTGGATCGGCGAAAAGAAGTTTTATAAACTTTTGAAATTGTTACAAAGATTAATAGGACAAGGATAGCGACAATGTCCAATCTGTGACCCAATCCCTTAGATTAGCGAGATGCCAACCAATGAAACACCTAAACGGCCTAAAGCCTAGATACATGGAATAAACCCAACAATTAAACTTGACGAGACATAGCCCAGTACACCTACGGGACCTATAAGCCAAGATTACAAGGGACAAGCCCACAATAGAAGCCCAAAACAAACCCTTGGAGAAACACACACATCCCTGCCACTGTCGCCCCTCAACACCACTGGCCCACGACCCCGCCCACCACCACCCAAAGACGGCAAACCACCGCCGTTACTGACAGACCATCCCGCCTCACGAAGCTATTAGGCCAAAGGACTGATTGATCTCAGGAGATCAATCGACAGAGACACACATCCCAGAATAAGCACCCTCCTCCTGCCGAGCTGAGCGTAGCTGTTAGGCAAAAACCTAAGAGCTCCAACAAGCAAATCTATGGCCCCAAATAGAGCAAAAAAAGGTGAAGTGCAGGAGAGATGGAGACGGCAAGAGACAGCGATAGGAAGGAGAATCTATTCTGCAAGGGGAGGATGACACGGAGGAGAGATCCACATCGTCGATCCACCTCTGAGAACGGAAGCATGACAACATCACAAGTTGTCGTGAGCAGAGAATCGGAGCCCAACTCATCCCAAGTCGCAGGTCCCAAAAACAAAGGAGGAACGCCGGAAGCAAAGACCACTACCGCGAACAACCTCTCAGCACCTGTAACGGGAAAAAAGAAAGAAAGAAAGAAAGAAAACGGAAGGGAAAAGGAGGCCTGGGGAGAGGATGGAAGAGGCACCTCCCCCCAGGTGAAAACTTAGCCGCTATGAAAAGATGAGTAGAGGAGAATTTTTAGAGAGAGAGAAGGAGAATAAAATGGTTTTTTTTGAGTGGAGTAGAGTGCAGTTGGTGCTTCACTTATACTCTCATGCACACAAGCAAGTTCGATTTTCGTAAGCACCCATTCCCTCCCCAACTCCCTTGGGATAAAGTAGATTAGGTTTATCAAATGACCCAAAAAAAAATACTTAATGAGTGTTTTGGCTAAATAATTGAGTCCGATTTATTTTTTGATCAAAGACAAATATAATCCATAAAGCCTATCTATTTTGGATATTTTTGTCTTTAGCGAGCTTCTTTAATATTTTGATCATAACCTTGTACATTTTATATTTCTTTAGCTGAGACAAATCAATGATTCACAAAAGTGAACACAAAACACTACAAAAAAAGGTATGCTTAGTGATGAAAAAATTTAATTTCATCGCTAAATGAGTATATTTGGCGACGAAAAAATAAATTCGTCACTGTTTTGACAACTTCCATGACAAAATTATTTCGTCACCAAAGGTACCTATTTGGAGACGAAGTAAATTAAATTTCCGTCGCCAAAAGAGTAAAAAAGGAGATGAAATTATTTTTTGTCACCAAAGATAACTATTTGGTGACAAAAATAATATTTGGCCTCCAAATGGACTAATTTGGCGACGAAAAATTTATTTCATCGCCAAATGGATACATTTGGTGACGAAATTTATGAATTACACTTTGTCACCAAATATATTTCGGGCATAACTCTTTGCTCATAACTCAGATTGAGATAATTTAAATTGGGTTTGAACAATAACATAAAGAGCTACGACTTTCATGATTATCAAAATCGCTAATTTTTATGTTTCATGGTTGAAACATTAAACATGCAATTTGTGACGATTAGTCGACAATTTTTTTTTGACAACCTTTAGTCGACAATTTTTTTTTGACAACCTTAGTTGACAATTTTTTTTTTGTCATGCGCCTATATTATTTTTGACGATTTTCATTTCATCACCCAATGCAATTTTTCTTGTAGTGAAACTAAAGCTGGTTTTCGATTAAAATTATGAATTTTGATCATAATTTTTTACTTTTTCAATACCTCTCGTTGAGACAAAGCAATAAGTTACACAAATTTGACACAAAATTAATAAATATGAAAAAAATAAAAATAAAAATCAATTCACTTTTTAACCCAAAACAAACCAAACAAAAGCCAAACCAGGACCAACCCGTCGCTACGATAGAGAGAGAGAGAGAGAAAGAGAGAGAGAGAGAGAGAGATGGGCCTATTAACAATGGTCATAAGAAGGGCCTCCGAGCTTTTGTTTGTGAGGACGCACAATTTCTCTTGGATTGGTGGTGTGTGATGTGAGGCAATTCACGGCCCAGAGAATAAAACGGGCTTGACGCCGGGCCTTTAAATTTGTTCATTCTCGTTTTATTTACGGATTCAGTTTTTAAGTAATGCGGCAAAAAAGATACTCCCTCCGTCTCTTTTTAAGTGTCCTATTTCGTAATTCTAACTTATTAAAAAGATATTATCATTATATCTTTTATATCAACTTTTTCCTTCCACTTTCCCTACTTACCCATCATTATTACACTTTTACTCTTAACTTTTCAAAATGGAATCTACTTTTAGGATCAAAATAGACAATGTACGTACCAACTTTTATTCATTAACTTTACAAAATGGGCACTTGTTAAGGAATAACACAAAAATGGAATACTAAACTCTAAATAAGGGACGGATGGAGTAATAAGTTGAATGACATTCGTAGTTACATAATCGGGACACATTTTGATCACTGCAAAAATTGTACATTTTCTCACACGCAGAAAGTAGACGTCAATAGCTAATTTTTAAAGCTTTTTGCACCAAGCAAAACAATTTAATATTATCTTTTAACTGGTGCAAAAACATTTCATAAGATATCCACACAAATTGTCGTTTATTGCTCAAAAAATACGCATTTCTGATAAAGAGAAACAAAACGGAAGAAGGGAGAATAATAAATTTGATAAGCGGTTAAAATTTTAATAAAGAAAAAATTAAGAAAATATTTTTATTTTTTAAAAAATTATATTTTATGTTTTTTTCGTTAAAACAAAGCGAAATTCGCACTTCTTTTGACAAAAAACCGAAAGAATTTCACAAAAGACAAGCTTTAAGAGTCACGCATGCTAGTTGATATTGTACTTTTCTAAATTGTCAACGCAAATACTCTATTCTTTTCCTTTTTTATATAATAAGTAATAAAAAAAAGTGGTGGACTTTCCGTCAATGGTAAAAATGAAACTTCTTCCAAGCCCTAAACTAAAACATTGATTCATGCATCCACGCGGGCAAATTTGCCTAAATTTTTAGGTATTTTCTGAATAATTGACAGCGTCATTTCCGGCAAATAGAAAATCATAAAATGCACAAATTTGGTTCACCACTCGTCTTTCACTCACCCAATAAAAATGTGTTCTTATGTTCCCGCAATTAAATTTGTCATTACATGAGTTTTTATTTATTTTTTTCTCGACAAAAGATAGCATTGTCATAAGAATTAGATAGAAGAGTTAACTTCTGACCTTCTAATTTTTAGCACCTAAGTGCACACCTAATCAATTAATATCATCGGACCAAAGGCCTTTGGCCTCGTTTGGTGGTTATTAAGAACCTTCTGGTATTTTCCTTCAAAAAGAAGAACCGTGTTATATATATGATTCATGAAAACTTCATTTCCCCACAGTACTAAACAAGAGTTCGGTTTTTCTGTTAGACATGAAATTAACTTGACCACCATAATTCAAGCCAATATTCAAACATATATAGATGACATAAATTAATAACTACAAATATTTAACTTGCAACAACACTTAACAGCTAGAGCAAAAAGGGTCTAGTCCAAAATCCAATCAATGTCGGATGAAATCACTATCCTATGCAAACGGACCGTGGTCAGCACAAAGCCAGTCCAACCCGAAAAATTCCACCACCTATCCGCTCTGGATCGGGTCATGGAACCCAATCGGCCGATCCAAATGGTGTACTATTACTGGACCCTCTCCAGGTCGGGCAGTCGGGGCAGTAACCAAGATCGAAGTTGAGAGAGTCCATATCGGAATTGCTTAACAGCTTTCCTATGGTGGTGTACTGAAGAACGATGAAGGGCAGTGGATGATCAAGTGCAATGACGCAGGAGTGAGACTGGTGGAGGCGCGGGCGAAAGGGAGCGTGGAGGGGTGGTTAAGGCGCGCGGACAGGGAGAAAGAGCGTGAGCTTGTTCATTGGGAGGATATGTATTACAAGCCCTATTTTTGGTCTACGTTTTATGTTCAGGTAAATTTATGTTCCAAATAAGGGTTTGTTTGAAGCATTTTCCCCCTTGTTTTCCATTTTTCTAAAGGTGAATGTAATCCTAAATAAAAAGTTACCCGTACAAATGAAAAAATTTGATTCATTTTGCGTGCAGCCTGCAAGCTAGTTATGTTTTGTGGACTTACTATTGAATTTTTCATGAACGTGTAAATCCTTTTGTGATTGAGTTGACTGTTTTGCCATCGATACGTGAGAGTATTTTACAGCGAAAAGTGTACAGATTTTAAAGTACAATAATTTTACAGTGGAAGTGTGAGAATTTTCCGATCCAATTTTTCATGAACAAGTCCTCTCGGAAGTGTGACAGTTTGATGTATATAGAAATTAAAGTAGAAGTTGAGAATCTTAATGAAGGGTAATTTCGGGAAAAAAATGTCCAAATTTCTTATTGGAAAGTTATGCTCATTCGCCTAATATTATAGTTATTAAAGTAGAGAGTAGAGTTTACTCGGTCCGGTTTGCCTCTAGTTCCTTTCTTCCACTTTCAACCCCTTTTGGTAGGGGCAAATCTTGAGAATTTAGAGTTGAAAAGAAGGGAAGCCGGTGGATTTATTTATAGTTTTTCAGCTTTTCCTTTGTGGAGTTTGCTTCTCCCTATTTCTTTTTCCTCGGTTGGGTTTCTCCCAGTCCGGTTACCTCTACCCGGACTCTAATTTATTATTGGTTCTTTTTCTTTGTTTTTTTGTCTAGATTACCTGGTTTATATATATGAAAGACAAAATTCATGCCAGTGGGAGCTTAATTAATTAATTTATTATTCCATTGCAGCTCACTGAATTTGAAGAAGGCGGTCTAGCAATCGACCAGAGCTACACCCACCTCCTAGTTGATCCCCCTTCTGCTGCCATGTTCATCAAGGCATGGGCTGACATAACCCTTGGCGGCAAAATGCCCACTCCTCCTCTCTTCCAACCACTACCACTGCCAAAACCTGGCAACAAGAACACCAACCACCAAACTTACACCGCCTTAATCGACCATTCCAAAACATCGATACGAAATCCAACTCCTGACATGGCTAAGCAACATGCAACTGTTACATTCGGGTTTACATACGAAATGGTGCAATTTTGTATAGCCATGGCTAAAACAGTAGGTGCACCCGATGATTCATTCCTGACGCCCATTGAAGCCCTAGCTGGGCTATTTGGGGTTTGCGTGAGCAAAATAAAAGGAGAAGGAAATGGTACTCTAACAAATATGTCTATAAGTTTGGATATTGTAGACACCCCAATCTAGATTTTTCAGATTAATTTACTTACGGTATTTGATTCTCTAATGATGAAATGGATCAAGAATACCCCGAGAATGATAGCATGTTTGAGCTTTGAGTATTTGACACACTTTTGAACCTAACCTAACCTAAGCCAATTCAAAAGCTAGAAAAGATGCTTGCACGCGTTGGTCCAAAACCAGCGCACGTTGGTCCAAGTGCCACGTGTTGGTCAATAGTCAAAGTTTGACAGTTGACTGGTACAGGGTGCTTGAATCTGTGCGCGCAGGTCCACCACCCGCACGTGCTGGTCAAATCCCGTCCCATCACCTTTATTAAGTCATGATCAAGAGGACTTTTGGGGCCGGTGGAAGGCTTTGTTTGGTCCAAAGAGCAGTCTTCACCAAGGGACAACCCTTACACCCTTTATTTCACCTTTTCCCTCTCTTCCAATGAAAGGGAAGGCTTTGGGCCAAAGCCACCAGCCATTACTTGGTTGGTGTAGTCCTTTCTCACCCTTATTGCCCTATATATACCCCTCTCTCACACACAAGCAAAGGGTTCCAAGGTGACCAAAGTTCCCTAGCACAAGGTTCAAACCCTAAGCCTCTTGTTCATCTCTCTCTTGCAAAAGAAGGACCTTAACAAGCAATACACTTGTTTTCCATGCATCAAGCACCTCCATCCAACCCTTCAAGTTCAAAGTTCAATCACACATTTTCAAAACTTAGAACCAAAGGTATAACACCTTTGATTTGCATTTTGTTCTAATCCCTAAGGAGGGCTAGTAGGGTTAAAGCTGACAATTAATACCAAGTTCTGGTCCTAAAACTAGTAGGGTTTCAAAAACCGTGTGGACAAGAGAGGTGCGTTCGTCGATCAATAGCTCGCGCGTGCCACTCTGTGGCCGCGGGGGCAAATTTGCATGGGGACAAGGGTCTTATTCTTTTATGTTGTTTTCTTTACATATACTGATAAGTGTCAAAATATACATATTTTGGCCTTCTAATATATATTTATTAGTCTTTTATATTTGTTAATTGATTTTTATTATTTGTTTTTATGTTTATAGGTTGCTCGAGCCCGTTGTCCGAGACTTTGGATAAAAAGAAGATTTTAAAGAAGATTTGGGTCAAAGTGCGAAGTGCATTGAAATTTTGGATGGTTAATTCAATATTAGACAAAATCCAAGGGCCACTACGTAATTAAGGCTTTCAATCCCTATAAAACCAACATTATTGCCCTACTGTTTTTGGTCGGCAGCTCTGAAAAAAAGTTATGGACGAAAAAGATACGAATGGGGGCTGTGACTCTTGGGGTTCCAATATTGTTTAGGCCCCGTTCCAGAACACCTTTTTAAAAAATAAGTACTTATTTTATATTTTTAAATTTAAAAATAATATAAATAAAAAATTATTTTTAAATTTTTTTTGCACCGTATAAAAGATCTCGATAAAATTTATTAAACAAGATCCATATTGCTAGGAAAATTATTTGTGTAAACACATTATTTTTGAGTGTAAAATTGCATTCTTAAAAAATAAGTACTTATTTTCAGTTCCGGAACGGAGCCTTAGTTTCTTTCGAGTTTTTCTTTCAAGTTTTAAAGTTTTGTTCAATTACTCGCACTTCGGTAATTCGTATTAATTTTCGTCCTCCATTAAAGTTGTTCATTAGAACTTGTTTAATTTATTTCTTCTGTTTATTTCGTATTCGGAAGCATGTTTCAAATTAGAGTTTCTTTTGTTTCTTGCGTAATGATTAGTGAGTAGACGTATAGGTAAGGTCGCGGGGTAATTAACATACCGTGGCCAGGTCGGACATGTCTTGCTCCTATTTTGAAGTAAAAATGAAAAGGCAATTTTAGGTTATTAAAGAACATTCGTTAGACGACCCTGGGCATCGTCAGAGCTCATGTGAACGGGGGAATGGAGGTCCAAAACCCATTCTTCGCTACGCATGGGTGAACGGCGGCCATAAGGATTCGCATCTTTCGGGGTATATTTTTCTCTTTAAAGTCGAATGTTTTTAAGAACACCGAATGGAGTATATTAGTTCGGCTTGGATGCGAGTGCTATGAACCCTACGACCGTGCCTCCTTTTAATTTTTTGAAAAGTACAATCAATTTCTAGGTTTTAGTTAATCTCAATCAAATCAAAAAGGGGTGGTTACCTAAGAGTCTGTTAAATTAGTAACAACTCGAGTTTTTGGTCAGTACACATCACCGTCTCTGTGGATTCGACTCCGGACTTACCGGATATTGTGCTACGTCGGTCTCCGCCCTTCGCTTGGGGCAACCCATTAATTTAGGTCTTGAAAATCGTCAAGCATATACATCATTGTGAGCATGCTAAAATCATTCTATTGTTTTCCCTTGTTAAAGCTACTAATTTTTAGTTAATATTCTTACCTGCTATAATGGAATACCTCTGGTGCCATCCTAGATATATTCCAGAACCCAGAAATATGTGAAACGAAGCACTGGTTTGTTGACTCAAACCTGCGCGTAGTAGTGGTCTACCCGCACACACAGGCCAGTCTCAACCAGTGGCTGGCTTTTGTATGGGTAACTAGGCATTGGCCTCTATTTTTGTCCCCATATTGTTTATAAGGTGTTTTATTCATTTGGTGGATTTGTAGCCCACTCAAACTGCCTGTAACTGTATATTAACTACCATATGAATTGTGTGGTTTGTCCTAGGAATGCATTAATCATTTCCAGTGCCCATAGAGTTGAAAAGAAGAACTACGTGTTTAAGCTTACTGGTGTGCGCAGGTTGGGTTTGCATGCAGTGACTTGATCAGTGCATGTTGATTTCTTCTTGCACACGATACTCTAAAACAGGGGCCATCCAGTCTGTTTAAACTCTCACAGGAGTCTGTTTTCATCCTATACTAACTGTTTCAACAAGCGAACATGCCATCCATCACATCCTGCAAACCTGTTACAGTTTTAATCCCTTAAACTGTTCCCCCACCCTAACTGGCTAAAAATTTTGATTAATGAAAGAGAATCGCAAACCGATCTCCAGATTGGGTGAGAGAGGGTGCCTTAAAACCCTTCCTCTCTCGTAACCTGGCTCCCGAACCTACGATATCAAAGGTGACGATAGACTAGTCTACAAAGCCTTTTTCAAATCAAACAACATAGCAAGCGTTTCAAGTTCGGTTTCTTGGGTGTCGGACCTTCAAACCCAAATGACGACTCTGAATTAAGCGTTTTGTTGCGCTCTAAAAAGGGGCGCAGCCGATGCAATTTTTGAAACATGTGCCCACAGATATGAGGGAAACCCTAGGTTTGGACATGGGTTTCTTTGGAAATTGCATGGTATACCATAAAGTTCCTACATGGGAATGTTTGGGAGATTAAAATGGATTGTCAGAAGCAGATTTTGCTATAGGGGAAGCAATGAAGAAGATGGAAAATAAAAGGATCCTCGATTTGATTAAGCGGTTGGAACGTGATAATTTTGAATCCTATTCAATATCCGCAATTAGCAGTCGAGACCTAATTTGTGCTAAATTCGATAACGTGGAGTCAACCATATTTGAAGAATGTTGTGATACAATTCAAGTTTCTTGTTACATTGAGCTTGTGTTGGGAGAAGGGCAAGTACTAATCCTTCCATCGCCACCAGGGAAGGGTGGATTTAGCAGAGTGGCCATGGTTACGCTACCAAAGGATGAGGTTGTCAAGTTATGTGTGTTGGGTTTTTCTCATAAAACCATTGCGGAAAATATATAGTTTCTAAAAAAAAATTTCGGATCTACTTCTTACGTGTGCGTAAAGTTTCATGAGGAAGGATTAGGGTTTTACCTTTTCGGAGTTCAAAAAACAAAACCCTACTTCTGGTTATGAAAAGATTGATTCCTTCTTGCTCCTTGCACCCCAAAAATCTTCAACCCTATGACCCAAGAGAAATCAGCCAATAGGGTTTGTGGGAACCCTAGAATATTTCTCCCTACTTTTATTCTCTCAATTCTCTCTCAATATCTGGTAGGAGGAAAAATTGTCATATCCTAAATGAGAGAATTAGAGATATATTTATAGGGATAAATTTACTTGGCCAATAAGTCAATCTCATGTTGGGCTAGGGTTGGGACCTATGGGCTTCTTGAGGCTTAGCTAAAATTGGACTCACGCTTTCTCATCTCTATGAGTGGTGGCCCAATTAAACCAAAATTAATTCCACTGTATAATTATGGCTGAACTCTAGGCCTCAAGAATATTAATATATTGTTCCCGATAAATGCCAATACCGTAATGTCAAACCCCTTCACTATGTAATGTCCATAAGTAGCAATTGGTCATAATAAACAACTGTCATACCAAAGCATACTTATATTTTAATTCCATTGAATACTAGTTCACTCACTTTTAGTCTAGAAAAACATTTTAATGAACACTTCATTAAAATGACTAGTACTAGGTTTAAAGACTAATCCAGTGAACTAACTCAAGGGGACATTATACTCTGCAATTAAATAGAGAGTGAATTCCATCTTGAAAATAATGTTCTCACAGCCCTAACATAAATCACCCAACCCACCGAGGTGTTGATCGAATTAGACCTCACTCATTGGTGACTCAAAGTGACATAGGCTAGAAACTTAAGTTCATTAACTTTCTCAGGATTAAGAGTGAATTACAATTAGTACTATAAGATTCACACTTAAGTGGACAGTGGTTATAATAGTGTGAGTCTTATGATGGTCCTTCAGTGTATACCAAATACACCAACATATTAACTTGAAGTCTTTCACTTCAATGATTGAGATGGATCATTCTATCTAATAGAAGTTAATCATGTTGCAATTGACCTAATAGATAGTCCATTCTTATCAGCAATTGTGAATAGTTTAAATTACAAACATCAGTGATTTATATCTCCCGTAAGTAAATCACATTTACATGCATAAATCATATTCAATGTAATTTGGGACTTTTATATTCATCTCATGAATCATATCCAATGTATGAAACAAAGCATGTCAGAATAATAAAACAAAACTCTAATTGATAATGTAAATAAATAAATATTGGTTCTGAGGGTATAAAACCAACAATGTGAAGATACTCTTCTCCAATTTAA
This sequence comes from Rhododendron ovatum, assembly GCA_019656835.1. Classification (NCBI taxonomy): domain Eukaryota; kingdom Viridiplantae; phylum Streptophyta; class Magnoliopsida; order Ericales; family Ericaceae; genus Rhododendron; species Rhododendron ovatum. Next base: position 38,454,283 of record CM033798.1, on the reverse strand, counting down.
CCCGACTATTTTGAGGGGAATATGCAGATTGCGAAAAATCGTTTAAGTTCATACAACTATACAAGGTGACGGATTGTAATGTGGGTAACAAAATGTACCATTTGACTCCCTTCAAGATAGTTATAAATATATGCATAAATAAATAAATAAATAAATAAGAACACCTAGTATATATATTTGTGTGTGTCCAGATATATACATGTATCAAGATGTTATTGTGACAGCCATGCAATTTACCATATAAGAGATAGACTTGTGAGCAGTACGAGTGAAAAATCTCAAGAAAATTATTGTGACTCGTGAAATGAACAAATAATTATTGTGGTTATGTTTATAGTTAATTAGAATTTCATTTATTTGTTTCGAATAAAAAGATTTCTAAAAATGGATGTCAAGGAAATATGGCGCAATTAATTTCTTTACTACGGAGCAATTATTCAATATCCCGGTTATGTGACAGTGTTTTTGAAAGGTGAAATTCGGGGTGGAACTTACAATTCACGTGAGACAAGTCGAACCATTGCTCACAAAACTGTATATTAGATTGTGGGACATATTATGTGAGAGCAAGGGTCATTGGTCATTACTATTTGAATACTCGGTTGATTTAACTCTTACTACATGTTACATGAACGTTCCAAAATAGAAATAAATGAATTTTTTGTTATCTCTTCATCATTCAGATTAAAAGTACAATGTGATTAATTTCAATGCAGTCGTCATTTTCCTCATCTCGTATGAGAAAAAGGAGATAAAGTTGTATATAGTAATTAACTAGTCATCAGTTAAGGAAACTCAACATACAAATCCATTCATGAGCTATTTAGACTGTTAATTAAGATTAAAATTTGGCTGAATATAAGATAAATTATTGCTTCACCTGCAAATTAAGGTTACTGTAAAAAAAAAAAAAGTAGTAAACTTATCTTTGGTGTCCAAATTGGCAGCAATTCTAGATTTTCCAAATCTGTCAAATCCTTCATGCCAGCAGACGTGCACCTTAAAAATGATGCACTAGTTTAATTTTATGGTCTAGTTTTACGATTGTGCCAAAGCATCAATATTGCATCTTCTTTTTTTATTTTGTACTTTTTATTAAGACTGTATTAAATCATAAAATAGTTTTGACAATCGAAATTATTTTCATCCAACGAATGCACTCAATGAAACTCAGGTAGAATGAGATCGATTTTATTGTAGGTGACCCTTAGCACTGAGGTGGTTTGCCTAGGCTACGTACACCCGCTTTGCTTTTTAGATTTATCTCGTCATGACGAAGTAATAATCCACAAAAATTTAACAAATGTAAACAAAATTCAAATAAGGACAAAATAATCCACAATAACTTTTTTAACCGGACAAGAAATAAGTCAAACCCAATCACCAAAAGATTGTTAAAGTTAATTATGTAGGCATTCTGTAGTGGGCCGAAATAACCAAGGTTCAGAGGGGTCAAATAGTGTGGAGAGGTAACCCGCCATTTAGTTGTCTCAGTTCATCTGTAAGGACATTTCTGTCGTTAATCTCGCCTGTACTATTTCACTGAACGATAACACATCCTTGCCTCCGTCACTGAACGTTATCTTCTTGTTGTACTTTCGGTACAGTTAACGTTCGGGGGTATCACGTTCTGTTCCATATTGTTCGGCTGTTTCCGCAATTGCTCGGTAAATGTCTGACTTACGTCATTTGGTATCACAATATCCTGAAGGAATGTTTGTTCGGAAACCGCTAGGCTCGACAGTCATGAAGCTTGTCTACGGTTATTCAACGGTCAACTATGCCAGTGTAAAGTGACGCCTTCCCCAGATATGACATCTCTGACATTGATTAATGTGACTCTGTAAACCTCAAGGGTGGCGTTCATTAATGAATCTGACACATGATGTCAGCCGAACAGTACGGCGCACATGGAAGAAGCGAAAGACTTATTTGTCACTCCAATGTTTGCCTATAAATAGAGACTCACTCCTCCCAGGTAGGGGATCGATCTCTCCCTCTCTCTCTTTTCTCTCCACAATTTCTTCAGAAAAAAGCATTCTCTCTTCTTTCTTCCTCACCAACTAACTAGATCGTCGGAGCTTCTTTCCGGAGGTACACCACCCTCCGGTCTGCAGGTACCTAGATCATCCTCGTCCAACCACACCGCTCAGGTCAAAGGAAGGAAAAGATTCAAGAATGGAATTCACCTCCCACACATTCACCACATTACAAACCACAACTATCCACAGACAGTCATCATAAGAACAAATATCCAGTTTCCTAAGAGAACTGATCATGACTTTCAGCTGCTCCTTCCAAGCAAGGAGTTTGGCTGCCGTAGCAGAGGTTCGATGGTAGTTGCAAACTTTTTCAGCTTCTCCTGATCAACTTCAGCCATCGTCTCCGCCGCTGGCGGAAATCGATCCTCCATCCCCGGGAATAAAGGGCGATACCATTCCACTTTGGCGGAGTACAATTCGTTAAGGACACCAACTTTCTCCACCACCTTGGCAACTTCAACTTTCGAGTTTCGATTGATCAACATCATATATACAACTTTGCTTGGCGCATTAGATCATTCACAACACAAACGGTTCTCTCCAAATCATCTTTGCAGTTCAAATCTGCAAAGGTTCTGGGCCAGAACTTCAGAGCCATACGCAATAATACAGTCTCCGGATCATCGACAATATTACTAGCAAATAACTTTGAAGCTGTTGGCTTGAGATTAGCCAAGACTTTGTTTAACTAGTGGAGGAATTAGCAAGTAAACGAAGCAATTTTTTGGTCGGGGGAACTCACGCTCGAAACTGGAAAAACAGAGAACTCAGGGGAAGCACTCACAGATTTTTTCATTCCACTGGTTCTAGAAAAGTCTTTACATGTGCTTTATATAGATACAATATTTGGACCTTACTTGGGCCTACATAATTCACATATTAACCCAACTACAAACAACTTAAATATGGCGCAATTACATACCTACATTTTGTGGCCCGAAACTAAACATTACATTTTTAGCCCAAAATACAAAATTACAACAAGGCATTACTTTTAACAGAAGGATCCAGGGTCGTCGTCATACCCTACTTACGAGTCAGTTTCACACCCCTTTCTCACAATGCTGCACAGACCAACCATTATCATGGTCCAAAACTAAATCTCTATAAACCCACAAACAAGAGATCAACGTCAAAATGTGTAAGTAAAACAAGCAAGTACAAACTAGCAATGAAGGACCACCTAAAGGATGCCAGCATGAGGAGTTTCAGTCCTAGAACCGTCAACCATGGCCTGACTGACATTAAAGGAATGAATGACTTACTATTAGTTTTGTTAAATTTCTTGGAGGATTCCAACCTAAAATTAATTGGCAATAAATGGAGTAGCCTCTAGATTTTATTAACCAAGCTTGAATAGCTTGGAGGAGCCATGTGGATTAAGTCTAATACTCCCTCTCACGTGCAGCCCGGATGCACATGGAGGTATGAATTGAGGAGACCAGGAGATTTGCTCGGGCGCCAGAGACTCAACCACATGAGATGAGGTCACCCAAAACCTATCTTTGATACCATGTTGGCAATAGGTGTGATAGCCTCTAAATTTTGCTAACCAAGTTTAAGTGGCTTAAATGAGCCATGTGGATAAAGTCTAACAGAGCAAATCTCCAATTCTCCTCAATTCATACCTCCACCTCTATCTGGGCTGCTCGTGAGGGGGAGTCTTAGACTTTATTCACATGACTCATCTAAGCCACCCAAACTTGGTTAGTAAACTCTAGAGGCTACTTCACCCATAGCCAATTTGGTTTTAGGTTGAAACTCTTCAAGAAATTTAACATGTTAATGTTAGAATGATATTAGAATATTATGTTAATTACCAAGTTTCTAGGTTTTATTATTATGTTTCCTGTTTAGGCAGATTATTATTTATGTTTTCTAATTAGTCTGGTTTCTGCAAGTGGAGTGGAGTAGAGTGCAGTTGGTGCTTCCCTTATACTTTAATGCACATAAGTAGGGTTCGATCCCGTAAGCATCCATCCCTCTCCCCAAGTCCCCTAGATTATAGAGTAGATTAGATTTAATGAATGACCAAAAAAAAAAAAAAGGTCTGGTTTCCTTGTTATGCGTATTTCCTTTATTGGCTAGTTTCTTAATCACCAAATCCTGTAGTCTATATAAAGGCATGTTAGGATTATGATTTGTACACAATCAATAATACATCATTCCGCTTTTCTTCACAAGTTCCTTGGTTTGGATGATTATTAACTGTTGATGAATTTAAATTAGGTCGAACGATGTTCTTAGTTGTTGATAATCTGGTGAATTAGATAACAATGTTGTCAACAAAAAAGCAGTCTTTAATAAAAAATTTCTTTATTGAAGAATCTGCTAATGTGACATTATCATCGTAATGATCAAATTATTGAGGACCCTAAGTCTGGCATTACTAATCGCTTCCATGCTAATATTTTTTCGCATCTCGCATTTGTTTCCCAAATCGAGCAGAAAAAAATGAGTCATGGATGCTAGCTAGCAATTTATTCGCATGTTATTAGCCTTTGCGGGTCACACAAAACAAAGACAGGGAGAGAAATTGCAGAAGCAAAGAGAGTTAATAAAATTTCTTTCCTAACAGGAAAAAAAATTCTACCACACCCAAAAGGCCAGAACAACCTCAGACGAACAAAACCAACTATAGGGACGTCAAATTTAAATTGTTTGACTATGTGGCTCACATTGCCCGCCTACATCTCCCAACTGCCATTAGTGTTTTTTAATTTTTTAAGGAAGGTAAACAAAATTAAATTCTCTTTAATGGCTTTTCTGACTCCCAAGTCCCGCCTCACGGAAGTATCAATAATTACTCTCACAAATTATGATTCAATTTGAAAAATGTATCCAAATCTTGACGCAACGTCAACTAACAAACATTTCAAAACAATGTCGAGGGTAACTTCCCCCCGAAAGTGATATAAGTACCGACCGGGGTAGGAAAATCGTACAGGCAGCCGTCGGCGAGCCGTCTCCGGCCACTGGACAGCCGATCCGAGCCGTTCAAAAATTCTAAAAAAAAAACCTGATGGGGCTTGCGCAAGAATCTAATAAGTGCCAAAACATACATATTTTGGCCATCCAATCTATATTTATTAGTCTTTTATTTTTTTTAACTGATTTTTATTATGTGTTTTTATATTTATAGGTTGCTAGAGCCCGTTGTCCGAGACTTCGGATAAAAAGAAGATTTTGAAGAAGTTTGGGGTTAAAAGTGCAAAGTGCTTTAAAGTAGATTTTGTGAGTTGTTATTATACATAGTTTGAGGGGCTTTGTGTAATAAAAGGATGTCTACCCTATGTAAACAACAGAGCAATGACCTCAGCGGCAGCTTTGGACAAAGGACGGACGATTCTTTTATTTCCACGCACAGTAAAACGAAGAACGAGGCTGTCGTTGTTTAATTAGGTTTGAACATTATTTAGTTTACTCCATCTTGGAGCTCTCTTTCCATCGTGTTATTTAAAGTTTTGTTCAATTATTTGCATTTAGATAACTCGTATTAATTTTCGCTTTTAATCAAAATTGTTCGTTGGTTCTTATTTAACTTAGATCCTTTGTTTATTTTATATTCCGAGCAATAGAAGCATGTTTCAAAATAGAGTTTCTTTTAATTTTTTTCTTGATAATGAGTGAGTAGTCGTCGAGGTAGGGTAGTAGGGTGATTACCACATCGTGGCCTGTTCGGATGCGTTCTGCTCCTATTTCGAAATAAAAAATGTTAGAAAAATAATTTTAGAATGGTAAAATACTTCCCGTGAACGAACCTGTGCATTGTCGGAGCCCATGTGAATGGGAGAATGGGGGTCCAAAACTCATTCTCCGTTGCGCATTGGTAAACGGTGATCATAAGTATTCACATCTTACGGGATATCTTTTTCAGTCTAAAATCAGATATTTTACAGAATATCAATTGGAGCAAATGAGTCCGGGACAGTTGTGAGTGCTGTAAACCCTACGACCGTACTTTTCTTTTAATTATTTAAAAAGTACAATTAATTTCTAGGTTTTAGTTAATTTCAATCAAAACGATAAGGGATGGTTACCTAATAGCCCGTTTAAATTATGACAGCTCGAGTTTTTAGTCAGCACACATTATCGTCTCTGTGGATTCGACTCCGGTCTTACCGGATATTGTGCTACGCTGGTCTCCGCCCTACGCTTAGGGTAACCCATTAACTTAGGACTAAGAAATCGTCAAGCATTTTTTGCACCGTTGCCGAGGACGGTAACATGTGTTAAGAATTCAGGTATTGATTTTTTTTATTATTTATTTTCTTTTTAGTTCTTTATTTTTTTTAATTTTTTTTATTGTTGAAAAGAAAAAAAAAAGCCCATTTTGCAAGGTGCTAGGGAGGTTATGCAAATCAATTTAATTGTTCAGTGTCACTTCCTAGATTTTATGATTTGGCCTCAGAAAATCCTTTTTCGCATGTTCATGACCTTGAAAATTTTTTTGCTAATGATGAAGTGGCTCTTTTACATGTATTCCCATCATCTTTGCGTGGTAGTTCTCATTATTGGTTTAATTTTTTGAGTCCAAGATTGACATGGAATGAAACTGTAATACAGGTTTTCAAACCTTTCAATCCCTCATATGAGACTCATATGCTTTTACAAGAACTATCAGATTTCTCTCAACAAGATGATGAGTATTTGTCACAGTGTTGGGAGCGATTTAAATTTATCATATTCTCTTGGTCGAATTTTAATTGTGAACTTGGCAGTCTTTTGGTTATCTTTTGCCGTAATTTAAATCCTAAGCCATGCCAGGTGGATTTTAGGTCCACTAATGAATTTCTGAATAAAAACGTTGAAGAGGCTTGGGATTACCTAGATGAATTAACCCAAAAGCTACAATTTTGTGAGTTGACTGAAAATTTTAATGATACCAATTCTGATGGGAGGGAAAAAGAGGAAATAGAACCGCTTGTCATTAGTGAGGGCTATATGCCTTTTGAGAAGTCATTGCCAATAGTTGCACTGAATAATCAAATACTCTCGGCTTTAGATAGTGCCACCCCTCTTACTGAATCTTCACTTTCACAAGAGTTTTTAAATGTGAAACTGATTGATTTTCTTGGTGTTGATGAATTTAATTTAGGACTAATCCTATGTGTACCGACCAAACATGTAGAGAAATGGTATAACATATATATACGAAAAATAGGGTGTTTAGATCAAGCACCCTACACACATCGGATGCCGTTGATTCCCGCGTAGGGCCCCTCGGTTTTTTTTATAAAATTTTTGGACGGATCGGATCGGGCGTTCGGTGGCCGGAGACGACCGCGCGCGACCGTCGGTACCGTTTCCCTACAATGTGATCGGTGCAAATAGCACCACTCTTAATTTAGTTTATCATTCTTATCTTGTAGATTTTGTTAACAATTTAAAAATTGATCTAGTTTGGGCTGTACACTTTATGGTATTTAAATATCTAAAACGAATTCGATAAATGCGCTACTCGAAGTATCTTATATTGTGGCGTGACTGAGTTCAATTCTTGATAAAAAGTGTAGAATGGAGTGCTATCTTCATTCTCTTAGCTCTTGTTTGCATGATAAATGTTCAGTACCTGCGTTTGGCAGCTCGTACATAATTTTTATTTTTATCTTGGACTGGTATAGCCATTTATTTCTCGCTTGAGAAATGGGGAGAAAAGTAATATTCGTGTCTTTTGCGTGAAGAAAGTGGATGAATTTTTATCTTTTATTTTATTTTTTGTTTTATTTATTTCTTTTAGTTATTTTTCTTACTGTCTTGGAGGCTAACATTTTACAGGTTGTTCGATTCAAGTTGGGGGGCCTCCTTCTCTCTATAGTTTACTCTGCTTAGCCCCTACTTTTCGAGGTGAAATCTCTCCTCTATTTTACTTTCCTGTCTTATCTTTATTTTTCATGCTTTCAATGCGGATATTGAATAGTTCAAGCTGGGAGGAGAGATTAATGGGGAGAAAAGTAATATTCGTGTCTTTTGCGTGAAGAAAGTGGATGAATTTTTATCTTTTATTTTATTTTTTGTTTTATTTATTTCTTTTAGTTATTTTTCTTACTGTCTTGGAGGCTAACATTTTACAGGTTGTTCGATTCAAGTTGGGGGGCCTCCTTCTCTCTATAGTTTACTCTGCTTAGCCCCTACTTTTCGAGGTGAAATCTCTCCTCTATTTTACTTTCCTGTCTTATCTTTATTTTTCATGCTTTCAATGCGGATATTGAATAGTTCAAGCTGGGAGGAGAGATTACTTTGTTCTTTATTTTATTAGATTCAATAAAAAAAATGAAAAAAAAGGGGGCAAAACATTTGAAAAGAAATTGAAAATACTTGTTGGATCTTTTCTAATTGAGACTTGAAAATTGCAATGTTTACTTGTTGGTTGCTTGTGTTGAGAATTTGTGGGCATTCCTTAAATATTTTTGTTGCATGGTAGTTCTTTTTGCCAGCTTGGCGATAAAAATTTGTCCTGGCATACACTGTTAACATCTTTGCACTGTAAATTTCTTGGACCTTGACTACCTGTGAGTTGTGACTTAAGTGCTTTCAATAGCTAGAATAGTGAAGACTTATGCCTATGTGAGCTTTAGTGCTTTACCTTTCTTTGGAGTGATATCACATAAATTCTTCGTTTGTCGTAAAAAAAGAAGAAGGGCTTAATCGTTGTTGATCTCATTATCTTTTTGTTATCAAGTGTTGAGACTTAATATATGCCGGTTATTTTATTCTTTGGGATTGGACCGTTACTTGATTGTATTGCCCCTAGGAGAGGATAATAGGCCATCTTTGCTAATTGAGCCGGTTCGTTTCTTTTTCTTAAATATTTTTCCTTGCGAGCCACATCGAGTCTCTTGCGTGAGCTTTTTTCTTGTTAAGCTTCAATAACCATATTGTGTAGTGAGAATGGCAAGCTAATCATGTGAAGGTTAAGTTTTGAAGAGAATAGAGTAAGTGTATTCGAGAATGTTGTACTCGAGTTGCGGTGTTCTTCCCCATGCTAAAAAAAAATGTTAAAATTTGAAAAAAAAAAGAAAGAAAGAAAGAAATGAACTTAAATAAAAAAGGGGAAGACACCTATACATTTGTTTGAAGAAAGAAACGTGTGAACTTCATTGGGGAATTGTATAAAGGGTGAAAAATTTGAAAGATATGGTGAAGTTGAAAAAAATGATAAGAGGGTGTACATTGGTACACTAGCCCTATGTTATTTTTGCCTATTCTCGGACACTTGCTTATGATGATTTATCCTAACATTTGAAGCACTTTTCCTTACCCAACAATATAACCGAATAAAAGTCCTATTTGATCTTAGGGGCAATGAGTTATGGATCGATAGATAGATAGTCTTTAATGCTTGACATTTCTTTCATGAGATCACGTGTCTACCTTAAAAAGCTTTATTTTCGTGTCTAAGTGTGCGGGGTACTTTGATTTCATATTGCATAATTTTCACCCGCACACATTGAGAGTTTATTAAATGCACATTGTTTCGAGCCTTTTCTTTTATTGAGTGCATGATATGGTGAGAATTGAAGTCGAGACTCAGTTCGGAGAGAGTACTTAGTTGTGGCTCACTTGTGGTTAAAGTTCTTACTCACACATGCTAAAGTTTGGTGCCATGATTTATTTCTATGTTCTGATAGCCTATAAAACTATTTTCGCGTATGCTATATTCTTGGCATTGGCGTATCAAAGAGTTGCATTGCAGTTTCTTTTTGGGTTCCAAGTAAAGGGATCCGCGGTGTTTTGTGGATGATTACTGAAGAAAATCTTCACGAGACTTCACTCGTCCTATTGGGGATCGCCTAGGGGTTTAAAAGGCGTGTTACACAGGCTAAGTGCAATCGTAAGTCCTACGAAAGTGGCGAAGTTAGAATTTGACTTCTTTATTTTCTTTGCTCGAGAACTAGCAAAGTGTAAGTTGGGAGGTGTGATAAGTGTCAAAATATACATATTTTGACCCTCTAATCTATATTTATTAGTCTTTTATTTTTGCTAACTGATTTTTATTATGTGTTTTTATATTTATAGGTTGCTTGAGTCCGTTGTCCGAGACTTTGGATAAAAAAAAGATTTTGGAAAAGTTTGGAGTTAAAAGTGCAAAGTGTTTTAAAGTAGATTTTGTAAGTTGTTATTATACATAGTTCGAGGAGCTTTGTGTAATAAAAGGATGTTTACCCCCTATAAGCAACAAAGCAATGACCTCAGCGGCAGCTTCGGAAAAAGGATGGACGATTCTTTTATTTCCACACACACAGTAAAACGAAGAACGAGGCTGCCGTTCTTTAATTAGGTTCGTATATTATTTAGTTTATCTTGGAGCTCTCTTTCTTTCATGTTATTTTAAATTTTGTTCAATTGTTCACATTTCGATAACTCGTATTAATTTTCGCTTTTAATCAAAGTTGTTCGTTGGTTCTTATTTAACTTAGATCCTATGTTTATTTTATATTCCGAGCAATAGAAACATGTTTCAAAATAGGGTTTCTTTTAATTTTTTTCTTGATAATGAGTGAGTAGCCATCGAGGTAGGGTCGTAGGGTGATTAGCACACCGTGACCTGTTCGGATGCGTTCTGCTCCTATTTTGAAGTAAAAAATGTAAGAAAAATAATTTTAGATTGGTAAAATACTTCCCGTGAACAAATCTGGGCATTGTCAGAGCCCATGTGAACGGGATAATGGGGATCCAAAACTCATTCTCTATTGTGCATGGGTAAACAGCGATCATAAGAGTTCGTATCTTACGGGGTATCTTTTTCAGTCTAAAATTAGACGTTTTAAAGAATATCAATTGGAGCAAATTAGTCCGGGCCGGTTGTAAGTGTTATGAACCATACGACCGTACCTTTTTTTAATTATTTAAAAAGTACAATTAATTTCTAGGTTTTAGTTAATCTTAATCAAAACGATAAGAGGTGGCTACTTAGAGCCCGTTTAAATTATAACAGCCCGAGTTTTTAGTCAGCACACATCACCATCTCTGTGGATTCGACTCCGGTCTTATCGGATATTGTGTTACGCCGGTCTCCGCCCTACGCTTGGGGCAGCCCATTAATTTAGGACTAAGAAATCGTCAAGCAGAATCAACGGCATCCGAAGTGTGTATGGTGCTTGATCCGAGCACCCCTTTTCATGTATATCACCCATTTTCGTGTAAATGGGTGCTCGGATCAAACACCCTACACACCTTATATATCACCCCTTTTCGTGTATATACACGAAAAGGGGTGTTCGGATTAAGCATTCTACACACCTTATATATATACACGAAAATTGGTGCTCGGATCAAGTACTCTATACACCTCGGATGCTGTTGATTCTCGTGCAAGCTCTATCGTTTTTTTTTTTTATAGAATTTTTGAACGGCTCGGATCAGCCGTCCGGTGGCCAGAGACGGCCCGCTGGCGGCCGTTGGTACAATTTCCCTCTCCCGGTCAATACATATAGCATTACTCCAACTTCCCCATGCATACATCACATGTATATAATAAAATCCACTATCTATAGTACAAAGCAGACCGTTAGCGAAGCGAACCAAATGGTACCTTCTTAGTCCTGACAGAGGCATAGGCATCTCGTGGTTGAAATTTGACTTCGTAGTTGGCAACTCCAGTCGAATTTTGGTCTTCCGATTTACCAATAGTTACGGTTTTGGAATTAATAAATTCTTCTCCACGTAACAGCAAATCTTGTCCCGACGGCGGGCACCTCAGAAGGCTTCCGTCACAGGAAATTTTCAGAGAAGAAGGCTGCCCTCCTCGGCTGTCACCCCCGCCATACCTTGTCGGGTCGATGTCGGTGTGTTGATGAGCTTTCATGGTGATCGGACGGATGAAATTGTTCTCGCCCGTAAATATTCCGCGAAACTCCCGGATCTCCACAATTTCATCCGTGTTGTTGATCAGCGTGGTAGTGTCCGTATTACCATTGAACAGACGACGAACCGCGTCCATAACCCCAATTGCAGGGTGGGTATTGCTGAGCAAAAATAACAAGAATTTGCGGGGCGGGTATCGTGAGTGCAGTGGGGGTGGAGAATTTTTCATCGAAGGAGTGATCATTTATCGATGGTTCATTGCTACTTTTGTGCCATATTCCATCGAAAAGGAGTGGATTTGGTGCCATATTCCTATGTGCGGTATAACTTTGCGCGCATTACATTTTTGCTTTGCTAGCTTTATTCTCTTTCTCTTTCCTAGCTGCTACAATGGTTTTACCCCATCAAAATGAAAAAGACTGCCAATGAAAATATGTAAATTTCTTAAAAATTAACACATTTGGAATTCATGCTTTCTTGAAACTATAAAAAAAACTCCACATGCCAAGATTGTGAGGGTTTTTTTTTCATACGACTTGTAAAATTAAATTTGAGAAATTTCAAGTTCGTCTTATTTGGAACCATGAAAGATCCATTATCCAACAGGCATGGTCCTCAGCCATGGTTGTTTGCGTGTGCTTCCAGAAAACTCACAACTTTGCAAATTTCGAACTTCAAATCATTGTGTATTATAACCCTCAGTAAGTTTCTGTAATTTGCTTCCATACTATGGATTATTCTACATTACAACTGCTTCCAATTATAAGTGTGCTACATATGTGTTTCTTACATTTCCACACACTAGTAGTAAGAAAAAAACACAACCCTGCAACATTAAAACGATGGGCACAATGTTCGTGCTGGCACGAGGCCATCCACCTAATCCTATATATAAACTCTATAATGCTCAATTTCGGTATTGAAAAATTCTCTAATGGGACATCGATCGAAATGGTATTAACGTGTGAAGTTCTTAGAAAAATTCTAGCGGATCCCTCGTCTTTCAAAACTGGAAAACTCAATGGAAATTAACTCTCAATATCCACTACTGCTAGCCCACCATATTCGTTTTTTTTTGGCAATCATCTCCCATGTCTTTACATGTATTCAGAGCAAAAGGATGAGCTAATCAGTGTTGTAAAAGGTGGTAGTGGAGTGGGAAGATGGAATCTGCTATTCCGAAGAACTCTGTGTAATTGGGAAAATCAAGAACTGGAGGATTTACAACAAAGACTTCAAGCAGTGTGACCATGGATCAGTCCAAATGCGATTGGTTGAAGTGGAGTTGGGCACTTGATGGTTGTTTCTTGGTGAAATCAGTGTATAACAAATGAGAACAGTCTAGAAATGCAAGAAATCTAGTTTTCGAAACAATTTGGAAAAATCTCAGCCCTCCTAAGGTGAAGATTTTTGCGTGGATGGCCCTTCAGGATAGAGTTGCTACTACATCTGTGCTACAAAGTAGAGACTTGATCCTGGAAGGAAATTCAGTGCTCTACCCGCTGTGTTCTCTTCATTTGAAAATGCCCCAACATCCCTTCTTGCACTGTCAATTCTCTTGAGATGGTTGGTCTTTAATTCTGGATTGGTGACATGTGAATTGGGTGTGTCTTGAATCTCTGGTAGATATTTTTACTTAGTGGTTTGATAATAGATTCAAAAATTTGGAGAAACATTTGTGGGAAGCGACTTTCTTTGCTACAATTTGGTCCTTGTGGTTGGTGAGGAATGACTATGTGTTCAATAACGCTTCGACAGGGGTAGGGCAAGTAGACGAGCTTATCAAAACCATAGTCGCAATGTGGATTAAGGTGAGGTTTGATATTAAGATATACACTGTGGAGGAGTATAAGGGTTTTCTGGATGGAATCAGAATAGTGAATTTGTAATGTGTTTTTGAGGAGTGAATCCATCTAACTCTCTGTTGGATGTTCATTTTTCAGTTTTAATTTTATCTCGTTTCTTTACTTTGTCTGAACTCGTAAGTGTTTATTTGTTTTCGGTGTTCCTCTCGATATAACTCTTTCAAGTTTTATAAAAGTTTCATTTGTTGAGGAAAAAAAAAATTCTACTGCTGATATGAGGTTACCTAAACAAAATGCAAACTTGTCATAATCAAACAATGTCATGTGGTGTTCTTAAAAGGGTGTTTTCTTTGTATGGATTCTTAAGGCCATCCCCTTTGAAACCCACCAATCCGTTGCTCTTCTTTCTTGCTTCCCTTGCTCGCTTTATTCTCTCTCTCCTTCTCTTTCCTGGTATAATTAATTACCCCACCAAATGAAAAAAAGACTGCCAATGAAGCAATGGCGATTCGCACGCCGATTAAACCCAAAAACAAGACAGACCAAGAACCATGGAGATTCCTTCTTTTGTCAATGAAAGGCTCTTTTTTCTTTCCTTTTCTCCCCCACCATCTCATTTTCAGAGATGGAAAATCTTGCAGTGCAAGACCCTGTAAGATATTCAGTAGGGCGCACACAGGCTATCGTTCTTAATAATGAATAATTGAGGTATGATTTTTAATTATGACCAATTTATCGATTATAATTGATTTTTGATTTAAACCGTTGATTGATGAGATCAATGGCTATGTGCCGCCCTATTCATACACTATACGGGGTGCACTATAGCACCTTCGGATCCCATTTTCAGATGCCTCTTTCCCCAAAAAAAATCATAGCCGTTGAAGACATGGAGACTCCCACGCCCCACAAAAGCACATGTCTGAGGTAGATAGCGAGGTTTTAAACCCAATTTATTTTTTGACACACATGCCCAGTTGAATAGTCATTTCAAAATTTTCGATTTACCAAAAAAAAACAAGGCCATTTTAAAAGAGGGGAACATAAATAGACGTCATGCCCTACATAGATATTTAAGTCCTCATTCTAGTAAGTTTAAAAACTTGTTTTTTTCATTCTCAAATTCAAATAAACCCCAGATTACCGCTTCTCTCTCATAATCCTTCAAATCATTCTCTCTCCATTTTCTAGTTTTTCTTACTATCTTTCTCCTATCTTTCAAATCTTTTTTTCTCCTAATCTTCTCTCTCAATTTTCTCTCCCCTAAAATGTAAATAAAAAATTTAAAATAAAACTACTATTCTCTCTCCAATTTTCTCTTCTCTAAAATCTAAATATTTCATGATCTAATTTTTATGACATATTTATGAAATTCATGGTTTTTCCCCCTAAAACTTACCAGTTTCATTATTTATTGAAATATATAATCTATTTCATGACCTATTTTAACAAATTATTTCATGAAAAATCAAGATTCAATAAATTTTATTTATCAGGAAAAAAAATCTGATAGATTACTAACATGAAACAAGTGAGTTCAAATATGGCAAGTTCTACGAACATGAAAATTTTCAAACACGATACAAGTGAGTTCAAACATGACAAATTTCGTAAAACATTATACTTACAAAGACATCCATTGCAACCCAACATTTCGACCGAAAACTTGCTACAGTTCTTTCAAAATATATATGAAAACTTGTCTTCAACATACCATTAACTACAACACAAATTTTGGCTCAAGTAATCCATCACTACAAGAAAAAACACAATTCCCGACTATCACTTTAGTCGCCTAATGTCCCCTTTTTAGTCGGCAAATGATTTTCCCGACTAAATAAATTAGTCGGCAAGTTTGTCGGGGAATAAGAGTCGGCAAAGGGTTTTCCTGACTAAAAATTATTTAGTCAGTCGGCTAAGGTATGGCCTATTGCCGACCAAGACCTTAGTCGGGGAATGTGTGGCCTAATGGCGACTAATATTTAGCCGGGTAATGTCTTATTTTCACCAACAAAGAGTTTAGTCGGTAATTGTGTAATACCATTCCAGAAATATTTTTTTTTATCCGCAATTCATTCTAGAATTTCCTACAAATCTTTTTCCCATTCTACAAAACCTATAAATTTGAGCCAACGATCATTACATCCACAAAATTACCAACCTAATGCAATTAATACAAAATCCAAATTAATTCCAAGAAACAAATCCAAATTTTCATAAATAGTTATGTCCACCAAATACGGTCATAACAACTTGTATCCGAATTCTTAGAGCACAAAATAATGACACGCCCCCAACTACAACAAGGGGGAAATTAAAAAAAAAATCCAAGCTCGGTAATAAAATGTATCCAAACTCATAGACCACAAAATACTAAAAAGTTCAACTTCAACAAACGGATAACCTTAAAACATCCAAACACGTCCACAATAACTTTGATCTTCATAGTCAATAACCAGAAGTATAACTACGGGATACTCCATTAAACCGTCGATCTGTAGAAAAAAGAACAATCCATCATTACTCTCTCCGTTCCTAAATAAGTGTCTGGCGCGCAAACCTAGGCTTTACAAAAAGTGCATATTTTTCGTTAAAAAATCTAATTTTTTTTCACAATCTAATAGAACTCATTACTATCTATTCATTTGTGAAAAAAAATTGATTTTTTTAACAAAACAAATGCATTTTTTTTAAAGACCTAGGTTTGCGCACTGGACACTTATTTAGGAACGGAGGGAGTAGTATTTATGAACTAGTGTATCCCATTACTCAAAGCATGAACGGTAAATGGAAGTGTTTGACCAAATACATATGCACATCAACTACAACTATTACGACTACAAACAGAATACTACCAATTCTTCATTGTTCTCAAAGCATTGCCACAATATCAAACAATATGACTGTCCAAGGTCTATATAGAAAAACAAGATACTATTGATCATTGAAGTTCCTTTAAATGCTAATTAAACCAAAGGGCCAATAAGGTACCAGTTTCATAGACTAAAGAAGTATTAAAGACGTGGCTATGAGGTCATACCTTTTAATCCCAACAAAAAAATAGCCATGTTACGCACTTGAAAGGACACAAAAAATAGCAAGGTACAACACTTGAAAGGCCCAAAAAAAACAGCCATGTACAGCACTACATGGCTGTGATCAATACCAAATGCAGTGGTTCCATAGCACTTTTTTTTTTTTGAACGGTATAGCACATGTTCAAACACCAAAACTATGGCTGTGATTGCTGGTTATGTTGAGACATCATACTACAACTCTAGCAAAGCAGGATCCATAATGTAGAATGCAGAATCCATAATGCAGACATGAGAAACCCAGAATGCTAGTTCTGTAGATGGTTCAGAAATACATAATGGAAAAAAAGAGAGGCTCAAAGTGCAGTGGTAGGTCGACTCATTCACCAAACCAACCTCCAAACAGTATACACAAAAGCAGAATCCATATCGTATTAATCCATATTAAGGTTTACAAAATGGACTGCAAATTCAAGTCGAGAGCAACTGTAAGTATTTTGTTGATTATCTCACTGGCGCTACGTATAGCCGTATCCAAAAATGCATTGGCAAGCAAAGCATGTGACTGATAGGTGTGATCTCGGCTCAACCAAAGATCTGGATGCATCGATCTGAGCTATTGAGTTTAGCCTCAACAGGGGAGATATCTTTTAATTTGCCAAAAAACACAGATTTGTCTGGTGGTTTTGGCATATCAGGAAAAACACACTAAAAGAGAGCTATAAGCACACACTACAAGTGTAGAATGCTACACATGCAGACCAACAAAGGATTATTGGTGAACTCCTACGGCCACAATATATAAACTAGATTACTGGAGTTCCCCATGATGCGTAGTTTCATGGCTTACTTCTTTGAAGGTGGTGAGAAAGGGAAGGTGGGAATAGTTGGGATGGATGGGCTTGCTGGTAAGGTGAATTTGGGAAATGGTGGCAGTTTTGGCAGAGATGGTACGACCTCTTCCGGTATGGTAGTTGGTGTGGCCAAAAGATGACGAGCTGCGTCGCACCTTTCGGTGCTTGCAATGCAGATAAGTGCAAAGGTAAGTACGTAAATGGTGACAGTTTTTGCTTGCTTAGTGCAGCTCCAGTGGTGAGATGAAGTCTTAGCTACTATCTGCTCCCAACAGGACCTGATCGGACCATGAACTTTGACAGTGGTGAGATGAAGTCTCAGCTACTATCTGCTCCCAACAGGACCTGATCGGACCATGAACTTTGACAGTCATGGATAATACAATTTAATCCCTTAAAGAGCACAATAGCAGTTTGGAAAAGCAACAACCCTGCTGATGTTGAAACAAATGCATAATTGTGTAGTCATATGAGGCAATAAAATATTGCGCCCAAAGTGTAATTTTGAGAGCACGAACATGCTTCCTAAGCTCGCCATTAGTAGTCAAACATTCGAACACTTAAAAATTCCCCAACCACTACAACATCACTCCTCCTCATAACGAAAAGAAAAAAAAATTACTCAAGAAGCTTCATAAAGGGAAAATAATTAGTTCCTTGTTTTTATAAAATTAACCATTTAATTTATCAATTGGAGGTTATATCAACGAATGCATCTCTCTCTCTCTCTCTCTCTCTCCTTAGACCTCGTGGCCGCCCAAACACATAAAAACCATTTTTTCGCATGGATCCTTAGATCTCGTGGCCGCCCAAACACATAAAAACCATTTTGATAATGGAAATTGGGGCCTAAAGAACCGGCAGGGAAGTGATTGTTTAACATTGTATGGTCTTTGTTTCAAAGTTGAAACACTACACGGAGTTCATTCTACTCATTTAAATTTACTTCTACCGAACGTTTCTTGAATATACTGAATGCCTTAAGATCTCAGGATCACACCACAAAGTTCTCATAATACGGGCTTTATCCAACAAACTTGATACTGCGTGCCCTGTCCTAAGAATGAAAAATGTACAGCAAATTGCATGCTTTTGTGGATGCAAAGTTCCTTTAAAAAGAGAGGAAAAGACAAGAAAATGTGGAAAATTCCCTGTCAACGAGGAAGCACACTATGGCGCTAATGCTTGATACCTAGTGTTTGCTGTAGACATCATCTCAGCCTGGCTGAGCTTTTTGCTTTGAGGTCCTCCAGAATCCATTACTATACAGCCATTTGCCAAGCATCAGTTCTTTTTCCCCACTTAATAAGCACTAAGAACCTTCCTATTATCGATTTCATTCCACCGCTGGAAAAGGTCAGCAAGTGGACTGCAGAAAGTGAAAGGGATATTCTTCCTACAAGTGGTTGATTTCCAAATAGAAGAATTTGGCCTTTAGATGCTAGGAAAAGAGAAGCTAAAGTGCATGGAGGTACTCAAGTGAAAGGGTCATCAGTAATCTTTAACACTAAAGTACATGGCACTTTCAATCTGATATGCACAATCGAAGCCACGCTAAAGTACCAGGTAAGATTCTGCAAAGATTTGTGCTAACTTACTAAGATTGTGGCAGCTATTTATTTTCTGTGCCTACTATATAAGGCTTAAGTTCTTGGATTTGAACTGCCCTAATAAGCCGCACCAGACAGCAAGCAAGGGTCATTTTCTTATCCGAAAGGCATTAGTTCTTCCTTCTTCACCAATTCAATCGATTGGAGGCTTCAGTAGGATATTGAGGAGTGAAATTATCAGTTTTGGTATGCTCAGTTTGGTCTTGAAAAGACTCGGGGACTACCCAGCTAACATACACATGATATAAGCCCTTATATTCAGGAATCAGTGAAGTCACTGCTACAACTTACTAGGCTAGTAACATTAGTCAACTCACAGTGCTCTTGTATAGTTACCGTGGACCAGTCACATGAAACATGCTTTGCCGTTTGAGCACAACCAAATCCACGATTCACTTACACTGTGATTTATAAAAAAAAAATAAAAATTAACTTCCTATCATCTAATTATTCTTTGTGCACCCAATACTGTGCTCGCCATTCTTTTTTGGACATGATTATGCTCAGGTCAATACTACCCATCTGTGCTACGGTACTACCCATTGTGTCCCCTTGAACAAGAGCCTGAATTTGAACAAGAGCCCTAATTTGGAGAAAAAGAGAGAAAACTCACAGTGGTTCAATAGAAGCCCTAACTTGCCTAAAATCAAAAGCTCTAACAGGTCTTGATTACGGTCTGTAATCTTAGAGAGAGAGAGAGAGAGAGAGAGAGAGACTTACCTGCAGTTGTCAACGGTTTGCGGTGGTGCGCGGTGGTTCGCTGTTCACAGTGTACAAACTACAAACAAAACATAATGAAGAAGATGATGAACAAATGAAGTCTTGAAGAAGCGAAAGGCTGAGAGAGAGGGAGGGAGAAAAAGAGAGACTCACCCTTGGTCTTAGGCAAATTGCGAAATGGCCATGGAGGAGAAGTCTGAAGTCGGCGGCTTGTAGAAATGAGGAGATAGGGTTTGAGACTTGGGTGGGAAAGGGAAATATTGGAGTTTTTTTTACTGTGTGGGAAACCAGACAATTTTTTCGTGAAATTTTGAATTAGCACATAAATTGCTTTTCCTTGACCAGTTATAGTTTAGTAGGCAAAACAAGATCAAAGTCACTTTTTTTTCTCGACAGATCAAAATTATTTTAATGTATGAATTTTAAAGATAATTGTCAACACATTTTTTTAAATGGTCGATTTTGTAATGATTCGGATTTTCGACCCAATTTTTTTTAATACAAATTTATATTGTTAAATTCCTAATTCAATAACTAATTAGATTGAATAATTAAAATATATTATTATGTGTACAATTGATATTATTTGCACTATTGTATAAAATATATATTTAAACTTTAGATATACAGGGAATCAGTAATTCATATTCATCTCTTATCTTTTCTATCTAAATCCTAACTAGAACTCTATTCAAACTAATTCTCCACTTCTCTCTCTCTCATCCTATACATACACGCGTCTACATACATTTTCACCCCATACATACACATGTCCACATACATTAGAATTAAAGAAAATCCCACCAAATGTGGCACTTGTCCCCTATCCCTTTTATTATTATCAGTATTCATCTCCTTCAATCTTCTTCCCTATTCCACCACTTCCACACTTATTCTCTCACATTCTCACTACCTTATTCTCTCTTATTATACATACCCACATAAAATTCAAAAATTAAACACCAACATATTATTTCACTCCCAATTCTATTGTTGAGTCTAGAGTAGAGAGAGAGAGAGAGAGAGCGAGAGAGAGAGAGACAGATTTCTACATAAAATCTCTATGTACATTATATTCAGGTTCCCAATCAATCACTACATCACCAAGTATTCACAAACCACCTTCCAATCATTTCGAGTCAGCCCCAAGTCCCCTGTTGCAGCCGCCGTCTTTTTCATTTTACCAAAATTGTCCTCAAACTAGTACCCGCTTTTTCAGCTTAATTTTGGGTAGATTAATCTCTATCCTACTCTCTTCTAAGTATATTAAATCCTAATATTGTGTAATGATGAGATATAATGCTAAGAATGGAGCCCATCCATCAAAACCCATTAAACTAAATTATATTCTGTTTCTTGGCAAAATGAATGTGAGTACTAGATGAAAACAGTTTGCATGTGGAGTGTTTTATTACAGATTGGTCCTTGTATTGTGTGAACATGGGAATTCAATCCCAATATCACTTACTGTCATAATAAAACAAATCGATCCATACATCAAAATCCTTAAAACTATAACCTGCTCTCTTTTTTCTTTTTCCGAAAACTAGAATAGTGATCTCGTGCTTGATTTTAAATCATTGGGCATTAATTACACTAAGGTTCCTCTTGTATGAATAGCTTATGATTTTAACCTATAAAAATGTTTTTTTTAATTAGTTTATAATTACTACTGTGAGATTTTAGGTGTATAAAAATATTGAATGTACTTATTAAACTCCACTACTATTATTTAAATATATGTTGATATTATAACTAATAAACTAAGAAAATAATTTCAAGAAGTCAGTAACTAGTACGTAGACATCGAAACTTATAATTATGTTAATTTCATATGATAGTAAAGGTACTCTCATGTCCCTATCAAATTACAGTGCACTTAAATCTGATAAAATTTAATTTAATAGAAGCCTAATAGTAGTAAGTTACTAAAATTGCTCTAGGCTTACGAAATAATTAATTAAACCCTTAGGTGAATAAAAAGTCTGATGAACATAATTGTTCGATAAAAATCTTAAGCAATCCAAAAGGTATCGGCCCAATCCAAACGCGTTGTGTGTTCAATTATTCGTACATATTAATTGTTATATTTGTTATCTCATTGAAATGTATAATGTTATGAGTTGAGCTGTTGTTGATTGTATCATGTTGTACATGCTAGAATGGACTTAGATTCACCGGGTGGTTATGAGTAGTGACTCACGTAGACGATGTTAAGTAAATGAAAATTGGTAAAGTGTGATTGTGTGGATTGTGATTTGAGCCATGGTGATGGCAAGGGTAACCAATGGGGTCTTGTGTTGAAATGGGTTACCTGTGGGGCCCGGTGTTGTGACATTAACATATGATACGTCATGGAAAGTTTCTCTTCGAAGAAGGGAATGGGTCCCATGAGACGATTATAGTTAGTGAGACGCTAACGTATGATACGTCATGGAAAGTTTCTCTTCGAGGAAGAGAATGGGTCCTATGAGACGGTTATAGTTAGTGAGACGTTAATATATGATACGCCATGGGAAGTTTCTCTTTGGGGAAGAGAATGAGTCCCATGAGATGGTTATAGTTCGCGTGGGGTAGTGGATGTCCGATCCTAATGTATGATACGTCATGGGATGACTCGATCCTCTTGTTATGGTCTTAAGTGAGAACATACTCGATACATAACTTAGGTGCGCTCACCTAGGACCCTAGTGCAGGATAAGCAAAAGAAAGGGTGGACCCATGAAACAGTTATAATTAGTGGATGTGGGAGAAAAGGATCTTGTGGAGATGATCCTTAAATTTCATGTAAGATGATGGATAGTAAAGAACAAGACGATGTGCTATTATTCTATACCTCTAGTGTATTATCAATTGTGATATTATTGTTATTTTTTTGAATGCTAATTGTAGAGTAAATGGTTGGTAGGATTGAGATTATTTTACTCGGTGAATTATCACTCACGGATACGTTTGTATCCTGGTAAACCGGCTGCTTCGGTGATCAATTTGCCAGAGGGTGCATGGTTTAATAGTGGAGTTGTTTGACACAGGAGGAATACCAAGAGCGGAAACTGAGTATGCTTGAGATCTGTATCAAGAAGAAAGTTGCTCTGAAGATGTTTAAATAAAATGTTAGATTCTTTTTCGTATTTTCTTTAATGTACATTTTGTATAACGACAAATAGGGGCCTAGTAGTTTACAAAATTCAGTGTATTTTAGGGTTAATACTTCCGAAATTTCTTAGAAAATCGGGGCGTTACAGATTTAAACCGTTAAGATTTAACGTCTTATTAATTATATTTTTCCCTTTAAAATTAGTGATAATCAGATGTCAGCAACCACATGATCGGAACACATTCGGTACTTCCGGAGGCATTAAAGTCTTGTAATGCACCACTCGAGGGCTGCCTAAGCTATTTTTCTTTTATAAATCGGAACCGTCTTTCTTTTACGTATGAGGAATTAGATCATTCCTGCAATAAATGAAGTAAATCTCTTATCATTACGTATAGGATTAGACGTAAAAATATCATTCTAATAATGAATCTGTGTTCCGGTCAAGGGGCTTTCGAAATCCGATAGACCAAAAAATTTACAAGAATGATTAGAACATGAAACACAACAAAATGAACGGTATTGATCATTGTGATTTTGTTGTGGTCTTCTAGCTACTGTACATTAGACTATAGCACAAGACCTTGATTCAGAAACAAATAAATTGAATGTATAGATTTTAAAGGTAGTTGCTGGCTTATTATTTTTAATGCTCGATCCAAACCGTTAGGATTTTACGTTTTACCGATTATAGCATTGTCACAAAAATCGGAGTTCATTAGAAATCAGCGACCTCATGATCGAAAGACATTTAACGCTTTTAGAGACGTTTAAGTGTTTCATTGTACTAACCGAGCCTCGCTTGAGGTCTTTTTTGGCAATCGAAATCATCTATCTTTAACGTAATACGAACTAGATCATTCGTATCAAGAATGAAGTTAACTGTATATGGATAGATACTTGATCGAACAACAAAATTCTTTTTATTTAGGAATTTTCATGTCGATTAAGGTGCTTCCTTAAGCCGATCAAGCCAAAATTTTACGAGAATCTTATAGTTAAGAAGAGAAAAAAAATGAACGATTTCGATCAGGAAGGTTGCATCATGATGAATGTAATCAGAACAAATATTGATATTTTCTTAATTGGCCAAAAAAATTGACATTTCCCAACTAGATGTATATTTTGTCGGTAAATGTAAATATTTTCCAACCAAATAATTTGCCGGGAATTGTGAGAATGATTAAAACACCAAGAACAAAAAAATGAACGGTGTGAATCATCATAAATTTGTCATGATCTTGTGGCTAAAGTCCATTAGACTATAGCAAAATACCTTGGTTTAGAACCAAGTAAGTTCAATGTATAGACTGTAAAGGTAACTGCCAAGCCATTATTTATAATTCTTGATCTGAACCGATAGGATTTTACATCTTACCGATTATAGCACTGTCTCCAAAATCGGAGATCATTTGATATCGGTGACCTTGTGATCGAAAGACATTTTATGCCTTCAGAGACGTTTAAGTGTTATACTGCACTACTGAAGCCCTGCATGAGATCTTTTTTGGCAATCAAAACCATCTATCTTTGATGTAATACGAATTAAATTATTCATCCAAAAAATGAAGTTAACCGCACATGGATAAACACTTGATCGGACAACAAATTTTTTTTAATTTAAGAATTTACGTGTTGATAAAGAGATTTCCTTAACCTAATTGAGCCAAAATTTTATGAGAATCTTATAATTAAGAAGAAAAGAAAATTAATAGTTTCAATAAGAAAAGTTGCATTGTACAGAGTAATCAATTTAGTCGGAACAAATATTCATTTCTTGAAAATTTTTGGAAAGGGGCAAAAAAAAAAAAACAGACATTTACTGACTAAGCTTATTATTAGTCGGCTAATATGTATTAATACCGACCAAACTAATTAGTCAGTAAAATGTATTATATTTATTGATTTTTTAAATTCGTAAAAAATGATTTGTACCGACTAAACTTATCATTAGTCGGCTAAAATCAATAAATACCGGCCAAAATAATTAGTCGGGAAACTATATTAAAATCAACAAATACCGACCAAAGTAATTAGTCGGGAAAATATATTTTATTTATTGATTTTTTTAGATTAGTTAAAAATGATTTTTACCGACCAAATGTATTATTAGTCCACTAATATGAATAAATGCCAACCACAATAATTAGTCGGGAAAATGTATTTTATTTATTGATTTTTAAAATTGGTTAAAAAATAATTTTTCCAGACTAAAACTTACTTTTAGTTGGCAAAAACCTACTATTAGCGACTAAAATATGTTTAGTCGGGAATAATTATCACTTTTACCGAGTAATTTATATTTAGTCGGTAATTGTTCAATATTTGGCGACCAAAGTTTTTTTAGTCGGGAATTGTGTAATTTGTTGTAGTGATTCAATAAGTTCCAAGTGGTTAAGGATGCTTTTATTACATGGAAGAGAAGTAAACGTACGCACTACAAGAAAAATTGCATTGGGTGACGAATGAAAATCGTCGCAAATTGTATATTTTTCATCGCAAATAATATAGGTGACAAAAAAAATTTGTCGACTAAAGGTTGTCGAGGATTCCTACCTGGTGACGAAATCTATTTTTCGTCACATATAGTGCCTTTTGATGATGAAAAGTTTCGTCACGGAAAAATGACTTGGTGACGAAATTTTCTTCGTCACCTGTTATGCTTTTTTGATGACAAAAAATTTCATCACAAATTATTTCCTTTGGCTCGTCAAAGGTGACCCACCGGTGACGAAATTTTTCGTCGCGAAAGACATTCTTATATGTGAAAAAAATCTCACTTTCTTGCTCTTGCAGGGTTTCGAACCTGAGTCTCCTAAGTTTGCACGCAACCTTTAACAAATTACACCATACAAACTTTTCAGCATATATTTGAAATATCTAATATATAACACATACATTGAACGTTAAAATATATTTTGAACTATTAAACATTAAAATTAGTAATTTTAATAAACATGAAAGTCATAGCTCTTTATGTTATTGTTCAAACCCAATTTAAATTATCTCAATTGGAGTTTTGAGCAAAGAGTTATGCTCGAAATATATTTGGTGACAAAGCGTAATTCATAAATTTCGTCACCAAAGGATAATTTTTTTGTCACTGAAAACGTAAAAAGAAAGACGAAAATATTTTTCATCGCCAAATTGGTTCATTTGGCGACGAAATATTTTTTTCGTCATCAAATAGTTATCTTTGGCGACAAAAAATAATTTCTTCTCCGTTTTAACTCTTTATTTCGTCACCAAATAGGTGCCTTTGGGGACAAAAATATCTTTTTCGTTGCTAAATAGTTATAATTGGTGACAAAATAATTTCGTCAAGAAAGTTATCAAAATAGTGACGAATTTATTTTTTTGTCGCCAAATACACCCATTTGGCAACGAAATTAAATTTTGTCGCCACTTTTTCGTCACTAAACATACTTTTTCTTGTAGTGATGAGTAACAAATTTGGTTTTGTAAGATATGATTGTCATGTATCAACTGGCATAGCAGTCTCTAGATTGAATGAGATGTGGGTGGAGGACAAGAGACTATTTGTCAAAGAGTCGTGTTTTGGATAGAATGAGAAGAAGAAGAAAGTGCCCAGGTTCTATGATAGAAGAGAGCAGGAGCACAGTAAGGGGGAGAAGCCTAGCCAATAGCCTGGCGAAGGGGGGAATAACCAGAATGGTCAGTCGGGGCCACTTGGGAATTGAAGGGATTTTTGCAAATCATTTTTGCCCAGGTTGTGAATTGCAAGTCATCTAAATCAGCCATTCCTAAAGATCTCAACATCTCGTTACGAGTCAATCTTGTTAGGAATGAATGACTGCTCCGAAGTGCGGTGGTTGTTATGCAAAGAGTTGTATCAATGAAACATTGAAGGTAAGTTTTAGTTTGGAAACAGAAAAGGTTGCTCAGTTCAGAGCTTTGGGCAGGAGATCTATTTTAATAACTTTTCAAAGCCAAGAAGTAAGGGACGATCTTATCAAGGGTCCGTGGATGAAAAGGTGGTTCGTTGTGGTGAAACCGTGGAGTGGGGAACTAGCTAGCCAAGAAAGATTTGTTTGGTTGGGTTGTCAACGGGTTCCGCTCAATGCATGGTATAATAAAACCTTTAAGCAAATTGGAGAAATATGGGGTCAGTTCATTTAAGTGGATGAGGAAACACTGAAAAATATATTCTTTGCTAAAAGGAAAATACTAATAGCTATGGAGGAAATACTTAAAGATAGAAAGGTGGATTCAACTAAAGGTGCAAGGGGTGAAATATGACGTGTTGGTTAAGGAGATTTCTTCGTTTGCTAACCCGGATGAAGTCGAAATCTCATGTTCGGTAGTTCATGTTTTTAACAAGCCATTGGAGAAAACTCAAACAAAAACTTGCAACGATTCTGGTGCAAAGGGGGAAGAGGAAGAGCATGAGGACGTGGAAGTACTTGCAAAAGGGCCAACCAATGGGAGAGTTGTGGAAGGTGAGGGTGCAAGAGACTCTGACTTTGTCGATGAGCATGGAAAGGAGAAAGGAAATGATAGGGTTAGGGGCCCTAGGCATACAAGAAAGCATTTAAGACACATTTGATAACAGTGATAGATGGATAGAATTCGTAAGAAGATGTGATTAGGATTGGGAGTGGTAATGAGAAGGGATTGATAATGAGTACGTTTGTTTGGGATGAGATTCAATGATGAGATTATTAATATTATTTTTGTTTGAGATGGGATTAGGATGATGGGATTGGATTGATACAAGAGATTGGTAATGAGAAGGAATTGATAATGAGGAGAGGTTGGGATGAGACTACCATTACCATCTCTAATACCCCCAAGTTGGAGTCTTATCAATCCGACCGGATTGATAGTCCGGACCATTTTTGGGAAAACAAACAAGGTATTGATAATACCTCCACTCTACTAATCCAATCCCAACCCCAACCCCTTGGAGGGTTATCAAACGGGGCCTTAATGCTTGACAAGGTTGGTGTGCAGGCGCAAGCGATCTTAGAGGATTTTAAATCCTTTGTAGATGATTCTGTGGGCTTTCCCAATGGTAGGGTTTCAGCATTGGGCCCTGAAGTCCAATCAGGGTTAGTGGTTCATAGCCCAACTAATGACAGAGCACTTGTTGGTTTTAAACCCATCTAACCAAGTGATGGGCTGGTCTCTTCTAAAAGAGCAGATAAAGAGTTGGGCCTTGAGCGAAATGGGTTAAATTTATTTGGGGTTAGATTTGTTTATCCACAGCTGGAGGAGGTGACTTCAAGTGCGGAGACCTTAAGGAGAAGCACGTCAAAACAGATGGTGGTCAGATCTTTTCAACTCCCTTGAATCAATCTATTGGTGGATCTTAATAACACAGAATGCAGGAAAAGAAGAAGAAGACAATTGTCGAATCTCTTGCTTGTCCATGAGGAATTAGCGAGGGAGGACATTCCAGAGGAAAATTCCAAATCCTCTTCATGGGACACCAGCCAAAGCAACCCAACTATTGTCAACGAGATCAAAGCTACCATGGCAGTGAGTTGGATGTGTTGTGCCCCAGGTGTCACTCACGCACACAACACACACTGATTTCAGAGAAAACTCCCTCGTATATATATACACAAACATATACAAAATGAAAAACTCTCTGGGAGCTACATTCCGGCTCACCTCTGGGAGCCACACCGGCTCCCCACTCAACCTCACCCACTCCAGACTACATTTTACTAACCCACACTTTTACACTGAGCATTACACAACATTATCTAGGCAAAGGGAGGAAGAATCAGTACAAAGAGCATTAAATGCTCTTTTCATGCGTGAGAGAGAGTTAAGATTCGCATGCTGCAAATCTTTTGCAATCCCAGCAAATCCAGTAGCCCATGTGGAGAAATCAGGAAAAGTTAACAATCACACCCTTCACCATATGTGCTGCTATCCATTCAACTACTCTAGCAAGCACCTGTGTCACTCCAAGTCTAACTTCCAGCACCCCCTCACCGGAGCACCCATGCCTGACTGAATGTCTCCTTGCTTGACTAGTTCTTCTGTAGATGAACTCACAGCACTGTCCGGCTGCAATACGACCACTAGCAATTCCCATGTACCAGAGCACCAACACAGTTTCCCTCTGCTCACACCAGAGGCTCCGTTCGCCAAATGGTCTCACACACCATCTGGGAAGAGGCTGACTTCCATCTCTGTTGACACATCGCATCCCCCGCCAAAGCTACACCATACCTCCAAACCAAGGTACACAACTCGAGAATCCGGGACATCTTCATACTGCTAGATCTCCGTGGCTCATATTGGCTTTACCGTCGATATACCGCACCCCCTAACCAGAGTGCCCACACCCCCTAACCAGAGTGCCCACACCCCCTAACCGGAGTGCCCACATCCACAAACAGATGCTCCTAATCCATCATCCACGAGAACAATGTCTGCATCGCCCAGAAATAGTGTCTGCATTCGGCCTGTGCACCTGGCCGATCTCTAGCAAAACCCGACGGAGCTCAACCAACTCAACATCCCTACCTATCTCTCGGGTATGCCTCCACATCTGAACTCGGATGACCTATTTGCCATTAACCATTATGAATTCCCAGGAAAGAATGGCAGGGACTCGGCCTCCTTAAAAACCATTCTCCTTCAACCCTTAGGTTGTTTTGCCAGAATTCATAATGTTACAAGTATTCTGCAACAGAGTCCATTTATTTTGCACTCCTTCACTGCTTGAGCACCTGCATCACTCCTCCGGATGTCGATAACCGTGTCCGACAAACCACGAACACTTGTGCCCAGTTACAAGACACAAAACCGTGACTCCATCTCTCCACCTCATAAAGCCATGTATTCTAAAGAGGATCTAGTCACCAAATTCCACAAAGGAAGAGATTCAGTGAAGCTTCAACTCATATCTATCTCAATCCTCTGTCTGGAGCACCAATGAACAATCCCCAGCAAGTTATTGCTGTCGTCGTTGCTGGCTAGCATTTCGCACACCACCAGATTCGTTTCCAGGCACACACATCAGTATGTCTCAAGTTGCAACTCTTTGTACTCTCTTGCCTATTCCATGTGCATCCGCAATTACTGCTTCTTCCGTTCATTATCAACGTCCACCCATACTACCTAACCATGCTCGACATCAGCTCCATCTGCCGTTGCACTCCCACAAGCCTGTATAGGTTGCCTCTCATTCGTTAGACCGAAAATCGCCATCCGATCAGCTCCACCTGCAGCCCGAATCAAAAAATTGCATGTTCGAATGATAGGTCTTCAAACCAGATTGAACCAAGCTACCTCAGATTCCTGTTGATCAACTCCGCAAACACCTCGGTTGCCTTGGTCAACTTCTAATCAATGCCGAGTCTGTCAATCCTTCTGGTGGGTAGCTTCTCCAACACAGTTTGCCACTGTCCGTCATCTCTCCTGGGTCTCCTCCTGCCATTCGTCCATCATCATTCCATTCCAGGCTTTCCCACAGCATCCCTGGATCATCCATCGATAAAACCGATCAATTGCCCTAGTAAGCGCCTGTGTCACTACCGAACCCGAGCTCTTCCATACCCCAAAACCGGGTTACACTGCTCGAATGAGTGTCTCCTTGCTTACTAGCTCTGCAATAGATCACCATTAAAAAATCCTTGCTGAAACAAGCCTCCTCATAACCCAATCAGGCTCCACACATCCGTTTCCTGCTCCACTAAGCAAACGCACTAGCTTAGGAGCCTCCGCATGAAAAATGGAGCACAGGGTTGGATCCGGAACGTCGAGATAGTCAAAATTGACTACTCATACGCAAAAAATGGAGTTGTATCGAATCCGAAATCGCGAAACAACACCATGGACCCTTCCTCTAGCAGATCTGACCCTTTTGAACCTCCTGAACCTTCTGACCCTTTTGACCCACAAGTATGAGGCACAAGGATGAGGTCCTTCCAATCTTCCGTCAGTGGAAGAAAATGATGGAGACACAGACAGGATGGAAAATCAAGAAGCTGGGGTCAGATAACGGTGGCGAGTACAAGTCGGATCCTTTTCTCCAAGTCTGTCAAGAGGAAGGGATAGTTAGACACTTCACAGTTGCGGGGACGCCGCAGTAGAATGGAGTAGCAGAACGCATGAATCGCACTTTTGTGGAGAAAGTTCGGTGCATGTTGTCAAATGTCGGGCTTAATAAGGCGTTTTAGGATGAGGCTCTCAAATATGCCTCACACCTTGTCAACCATTTACCGTCAGCAGCAATCGGAGGGAAGATTCCGATGGAGGTATTGTTTGGGAAACCAGTTACAGATTATGATTCGTTACATGTTTGGGGTTGTTCTGCTTACTATCACGTAACTGAATCCAAGTTAGATCCACGAGCCAAGAAAGCTATTATCTTGGGTTTCACTTCAGGCGTTAAGGGATACAGGCTCTGGTGTCTCGAGTCTATGAAGGTGATTATAAGCAGGGATGTTACTTTCGACGAATCTGCTATGTTACAGTAGGTTCCTTCCAAGGAGAATGTGGAGCCGAATGCACAGCAGCAGGTGGAGCATTCAGAACAGGCGGAGGTTGAGACTCCCTTTGTTTCAGCCAAGACTGTTCAGAAAATCGTCCTGAGGATCAACCCATTGATCAGAATGTCATTACCGAAGAGGAAGCTCCATTACAGGAAATACCATAGCAGCCAGAATCCATTGCAACCAACAGACCAAGGCAGAAAATCCGGAAACCTGCTCGATATGCTGATACAGTAGCTTATGCACTTCCAGTGACAGACGATGATGTCCCCTCCACTTACTGGGAGGCAATGCAGTGTACAAAAAGTAATAAGTGGAAAGAGGCGATGGATGAGGAGATGGATTCGCTCTCCAAGAATCAGACTTGGGATTTGGTTTAACTTCCTAAGGGCAAGAAATCTATTGGCTGCAAGTGGCTTTATGCGAAGAAGGAAAGTACAGGATTTGAGAAAGTGAGGTTCAAAGCAAGATTAGTAGCCAAGGGTTACGCACAGACGGAAGGGATCGACTACAACGAGGTGTTCTCCCCTGTCGTCAAACATTCGTCGATCAGGATCTTGCTGGCTTTGGTAACACAGTTTGACCTTGAGTTAGCCTAACTCGATGTCAAGACTACTTTTCTACATGGAAATCTGGATGAGGAGATCTATACGGCTGAGCCAGATGGTTACAAAATTGCAGGAAAGGAGAATTGGGCTTGTAAACTGAAGAAGTTGCTATACGGGTTGAAACAGTCGCCGAGACAGTGGGACAAGCGCTTCGAAGGGGTACACAAGAAGTCACTTTGACCATTGTGTTTACTTCTGCAAACTCCCGGATGGATCATTTGTCTATTTGCTTTTATATGTAGATGACATGCTGATTGCATGTAAGAACAAGGTGGAGATTGACAGATTGAAAGCTCAACTCAGTATGGAGTTTGACATGAAGGATCTCGGGGAGGCAAAGAAAATACTCAGCATGGAAATTCAGTGAGACAAGGCGAAAGGCACAGTTAGTTTGACTCAGACGCAGTATCTGAAGTGAGTGTTGCAGAGATTTGGGATTGACGGGAAAGCCAAACCTGTCAGTACACCTTTGGCCACTCAGTTTAAACTTAGTGCATCGATGTTGCCGCAGATGGAAGATGAAAGAAAGCAAATGGCTCAGGTTCCCTACGCCAATGCAGTGGCAGCTTTGATGTATGCTATGGTTTGTATGAGGCCAGACATTTCACACGCAGTTAGCATGGTCAGCCGATACATGCACAATCTAGGGAAAGAGCATTGGCAGGCTGTGAAATGGATTCTACGATATCTTCAGGGTACTGTGGATGTCGGATTGAAGTACGAGAGAAACAGAAACTTAGTCAGCATTTGGTTGGTTACGTGGATTCCAATTATGCTGGTGACCTAGATAAGCGATGGTCGACTATAGGGTATGTGTTTACACTTGCTAGAGGGCCAATCAGTTGGAGGTCAACATTATAGTCAACAGAGGCTTTCAAGGAAGCTATTTGGGTACATGGTTTGATTGAGGACTTGGGAATTGTTCAGAAAAACGTGGAGGTTTTTTATGATAGTCAGAGTGCCATCTGTTTGGCGAAAAACCAGGTTCATCATTCCTGCACCAAGCATATCAATGTCCGGTTTCATTTCATCAGGGAGATTGTAAAGGAAAGGGATGTTCTTCTTCAGAAGATTCCGACTGCAGATAACCCTGCAGATATGCTCACCAATGTGGTTACAAGGATCAAGTTCCAACATTGCTTGGACTTGATCAATATCTCTCGAGCAGTGCGCACCTAAGGTGAGGATTGTCGCCAAGGTGGAGATTGTTGACTTGTGTGGCTCCAACCCACGCTTGTATTTATTTAGCAGACAAGGAGCTGTCCTTAGCCTCCTCAAATCTTCTGCAGATACTCAGCCACCTCCAAAAATCTTCCTCAGCATGCTTTGGAGTAAATGAAGGAAGACTTTGTGGCAAAAGTGTGAGTAATGAACAGGGTCTCCTCTGGTTATAAAAGGAGACTCCTAGTTCTGATCTTTGTATCAAAAATCAGAGAGAAGAGAGTGATACACGAGTGGATTGTGAGGCAATACTGTGTGAGTTTGAGTGATTGTTTCAATACTCCTCCAGTAAATATAGTGAATCCGTTGCCCCTCCGTGGACGTACCTGATTATTGGGGAACCACGTAAATTCTTGTGTTTCTCTGAGTTGTCTGGGTTGTGTTTGTGTTTGCTTGGTTTGACTCTGATTTAGCACTACAGGATGTCAATTTTTTACCTAATGATGATTTGGTTTTAAGGAAGATGATATAATTGGAAAATAAGGAATACTTTCTCATGTTGAAGAGAGATGGGAGGAATTAGTCCCTGTGACTGATTTGCGTAGTGCTTCGAAGGGTATCACAGTTTTAATGCAGATTACGACTTGGAACATCAGAGGTTTGGGGAGCATTGTTAGAGAGAGATTTTTGGCGAAACTTATTAAGAAGGGGAAGCTAGACATGGTGTTTATTTGAGAGACTAAACTTGAGTCTGTAGAGAGGATTGCTATTCGAAAACTCTGGGGTGGTACAAACATGGAATTTGAGTGTTCCAATTCTGTGGGTGCATCAGGGGGTTTCCTCATTATCTGGAATAAGGATTTTTTTAAAGCAACCAACGTTATTTTTCAGAGATACTAAATTTTGACGCATGGAGTTTTATATACCGAGTTCCCTTGTACGGTGATCAACGTTTATGCCCCTAATGAAGCTTCCTTGAGAAGATTGCTCTGGGAGGAGTTATTGGTGCATAAGGCTGAAGAACATTTTCCGTGGTGCGTAAGGGGAGATTTCAATGAAGTAAAAGCAGTCAATGAAAGGGTGGGGTGTTTAAGATTTGATAGCTGCATGAAGGATTTCATGGAGTTTTGCAACAACATGGAATTGATAGACCTTCCCATGCTTGGTAGGAAATTTACTTGGACCAACTATCAAAATCATGCTACTCATAGTCGTCTGGACAAGTTCTTGGTCTCCCAATAGTGGCTCGAAAAGTTTAATATTTTACAATGGGGCCTTCCGAGGCCAATTTTGGATCATTGCCCAGTTATGATATTAGATGATAGTAGAGATTGGGGCCCTAAACCTTTCAAGTTTATGGATATTTGGCTTTCTAATCCGAAGTGTATGAGAATAGCCAAAGAAACATGGAATGAGGTTCAGGTGATTGGGTGGGTAGGGTTCATCATAGTTAAGAGATTATGAGTTGTTAAAGACAGGTTGAAGGTATGGAACAAAGAGGAATTTGGGGATATCAATTGTGCACTACAAGACACTGAAGCGAAACTTCACCAATTTGATGTTCTAGCAGAAGATAGGCAACTCAATCAAGAGGAGAAGGCGTTGAGGTGCAAAACCAAATTAGAGTTCTGGAGGCTTTCTAAGTTGACAGAAACACTATGGAGACGAAAATTGCGGGTTAAGTGGTTGAAATTGGGTGACAAGAACACCAGATATTTTCAGGTCATGGCCAATAACCGGTATAAAAGAAACATGGAGGGCTCAATCAAGGTAAATGGAAGAGTAGTGGAGGATCCAAAAGAGATATATTAACGAAGTTGCTGTAGTTTATTTCCGGAACAACTTACAGAGGAAAGAAAGGTTAGACCAAAGCTGGGGGGGATTTTTCCAGAGAAGCTTATCGGAAGACGTAACATTACAATTGGAAAGACAATTTGACGAAGGGGAAATAATGGCTGCTCTGAAAGGGTGTAACAACTTAAAGGCCCTAGGGCAAGACGGATTTAACTTCTCATTTGTCAAGAAGGGGTGGGAATTCATGGAGGAGTTAGTGCATCAATTTTTCTTAGAATTTCACGCAAATGGGAAGCTCATGAAAGTTATTAATTCTACTTTTGTCTCATTGATTCCTAAGATTGACTGTCCTATTACCTTTAAAGAGTTTAGACCTATTAGCATGGTGGGGTGCATTTACAAAATTCTCTCTAAAGTTCTAGCAAACAGAATTAAAGAACATCGATCTCCCATCTGTTATCGGTGAGGCTCAAGTTGCTTTTATTGGGGGAAAACAAATATAAGATGGAGTTCTTATTGCTAATGAAGCTCTATTCATAGTTGGAAACATTCAGCTCAAGGAGGTCTTATTCTTAAATTGGATTTTGAGAAAGCATATGACTGCGTCAATTGGGGTTTTCTGCTAGATATGCTTAAGAAGGTGGATTTTGGATATAAATGGTGTGGATGGATAAGAGAATGCTGCTACTCAGTCTCTGTGTCTGTTATGATTAATGGGTCAGCTACACAGGAGTTCCATACATAGAAAAGGCTGAGATAAGGGGATCCGTTATCCCCTTTTCTTTTCAACATAGTAGCTGAAGCACTCAATATTATGCTGGAAAGAGCACATGTGAAAAATATCATCAAAGGTGTTAAGTTGGGGAATAATGGAGTGACTATTTCTCATCTTCAGTTCACCGATGATACAATCCTTTTTTGCAACAATGATAGGGAGGAAATGGGGAATATCAAAAGGATTCTCAAGTGCTTTCAATTGATGTCCGGCTTGAAGATCAACAACTCGATGAGCTCCCTTTGTGGTGTGAATGTTCTTCAACAGGATACCGTAGCCCTTGCTCAAGTGATGGGGTGTAGGGTTGAATCCTTGCCGATTAAATACCTTGGGTTACCTCTAGGTGCTAATCCGAGGAGGATCAAACCATGGGAACCTGTTATTGAAAGAACAGAGAAGATTTTAAGTATTTAGAGAATGAGATACATTTCCACGAGGGGTAAATTAACACTTCTCAACTCTTATACTTGTATTCTGCCAATATATTGCATGTCCCTGTTCACTATGCCCACTGCGGTAGCAAAGACACTATAGAAGCTACAGAGACAATTTTTTTTTTGGGTGATACGCATACATCGAACAAAAAGAAGATGCACGTAGTAAGTTGGGATGAGATTACTAGGAAGACAGAAGATGGAGGTTTAGGGGTGAAGAGGTTGACACAACAGAACCTAGCTTTACTTGCTAAGTGGAGGTGGAGGTTTCGCAAGGATAAGGAGTCCCTTTGGGTAAAGGTTATAAGAGGGAAATATAGAATGGATAAGAGGTGTTGGTTACCTTACTTGCATAACACAGGTTCAACCTCTAATATTTGGAAGGATATTTGCTCAGTTGGGCATATCGATTCAGGCCTTGGTTTCTCTATTCGAGAGGGCTTCAAAGTGCAAGTAAACTCAGGTCTAGATACATTATTTTGGGATCATATTTAGCTGCGTGATAATGCTATAAGAGAAGACTTTCCATGGTTGTATTTGATCTCTAATAAAAAAGATGAGGTTATCAATAATGTCTGCGTAGGAGTTGGCGACAGAAGCTGGGACTTGCGGTTTAAGAGAGGTCTACGTGTATATATTGGGAGAATCAACAATTGGAAGGATTGAAACAGAGGTTGCAAGGCGTGCTATTAGTATATTACAACCCTCCAAACCTAGGGATGGCATTCGGGCGGATATTGGCATATCCGTACCCGATCCCCGAAATTGAAATCGAAAGCCAAACCAAATCCGCCTCGATACCGAACGGGGAGGGGAGGAACAAACCGTAACCGAACTAAATGAGGTTCAAGTAATCCCCGAACCGAATGGGTAACCGAATATGATATACACATTTTAGTGTATATTACATCCCTTAAACTAGTACTTTGTTAGACCTGTGTTTATATTCTAATAATATTAGTTTTAGTTATTTTTATGTTTGCAGGTATCAAATAAGGCTGGTTAGTAAATTGGAATCTAGAGAAGAAGAAGAAGAATATGTAATAAACTTGGAGCAATTTGGAACAAATATTCTTGTAGCTCAAGTGGCAAAGATGGGTGTATAAGAAGCAAAAGGTCTAGAGTTCAAGACCTTGGAAATGAAGCTTTTTATGTAAAAAACAAGAGCGCAAAGCATTGAATGATTTTTCCCAATTGCAAACCCCTGAAGCACATGGAATAATTTTCCTTCTGCCTAAATCTACGATTGCAACAATCAGATTCTCCTATCCTGAAGCCCTTTGGCTCTCCCATACTTTTTCTCTTCCCAATTTCTTCACCCATTTACTTCTATCCTTTCATTTACTCCACCATCTCCCTCATTACACTTCCCAACCAATTCTCTTACCATTTTCCCTTCATGTATAAATAAGAGAAAGTAGGAGAGAATAGGTGTGCTGGTTTTCCGGGGAAAACTATTTTGCTTGTTTCTAAAAGTGTTCTTCTTTTTACTTTGTGGAAAACCAAGCATCAAGGATATTTCATTACTTGTAAGTTTATCTTCTTAATGCAATTCAATAAAGTTATTTTCAATTATTGTCTTTCATTTCAATTATGAGTAGCTAAATTAGTTGCTAGGGTTAGGATGAAATTACATGCATAAATAGCTATTTTTATTTATGTGACTTAATTTCTCCAAACAAAAGCATGGTTTAAATTGTTAAGAGTTCTTCTTGTTCACTTGCCAATTTTTCATCGAACCATTAAAATTGGATTTTCATTGTGTTTTGTTGGATTCAATTTATAATTTGTGAATAACGGATATAAATTTTGTGTTGATGGATTCAATGAATGTTTTGATTTTATACATCTGTTTGGCAAAAGAAGAACTAAAATAGTAAAAGCTAAGAAAAAGAGTTGTCTTGTATATTTTTCACAATAAAAGAGTTTTGCCGCCAACTTATTATGTAGAGAAATTAGAGAATTGAGAAACATAAATATTATAGATATGATGCATGTAATGGATTCCAATGCCCTAGTATTTTTATCATCACTTTAAGTACTTTTAATTCTTGTAAGCTTATTTTTCTCAACCCAAACAAAACATTGTTGAACTAGATTAGGAAATTTAATTTTGGATCACAAGAGCTATTCAACTGCGTTCTATTTGTAATAGTCCCTGTGGGTTCGACCTTGTACTTGCTAAACTATACTTTGGTACGATTCGTGCACTTGCGAGTACAGAAAATTTATCACAACAGAATACTACAAGAGAGCGAGAGGGGGAGAGGGGTAGCACAGATCTAGAAATTGATTTCTGTAAACTAATCGATCAACACAACTCATCAAGCAACACAAACACCAACTTCGATTAAATGAACGTATATAGATTGTAAAATGGAACAGAAATGGAACCTAGAAATTCCTGTTGTGATGGACCTCGGATCTCGCGCTCGATCTGAGAAACGATGGTTGACGAGATGACATTAGCTCCTTCTTCACCTCTTCAAACTGATGATGATGAATGACGACAGGAGTGCCTGGAGTGATGATGATCGACGGCGACTCGGCGAGAGTGGTGAGGATGATCGACGATAGGAGGCGAGGGGGTGAGGATGGGGATCGTAGGTTCTGTGAGGATGATTGGTAGGAAACTTATTAACTCACAAAGAGAGAGAGAGAGAGAGAGAGAGAGAGAGAGAGAGAGAGAATCACCTCCTAGTGGCACTCACAGTGCAAAGAGAAGAGTAAAGGAGACTAACTGCCCCAGCGTGGAACACACACACACATATATATATATAAGGGTATTTTTGCAAATACACATTTTCTGTTCCGTTCGGTTCAGGTATCAGCTAAACCATAACCGAACCGATACCCGTTCGGTTATTCAATGCCTCAGCCATACCCGTACCCATAGAGAAAATTTCGGTTATGGTTCAGGGAAAAAACTTCAGTTACGGTTTGGGTACCCATCGGTTCGGTTCAAATTGCCATCTCTATCCACACCTGACTCATTACAGTGGATTTGGTCCGCTGACATGAACTTCTCGGTAAAATCAATGTATGGGCATTGGGAAAACTAATTGGAATGCAATACTGTATTGGGTTCATTGTGAAAGAATTTGAGCCCCCCTCAAGTGGAGATCTTTTTATGGATGGCCATTCAAGGAAGAGTTATAACTGTTGGAAAGCAGAAGCGACACAAATTCGTGCATATATTGTACAATTTCAATTTCATTGATTTCTAACACAAACACACTTACAAAATTACACCTCTCTCACTCACACCTCGCAACTCTATTTCTCACATCCACTGGTGGGGGAGTCCTCCGTAGGGAGGTCCTTGATTCTCTCTTCCTCTCTGTTCTCTTCTACTCTTTTTATCTTTCAGTTTTCACACATTTACACTACGGCTTGTACACACACACACACACACATATACATACATATATATATATATATATATATATATGCGCCTACCAACTTGGACTTTCAAGACCAAATCTTATCCAATCAATCTTTGACAAAATCTCTTTGTCTGATCCAAATCTTTGGCAAAGCCTTGAACATGTTTCTCACGTGTAAATCAAGCTTACCATATTTCAACAGGAACTAGGTCAGTGGTTTTTAATCGGAAGTTGATATCTGAGATTCAATTGGCACTTTGTTCTCTTTGTGCCCTACATGTGGACACATCTCATCATCTATTTCTACATTGTCGATTTTCGTGGGAGATTTGGTCATCTATTCTGGTTTGGTGGCAATTCAAGTGGGTTTGTCCATCCTTATTAGCAGATCTTACTCTTTGGTGGTTTGAGAATAGATTTCGTAACTTGGAGAAAAACATTTAGGAAGTGTGTTTCTTTGCAACAATTTGGTCTATTTGGCTAGCAAGGAATGGGTATATCTTCAACAATGCAACAACTCAAGCATGGGAAGTGGCAAATCTAATCAAAACAGGAGTGGCAATGTGGATTAAGGCTAAGTTTGACATCAAACTCTACATGGTGGAGGAGTTTAAGAGCTTTTTGGATGGTATTCGAAAATAGAAATTGTAGTTTCATTCTAAGGTGCTCTTATCCAACTTTGGTTGGATAATTTATGTTTGTTCTTCCTTTTTGTAGCATCTTAGCTTTTCTTGTTATTTGTTCTCACATTGATGTACCCCTTTCGAGTTTTTATAAAATGTTTTGTTTGGCGAGCAAAAAAAAAAACAATAGGAAATATACTATCGAAACCTAGAAGATATGGTAACATAATATTTTAAAATATTATGTTAACATCCCCTCTCAAACTCAAGTAGGTTTACCAACTTGAGTTTGAAAAAGCTAAGAGAAAATAGGAACATCGATCCAAGCAAAAAGAAACTAGGAGCAGATACTCCAAGTCAAGCCAAGAGAAATTAGGAGAGCCAAAGAACAACCATGAGCTAGAGAAGCCATGATAGAAGAGATTTAAGGTGGAATTTGAATGAGTGAGCTAGAAGTTACATGTTACTACGAGTGGCCGACAGATGGTAACAAAGTTTAGGCCACCTGCCAAGAGCGAAAATTCCACAGGGCCTAGATCTTATAGCTCTGATACCATGTGAAGAAAAGAGAAATGATATATTATTGCTTGTGTCAAACCATAATCTTAACATGCATTTATATAGGTTAATATGTTCTTGGTCACTAAAAAATCTGAACCAAATAGGAAACATGCATAATAAAAAAAATCAACCCAAGTAGGAAACATGAATAATAAACCCCACAAAACATGGTAACCTAATATTCTCAATATTATATTAGCATCCCCCCTCAAACTCAAGTTGCTCTAACTTGAGTTTGAAAAAAACCAATAAAAATCAATTGGCCATAGGTACTGGAATAGCCTCTAGAATATATTAACAAAACTTGGATGGCTTAAGTGAACGATGTGGGATAAAGTCTAACAACCACAAGCAAGTAAAAGAAAAGAACAGAAGTTCAACAAAATAGCCCATAAAAAGTCATCATAAGAAGAGAACTAACCATGACTTTCAGTTGCTCCTTAGCATATCTTTGATGGTAGTTTTAAACTTCTTCAGCTTCTCCTGATCAACTTCAGCCATCGTCTCCGCCACCTTCGGAAATCGATCCTTCATCTTCAGGAATAAAGGGCGATACCATTCCACCATGGCGGCGCACAATTTGTGAAGGTCACGAACATTCTTCACCACCTTGTCAACTTCAACTTTTGATTCATCAACATGACACAACTTTGCTTGGCGCATTAGATCATTCACGATACAAATGGTGGTCCCTAGATCTTCTTTGCAGTTCAAATCTCCAAAGGTTCTGGGCCAGAACTTCAGAACCACATTCAATAATGAAGTCTTATAGACACCTCCCTAACGGGGCATCACCATACAAATTGATCACGTTTGTTTGCTTTCCACTTCATAAACCAGGACGGTGGATATTTCCATGGCTAGGAACATC
The DNA here is from genome assembly GCA_019656835.1 of Rhododendron ovatum. Lineage (NCBI taxonomy): Eukaryota > Viridiplantae > Streptophyta > Magnoliopsida > Ericales > Ericaceae > Rhododendron > Rhododendron ovatum. Next base: position 38,412,623 of record CM033798.1, on the reverse strand, counting down.
GCCACACTATAACAGTTATCATCAAAACAGAGTCGCCACCTACTTTATAAAAATTAGGAAAAATAAATAAAGATTCCGGGTATGGGAGCCAAAAGTACAATTAGGGGAAGGTGTTAGCCACCTCTCTTTGCCCAATCGAGAGACTGGCCCACAATCATGCAACACACGACTAGTACTTACTTTATTTAATTCTAAACACAAACTGATTTTAGCCTTTAAACAGTTAATATGGTGAGCTAGAATAGTAATGAAAGCATGCATCAAAACAGAAAACAAACTATCCCAGAGAATGGATCCCTCGGCTGGTGAATGGATGTAATGACCCGCTCCATCTTTATATAATATTGTCCATTTTGGATACCCAAAACCCATAGACTTTCTAGTAGGTCACCCATTCCTGGACTTCCCTAGGATGAGCATACTTAACTGTGAAGTTCTAATGTGCTTTGGCCTGCCCTCACGGCTTTAAAATGCCCTGTACAAGTAGGAGAGATCTTTTCTTATAAACCATGACTTGCTTCCTCCCGTCTGGATGGAGCCTGCTATCCTACAGTATCGCCGGCCACCAGAAAGCGGGGTGTCACAATCTACCCCCCTTGGAGATGCAACGTCCTCGTTGCACAGGCCCAACAACCTCCCCGGGGGTCAGTGGTGCAGAGCACATCCTATCCACCACTTTGCTCAAGGCGGGGCTCTGATATCATTTGTAACGACCTGCTCCATCTTTGTACAATATTGTCCACTTTGGACGCCCAAAGCCCATAGACTTTCCAGTAGGTCACCCATCCCTGAACTACCCCAGGATGAGCATGCTTAATTGTGAAGTTCTAATGCGTTTTGTCTCGCCTTCACGGCTTTAAAACCATGACTTGCTCCCTCCCGTCCGGGCGGAGCCTGCTATCTTGCAGTATTGCTAGCCACCAGAAAGCGGGGTGTCACAATGGATGTCACGGCCGAGGAATCCTTCTAGATTGATGTACAGGCCGAAGGATCGAAGATCCAGCCAATGTTCTTCCTTACACCAGACTAAGCGATTAACAGAGAATCAAAATACTATGATTAATGTACAAAAGCATAAAAGAACCAAACCATAGGCCCCATGGCCCCACCACCTTGAATGCTTGATTGCTTCAGAATTGAGGTTGTTGACTGATTTTGCTTCTCAAAAACCCCAGGGTTAGGGTTTGTACTTTGGGAGTTTGATCGTTTGATTGCGGCTGCCTTCGGGTGATTAGGGCTTTTGAAGAGGGAATTATGATAGAGTGTTTGTGCGGAGATTTGTGACTTATGTTGATGATTGTGATGTTTATTTCGGAACCCTAAGTGCCTCTTTATATAGGCAATTGGTGACTCAGTCCGGCCAATCAAATAGCGTGAATCAATAAGATAGTATAGGGTAATAGGATCTCTAGACAAAATATGCTTTGTAGCCCGAACGCATCGGAAAAAGGCTGTTAGGGTTTTGAGAATTAATGGATAAAACGTTTGACAAAACATTCTAGGATCTGGAAAATAGACGATCTGGCGGCCGAGTAATGAATGTGGCGGCCAAAGAATTGATCTGGCTATCGAGGAATCAATCTCTCAGGGATATTTTCAATTAAGCAACATGTTTCACGGGTGAAAGAATGATGTTGAGGCTGTGAGATAGATCTTGCGGCCAACAGATGAATTTTCCTAGGATGTTGTATTTCTATTTAAAAGGTTATATGGCTTTGAATTAGGTTCTCTAAGTGACTAAAAGTACTCACCAAAAGTCCTCAGGTTTTTGAAAAGTCAGTAATCACATGTATCCATTCATCATCGAGATGGTCTCCAAAATGAGACTTAAAATAATCGTTAGGCTAAATTGTGTTGGGGTACACCCAAGTGGTGTGGGTGTGTTGTAGGGGATAAAATCCCTTGGTCCCCTTTTCCCTTTTGTTGACTGCCTTTGGCAGTGTGTGTGTGTGTGCAAGAGACGTGAGAGAGAGCAGAGAGAGTGTGAGCGGTGAGGCTCCCTCGTCCGGGGCAGCGGTGCTCCACGGAGATGCTCGGATACTCCGTCGGAGAGCCACCGGAGTGAGGGAGAGAGAGAGGAGTGATGGCAGCCGGGTTGTGGCATGCCGGAGAGGTTTTTTTATGTATATTGTATTTGATATGTGATTAATACATATACGGAGTTTTTCCTCGGATATCTCTCGTTTGTGCTTGGTTTATTTTTCGTGCTTGTGCTTGAAGGTGTGAATCGGGGTCGGGGTCTCGACCCAACAAATTGGGGTGTCTACAAGCCTCTGGATCATGAACAATATTACTAGCAAATAACTTTGAGGGATCCAGGGTCACCGTCATACCCTCCTTACGTGTAAGTTTCACACTCCCATTGTTACAATACACAGATCAACCATTATCATGGTTCAAAACTGAATCACTAAAAACCTACAAACAAGAGATCAACGTCAAAACGTGTAAGTAAAACAGGCAAGTACGTACAAACTTGCAATGCAGGAGCACGTAAAGGATAACAGCATGAGGAGTTTCGGTCCTAGAACCGCCAACCATGGCCTGACTGACTTCAAATGGGACTTGTCCCTCAAAAGGAATGAATGACTTACTATTAGTTCCTTGGTTTGGATGATTATGAACTGTTGATGAATTTAAATTAGATTGAACATTGTTTTTAGTTGTTGATAATCTGGTTAGACAACAGTGTTGTCAACAAAAAGCACTGTTTAATAAAAAAAAATTCTTTATTGATGAATTTGCTAATGTTCCATTTGATTAAATTGGTAATATTGATCATACAGTGCATAATAAGGACGATGATGATGATGATGCGTTTACTATAATATCACATGACAATGTTTGCATAACTGATAATAGTGAGAAAGAAAAAATATCCTAGACTTCTCTTGCATCATCGTACGTAATGATCAAATTATTTAGGAACCTAAGTCTGGCATTACTAATTTCTCCCATGCTAATATTTTTTCGCATCTCGCATTTGTCTCCCAAGATGAGTCATGGATGCTATCTAGCTAGCACGAGGAATTAATTGATTCCAACGGCATAGTGTGAAATTTAGTTCTCCATCCTAATAATTATCGTCTTATTAATTAGATGACAAAGATATAATCCCTAAAAATAAGTCTAGACTTATTGCTCAAGGATATGATTAAGAGGAAAGAATAGATTATTGAGAAACAAATGTATGTACCAGTTGTACGGTTACACTCTATTTGCATGTTATTAATTAGCCTTTGCGTGTCACACAAAAGAGAGACAGAGAGAGGAAAAATGCATGGACTATGGTTGGCTAGTGGAACAGCACTAAAGAGAGATATAGAGAGAAGAAAACCGCGGAAGCAAACCCAACTATAGAGACGTCAAATTTAAATTGTTCGACTTTGTGGCTCACATTGAGAGCCTACATCTCCCAACTGCCACCAACCTTCTTCTTTGATGGCTCTCCCAGCTCCCAAGTCCCATGCACCTCGCGAATTATCAATTACTCTCACGAATTATTCAGTTTCAAAGATGTATCCGAATCTTGACGCAAAGCCAACTAACAAAACGTATCAGAACAATGTCGAGGGTAATTAACTACTTGTTCCCCCACTTTTATTCACTTAATTATCTTTTGTTTTTTTCTTTTTATTTTTCTGAGTTGGTTTCTCGCCATCTCCCTTGTCTACCTTTGGGTCTTGAATGGGTATATGATTGTCTCTATTATTTCGTGCCAACTTAGTTGGGATGTTTGAGGCGGATTGTAATGCCGTTTAAATTCATGTTTTTCTTTAGTCTTTGTAATACTTATTCAAAGATTAATAAAATTATCTTTGGCGCCGTTCAAGAAAAGAGGGTAATTAACCAAACCAAAACTCTACCCGAATCCGTACCGAAACCCGAATGGGAAGAAGAGAATCCAGCTTTAACCGAACCAAACGGGGTTCGGATAATAACCGAACCTAACGGGCAACCGAACATCGTCCCAAATTTATCACACCCACAGAAACAAAATTGGAGTAAATCACACCCACAGAAACAAAACAGCAATAGTAACGTAGAAATCAGTCAATAATATAAATAAAAATGCGCAAACCGGTCAATAGAAAACAAAGTCAAAAGTAAGAAGCGCAAAACACTCGCACGAGAAGACGAAGAAGTCTAGAACTGACAAAACTTGAAAACTCTATTAAATCTACAAATTAGAATCAGGGATGGAGAACCAGAGACGGCGCGACAAAGAAGGTCAGAAAACAGGGATCGACGGCGTCACGGCACGACGGAGAACCGTAGACAGCTTGACGGAGAAGAAGACAACGTAGTTGGAGCTGTGGGGTGAACGAAGAGACGCTGGAGAGGAGAGAGAGAGAAAGATGTCGTTCATGGTCAAGGAGAAGCTCCATGAGGAGTGTTAGGTACAAAGAAAATCTATCCAGAAATTATTTCGAATGGACAAATCAACGGTACAAATATAATTCAAAGTAAATCTGTATTATTGATTTGTTCTTTCAGAATTATTTTCGGACAGATTTTTTTTTTACTTAGCATTTCTCAAACTCCATAGACGAGAGAGCAAGAGAGAGAGAAGGTCAGAAGTCTACGTGATAAACGAGAGACTATTATACTTCGGTCTAAACCCACCACTCCTAGACACATACTCGTTATTATTGCAGGGTGGGTATGATGCAGTGGGATTGAGAACTTTTCATCTAAGAAGTGAATATTTAGAGAAACTTATCTCGGCTCTGCAGCAACCACTAATTATTTAACACATCAGGCAAATTGACCCTAGATAAGTGGAACCAAAAAAAAACTGTGAGCGCTGAGCAGCGCCGAATCAAACCCCTTCCATTTTAACCATGATCAACGACTCAACAATATTGCTGTCAGGCTGAACGTACTATTACAAGAATGCCACGCCTGATTGTTCGTTCAAGAATGCGAGGCCCACAATTACATCTCTGGTATAGCTCCATACTCATCTAATTTTTCTTTTTCTTTTTCTTTTTCGTTTTCTTTTTTTTCCCTTTTGGTTTTCTTTTTCTGAAAGATTAAAGAACAAATTAAATAGGTATTCCCTTTATTTAACTTGTTTAGGTATTTATCCTAGAGATTTTAAATACTTATGTTTTTATCCTTAAAATTTATTGTTACCCATTATACTCCTATCCACATTTTGGTATATATAGTGTCTACATATTATATTGATCTTCCATATATTTAAGTTTCCCGTCCCATACACTTTTTCAATAGGATTAGTCCTATACTATAGGGGATGTTTCAAGTCCATTTCAAACATAATTAATTAGGATTAGTTCCTCGTCTCTCTCTCTCTCTCTCTCTCTCTCTCTCTCTCTCTCTCTCTCTCTCTCTCTCTCATTAATTTGGATAAGTTCCTCTCTCTCTTTCTCTCTCTCAAGTTGTGATATCCTGAATTTGATTTTCAAACGTGCAAAATTGTTTTTGGGTCCTATATATAACAAAATGCAACTTCAATCGATCGGGATGTGCTGGGGGAAATTTCAGCAAATTGAGTTTCAAAAAATCCAATATTTTGTAGAACTTGTGAAATTTTATCATGAATTCAAGGCAATACTACCATACATTTGTAACAAAATTGCCATGGGATCATGATCTCTCCAATTTGACATGTAACGGCACACCAAAATTTAAGGACAACCCCACCATCAAATTGCCTTAATGTACACAATATCATGACAAGAACATATATAAGTTAGTCAAACAAAATCATGACACATTTACCAAAATCACATGCCATCTGAGCTAGTACACAATATGCCATTCTAAAAAATTAGGATATTTCAGGTGACCATTGAAACTTGCCAAATTCCCAACTCTGTTATCAATACTACATTTATACGGCTAAATTGGCCATCTAAGAGTATCTGCAATGTAATAATCAAAATGAAAAGATTGCTAAAGTTAGCAATGTGTGCTTGAAAAAGTATTCACATTATAATAATCAAAGTTAGCAACCTCTTAACCAATAATTAAATTTGAGCATTTGAATAATCAAAAGTAACAATGTGAGACTTTGCATTGCTAACTTTAGCAACCCTCTAAATAAATAATCAAAAGCTGACGTGACAAATTTTGATTATTAACTTTTGATTATTACATTGCAGATGCTCTAATAACATCAACATCTCATACAACCTTCAACCAATTCTAATTCCTAAAGATATCAAATATAACAAGACTGAGTGATAAGTGACAATATATATATATTTTGGCCCTCCAATCTACATTTATTAATCCTTTATTTTTGTTAACTGATTTTTATTACGTGTTTTTATGTTTATAGGTTGCTCTAGCTTGGTTTCCAATAATTTGGTTAAAAATAAGAATTTATAGAAGTTTTGGATCAAAATGCAAAGTCCTTCGAAGTTGAATGGCTAATGTGTTATAAATGTGAAGTTCAAGGGGTTTTTATGTTATTAGGAGATTAAAAGTTAAAACCCTACTCCTATAAAGTCAATGGGCGCCGCTATTCGCAGCCCTTTATTTTCTCCCGTAACCCACTGCATTTCGGTAAATGGTTGTTGAAAATCATAAATAACATTTCGGTAAATTGCTGTTGAAAACAAGATTATATTTCGGTAACTACATGTCGAAAACATGTTCAACTTTCGGTAAATAAATGCCAAACATGCTTTTTCGGTAAACATCTAATGAAAAAAATATTATATTTCGGTAATTGAATGCTGAAAATATATCTCAATTTCGGTAACTAACTGTCGAGTATAATTGAAAATTTTTAACAGACTATGGGAGTAAATAGAGGGCTGCGAATAGCAGCGCCCAAGTCAATGGTACTGACTTTAGAGAAAAGAAGAAGCGGCTGCCGTGCATAAGAATGGGAAATCGATAGAAAATAAAGAACAGGACTGTGAAGCTTTGATTCTGAATAATTTGTACTTTTCTTCCTACTTTTTCCTTCAAGTTATTTAAAGTATTATTCAATTACTTGCACTTCGGTAATTCGTATTAATTTTCATTCTTTATTAAAGTTGTTCGTTGGAACTTGTTAATCTATTTCTTCTGTTTAATTCGTATTCGAAAGCATGTTTTAAATTAGGGCTTCTTTCGTTTCTTGCGTAATGATTAGCGAGTAGTCATTCAGGTAGGGTCGCGGGGTGATTAGCATACCGTGGCCAGTTCGAGCACTGCTTCTATTTTTAAACAATGAAAAAGATAATTTTAGATTGAAAAAATACTTCCCGCAGACGAACCCGGGCATTGTCGGAGCCTATGTGAACGGGAGAAGGGTCCAAAACTCATTATCAGCTGCGCATGGGTAAACGGCGACCATAGGGTCTCGCATCTTGCGGGGTATCTTTTTCAATCCAAAGTTGAACGTTTTTAAGAATACCGAATGGAGCAGGTTAATCCGGTCTGGTTACGAGTGCTATAAACCCTACGGCAGTACCTCCTTTTAATTATTTGTAAAGAACAATCACTTTCTTAGGTTTTAATTCATCTAAATCAAAATAACAAGGGGTGGCTACCTAAGAGCCAGTTTAATTAGTAACAACCCGAGTTTTTAATCAGCACATCTCACCGTCTTTGTGGATTCGACTCCAGCCTTACCAGATATTGTACTGCGTCGGTCTCCGCCCTATACTTGGGGCAACCCATTATTTTAGGTCTAGAAAATCGCCAAGCACTGAGTTTCAAAAAATGTACTCCGTAGATACTTTCACAACACATTCGTCAATTTCAACTCCTTAATCAACAGTATTAAGCCTATGAGGCTTAAAGTCTGTGAATAGTAAAAATCAATAATATGTGTGTAGCATAGTAAAAACCAATGATATGGTTTTTCTGTTTAGACTTTTAGTAAGTACGTAGGTGACCTTTGTACTTGATGTATTAATTACCTGATAAAAGTTAGAACGTAAGCAATGATGTAAGTATCTGTGTCGGCATTATCCTCCTTGTGCCTATAAAAGGAGGGTTCACCCCATTGTACAAAGCAGGCCAGTGCCAGTGTTCTATAATATCTCCCCTCTTGTTTTCTCTGTTGCGATCCTAACCTACTTTGTGTTTGTACCCACTCGTGTATGTAAATTTGACCTGAAAGCTATCTCTTGAATTTTCTCCTCATTTCTCTTTTTTTTTTCTTCTTTTCGGTCAAATGGAAAGTTTTGATTATTCAATATTCGATTATGCTACTGTGGACATCTACATTACTAATTTTGACAACCTCTTAAATAGATAATCAAAAGGTGATGTGACAATTTTTAATTATCAAATTTTGATTAGTTCACTGTAGATGCTCTTAGGTCCATAATCTCATCTGGTCCATAATCTCATCTATTGTTAAGAACTCAAACACGAGGAGGTGTATGTGATAAATAGTTTTATTCTTTGTTTCTTATCAAGAAAAGAAAGTTTATATAACATGAAGATCAAACTAAAAATCATTATCGTATAAAAAGAAATCCATAGATAAATAATTAAATAACACAACCATAAACAAGATAATAAATAAATAAATAAATAAGTAAATAACACAACCATAAACAAAATAATACTAGTAATAAGTTTGTCATTTTACAAAACAACAAATCAAAAAAACACATCCCCGTATTTCGAAGGTGTATTTATTATTAGGAGATAAAATACAGGGAATACTTAAGAAATATTTAAATTTTCATCCTCTTTATTCATGTCATTTAAGAATTCATCCCACCATTTTTCATGCTTATGTTTTCATCCTCTTTGTGTGTGAATTACCTTTCTTACCCTTTTCACTATGATATACATATATTATGTTATATTGCTTTCCTAATTTAGTGGGATTAGATTGGATTGTTTTTCCAATTAGTGAGATTGGATTGGATTATTTTTCTAATTCAATGGGATTTGGTTGTAGGAGTCCTCTAGCATTATTTTCGGATCTTCCATATCCCAAAAATCACGCCTTCCATTCTTTGCTAATTAAACTTCTTATGTATATATCCAAGAAGGGGATGAAACTCCTCTCCCTTATTTCGACATTACCATCCCCCATTGCCCTCCACCCATTGACCTCCCCCACCCATCCCATCAGCCTCACACCGCCCATCCCGTCTCATACCGCCTACTCCATCGATCATCCGTTGGCAATCCACAACCCGGCCCACTCTTGACCCACTCATGGGCCATCGCCGTCAAATTGTAGCCGTTCTCCATCGCCGTGATTTGCCCAAACGACTCATTCCCGACCGTCACCGAAGAACGGTGCTCCGTTGCCATTGTCGTTCAACTTCACCTTTGCCAAAATCAACGGGTTCAGAAACAATGACTTTGGGTTTTGTCATTGTCTCTCTCTCTCTCTCTCTCTCTCTCTCTCTCTCTCTCTCTCTCTCTCTATATATATATATATATATATATATATATATATATATATATATATATATATATATATGCATCTGAAGCTATTTTAAAAAAGATGCGTTTGCCTTTTCAATTGCACTAGTGTTTTCCTCATAAATGAGAATATACTGACGTATTTTGTTGTGGTTAATTTTGTTGTTAAACAAAAGTAGATTTCATGGTGTTTTTCATTGTTGTGTATTTCATCTTTCGTGAATGTCTGATGAAGAAAGGGATAATAATCCCATGATTTTTGGTGAATTACCAATGTATGTGTATATCCCCAATTTTGTCGGTGGTTGGGTTATACTTACGATTTCATGGTTTGTTTATGTATTTCATGATTTATTAACCATGATTTTCATGGTTTATTTTATTCATGGTTTGTATATTTTATTTACCATGGGTTATCTTTATTCATGATTTTCATGGTTTATTAACCATGAATTACAGTTTCCATATTTTATTCATGATTTTGATGGTTTATTAACCATGAATTATCTTTATTCATGATTTTGATGGTTTATTAACCATGAATTATCTATGAATGAAATCGGTTGAATTATATTCACGTAAGTTTAGAATATGATATGACCGATTTACAAAAATTCAAGAAATTAAGAATTTGAAAAATTCATAAAATTAAAGAGAGGGAATGGTTTAGAAATATTCATTAAGGATTTGAATAATTGAGAATTCAAAATTCTCTCATTCCTATCCCATTAATGATCCCAAAATTTTAGGTAATTGTAATTGCTACAATCCCACTAATTTAGGAAGCAAATATATACATATGTATGAATATTTTATTAAAAGGGTAAGATAGGCAATTCACCATTTGAAAGGATGAAAATATAACTGTTCAAAAAGTGCAGGATGAATACTTACGTATGATGAGATTTGAAAATGGATTTTTAAGTCTCCCAATACTTAAATTATTCTGTCCAGAGGGAAATAGAACGAGTCACATCATGTATTTAATTGGTCATCGATTAAATTATTTGTTTTTTGGTAAATATGAGAAGTTGTATTCAATTATGACGCAAAAGTCTACGAAACCGAGAGGAATCCCATGGTAAAGAATAGGTCCATGGCTATCCCGTGGGCCCAACTCCACCTTCAATCAAGAGCAACCCAACCTTCTATGGAATTCATCTCTCTTTTCTTAAGCGAAAATATTTTTTACTGAGCCTCCATAAATGAGATTTAAGGAACTCAATCTCTGCCGTTCAAAAGTGTTTTAGACAATCCGGATTAAAAACAATGAATGTTGAAACATAAGGGTGTGATCGCGCGGCTCCGTCAATAAGTCAATCTATTTCCATAAATGCAAATTAACATCACATAGTAAACTGCAAACACACAACCTTAGACAGCAATTAGGCAAAAGAGTGGAAATACTAGCACTCTACCATCATAATTAAGTCAGACCCAAACCCCAGATTATCGTTTCTCTCTCATAATCTTTCAAATCATTCTCTCACCATTTTCTAGTTTTTCTTACTCTCTTTCTCCTATCTTTCAAATCTTTTTTTCTCCTAATCTTCTCTCTCAATTTTCTCTCCCCTAAAATCTAAACAAAAAACTTAAAATAAAACTACTAGTCTCTCTCCAATCTTCTCTTTCCTAAAATCTAAATATTTCATGATCTAATTTTTATGACATATTTATGCGATTCATGATTTTTTTTCATATAACCTACTAGTTTCATGATTTAATAAAATATATCATCTATTTCATGACCTATTCCAACAATTATCCATGACCTATTTCAACAAATTATTTCATGAAAAATAAAGATTCAATAAATTTTATTCATCTTGGAAAAAAAGATAACTGATAGATTACTACCATAAAACAAATGAGTTCAAATATGACAAGTTTTACAAACATGACAAATTTTGTAAAATATGATACAAGTGAGTTCTAACATGATACAAGTGAGTTCAAACATGACAAATTTTATAAAATATGATACTTTCAATGACACCTAATTCAACCCAATATTTTGACCGAAAACTTACTACGGTTCTTCCAAAATATGAAAACCTATCTTCAATGTACCATCAACTACAAAACAAATTTTGACACAAGTGAACCATGAATTTCATGACAAATTTAAGAAAATAATATTCTATGTTTAGGTGAAACTCGGTAACAGTGGACTGAACCCGGGAATGGAGGTGGATGAAACCTTTATAGATATAACAGAACACTACACTACACAATTGTCACAAATATTCCACAATTGTCATGATATATTCTTGGACGTCTACAAAAGGATCCATCAGACAATGAAATGCAAAAGGCTGCAAAAATTATTACGCTGTAACACGGAAGTAGTGAATTTGGTATCTAGGAAAAGGGAAAAGCGAGTTGTAATTGTTGTTTGAAAGAATTGTTTAAGCATAGTGAGTCATTACTCATTACCAGAACTGATTTCCAACCAAGAGGTTACATTATGTTATAAATGATAGACTTCGTATCGAAGAATATGTCCTTAGGGGGCTGATCGGCAATCGGGGGCAGATGTGTTGGGCAATGGCAGTGGTCATCAATCAAGAGAAATAGAGATCCAAACTGATGATGGGTTTGACGGTGTGGTAGGCGACTATGGGGTTGACTGCGATGGTGGAGTTGACAGCAATGGTGAGGTTGATCGAAGACGGTGGAGGTGATCGGCGACGGAGGGTATATGGGTTTCTTGTTCCAAAGATATGAGGAGATCAAGAGAGAAACAATTGTTATTGGGATTTGCATATTGGGGTAACATGACAATTTGAGGATGGAAACATAAATATTCAACCTCACTAAGATGGACACCTAAATAAGTCTTGTTAATAGGATGCCTATTTAATTTGTTTCTTTAACTTTTAAATATGTTTTATTACTCCTTTTCTTTTAACCAACCCACTTTACTAAAAAATCAATAAATTCATCAATCATCATAATTATATTAATTTGATGATGCTATTTTAACAATAAGAGAATAATTTATCTTAAACCTTTTTTTATTAAAGTTTGTTCAGTGAAAATAAATTATTTTAGATTACTTTAACAATAAGAGAATAATTTATTTTAAACTTTTTTTATTAAAGTTTGTTCAATGAAAAAGAATTATTTTGGTTTACTTATAGTGAAAATTATATTTTTGTAAATTTGAAATAAAATTGACAACAAAATTCAAATAAATGAAAGGGGAAAACTTATCAAAACATTAATAGTATGCAAAAGATTTGAACAGGTCTTGAGTAATATCTACAACCAATTAAGCATAATTAATTTAGAATACAAGTGATGCAAGAATCATCTATTATTTACCTAGATCTAACAGAAAAATAAGAAATAAGAATTACTTTGCCAAAAACTAAAAGGGCCTCCAGAGACTTGAACCGAGAACCCCTTGGTTTGGAAGGACCAAACTAAACCTAGCAACTATTCAGGACACCGAGCTCTTTTGACCGTCATTTCGCATGTGACTTCACCTAAGAAGGCTCCTGCTCGTGCATCCACCCACTTAGTTATGTATGTCATCATAACATAGGCCGAAGCGTTTATGAGACATGTGTCATCATTAGGGCTAGGCAGGCCATGTGCTCCGTAACCACTTTATCTAGTGTGTCATGTATGACGTCACCTGAGACGGTTACCAGAGTGTGCCCTCCACGCGCTTACTTGCCGAGCAAGTAAGACAAGACCTATACAAGTGAAGGAGGAAACCATAGATGAGGTATGTCATTTCTCCCTAGCCTCAAACCTACCTTCCTTGGCCGGAATCCAACTTACTGGGTGATCACTCGTCTAATTGGTAGACCACTTTGAGTAACAACTAATTGGGCCTGAGTCTTTGGGAGTTTGGACCCATGTTGACCAAAAAGGAATTGATTTGGATAGGACCAATAGTGTCTTTAAGAGCCATGTATCAGGTATTGGTCCAAGAGATCTTTTTCTTTAAAAATGTACATAAGGGACAAAATATGAAAGTGTTTGGGCAAAAGTTCTTGAGTCAAAGGGCCTGACTTTTAAAGGGTTAATCTACGGATCAAAAAGTGACTACTAAACAACAGTCCAAGTGCTAGAATTAAAAATGAATTTACTTCCACTGCTTTGTTTTTGTTGATAGGAAACAAAATTTTATTAGAAACTCAACAAAGCGTACATGGAAGAAGACCAAATACGGATTACAGAGATTGAGTTACTATAAGAGGCCTACAAGAAAAAAGAGAAAATTACATTCAATGAAAATTGAATGAGCCCAAGGTTACATTGGCCCACAGTACCAATCCATTAACAGGTCCTAAGTAAGTTGATAAAGTCACCACTTGAAGCAAAGTGGTATAAGCATCCATATCAGCATCAATATTCCAACATCATGACAGCCTCAGTATTCAGCAGAATTCTAGAGCACCACCAATCCTCTTAGCCCTCCTAATCTTAGGAGTCGAAAAGAGGCATGACAATGAGTAACCCATAGCTTTTGAAGCAATAATAGGCCTCCTATCATTTCCTTAACAGCAACAACTAAGACACAATTTTAGCAGCAAATTTAAACCACAAACTTTGACCATCAATCCGAATCATCTCTTAGCGCTCCAAACATTGGAGTTGAAAAGAGTATTCAATATTTACCATCTACCACATCTAAGAAGGAAGCAAACACCAAAACAGATCTTGTATCATAATCCTTGACTTGACTGGGATTTTAAGGAGCTCATATGCTGCAGAGAGTTACCTAATGGGCGTCAAGTGTAGCCCAAAAAATCCATAAGACTCTTAGCCCTCCAAGAGCTGGAGTTGCAGTAGATTACACATCATTCAACATCCACATCAGGAGCAACATCGAGGGAGCATACCTTTCAATAAGCATAACAAGAGCAGCAATGAATGTAGCCCAAAGAATCCAGAAGACTCTTAGCCTGTTAGCCCTCCAAGCATTGGAGTTGCAAGAGCAGAGAACAAATCATTCAGCCACATCAGGAGCAGCATCAAGGGTAACCAACAGATATCCAGAAATACAGATGCAACTCTTAGCCCTCCAAGAAACTGGAGTGGAAAGCGAATAGCGCAAATAGGCAGCAAGGGACCAGGACTCACGACACTAATTCCAACAAGAGACTCAAACAAGGAAGACAACCAAAGAAAAATTGAAACTCAAAAGACTCAATACTCACCCAATCACTCGAAGACACAAACCCAGACCCAAAACAACCCAAATAGAAGACACCCAAAAGAGCGGATCAAAAAAAAAAAAAAGAAGACACCCAAAAGAAAGCTCCCAAAAGGACCCCAAAAAAATTAAACAATGATCACCAGACCCACCCCGAACAGCCCAACCCCTCAAGACCAAAAACAAGAACAAGCAAAAAACACCCCAAAAGCCCTAGGTCCTACCCAAACCAAAAGCTGATCACCAGATCTACCCTCGAACAGCCCTAACCCCCAAAAACAAGATCAAAGATTGACTCTCCTAATCCCACTCAGGTTACTTTTGAAATTCTCCACAGAATACACTTGAATGTTGCACCTCGCTTTAACCCAAAAAACCACTCTTGTTTTCACCAGGTCTGAAATATATGTCACCTCCCAAAGTTTATTATTAAATACAGTATGATCATTCTTGCACAACCAAATTGACCACACCACAGCATAAAAAGTAGCTTGCCAGCAGATTCTTTCAAGGTTTTTGAACCTAATACTATCCTAAGACAGGAACAGAGACTTAAAAGTTGTTGGGCAATTCCAAGTCATCGGCTACCATACAAAGATTTCATCCCACACCTCCCTAGCCACATTACACAAAAGGGGAAGATGATCAGGAGATTCTTCCTCAATATTGCATGCATAATGGACATATATTATGGCTATTGTCCAAGATGCCTCTTCTCACTAGAACTGATTTAGCTGATATTCAATTCTGAATGGCCATCTAAACCAATGAGCTCTACTTTCAGGGGACAAATGTTTTTTCAAACAGTAAAGTGCTCGTTGTCTTCTACATATCGATCTATATTCTTCCCATTTACTCATTTAGTATAAGCAGACATGACTGAAAAAATGAGATCTTTGCTCCACCTCCACTGAAGGCAGTCTTCTTGATATTCATGCAACTGCACTGCACTCATATCAACTGCACTAGATTCTGAAGTTGATCTCTTTCCCAGTCATACAAAACTCTCCTGAATTGGAACTTCCAGTTATCTTGATTTTGATCATCCACCATGTCAGCTACTATTGCTTCTTTTTGAGTAGACAACCTAAAAAGCCTTGGGATAACAGCTTTTAAAGTCTCATCTGTTGGTCCAAATAGCAACCTAAGAGGGGGGGTGAATTGGGTATCTCAAATATAATGCGGAATTTAAAAAACTAATTGACTGATTATTCAAGATATTCTACCACAACTTGTTATTCAATAATATATCAATTTAATCATGCGATATAGATATGCAAAACTGAAAGTAAAGAGAGTAGGGAAGAGAGAATCGAACGCAATGATTTATAGTGGTTCGGTCCGCAACTTCACTGCCTAGTCCACTCTCCAAGTGTCCAACTCAGGATTTGCTGCACTATCTCCAATAGTTACAATCCTTCTAGCTTCGCGGGTGCTAGACAACCTTTACAACGAGCAATCTATCCCCAATCACTCTAACTAATTTTGACTCCGGTGCTAGTCACACCTAATCCAACTAGTTTTGATTCCGGTGCTAGTAACACCTAATCACCAAGTGATTTTCTCTCCAAAATCACTCACAAAAAGATTAACTCTCACAAGAGTATGAATAAGGGTGTACAATCCCTTTTACAATTTTTTGCTCAAGAACAACACTCAAACTAATATTCAAGATGTAAGCACGGAGTTGACAGATAAAGAATGATGAATACTGATTTTGTTCTTCTTGCTTTTCTGTCTAACTTCTTCTTTTCTTTTTTGATTCTATTTATGCTGGAGTGACGAGATAATTGAAGGCAGCTCCACTAGCCGTTGGAGCAATTTGTCTAGTCAATAAATCTTGCTCTGAATTGTTTCCTTCTTCAACTTTGAAACCAATATACCAATTCTCCATCCAGTACTAGCCGTTGGAATGTTTTCTAGTAGCCAATCAATTCTTTGGTTTCCTTTTCTTTGCCACTAATCTGCAAGCCATGTAATATGAAAATTTCCATTACCCGTTGGAGTTAAATCTCACAAATCGAGCAACCAATAATTCCTTTCATTTGAAGCATTCACTAGCCAATAAAGTTAGGAGAAGATTTGTCCTTAATCTTCCTCCTTTCAATTTATCTTGACTATTGAGATAGTGATTTGGTGTAGCAATGTGTCCATGTGTACTTCAACCAAATCCTACAAAATAAACATTAAGGTATTCCAAATATCACAATATTAATTACATTTCTTTTCAATAAAAATATATTTTGTAATCATCAAAATCAATAAGGTATTCCATAGAAACCTTTGGGCTAACATCATCCCCCAACCATTTATGCTTCCAAAATTTTATCTTTGTTCCTGAGTTGACCTTGAACTTAAAGCCTTTAATGACAAAATTTTATCTTTCTTCCACTGCTTTGTTTGAATTTGAAGATGGAGATGAAAGGAATAAAAAGGAAACAGTTTAACTTTTTCACCTTCACAAGAGACAAAATGAACAAGCATTATGGGACATCCAAAAACAAAAAAATGGAACAAAATTTTGGGACGGAAAGGGTACATTTTTATTTTGAACTGCTACAGAAAGAATTTTATTAATCTGAAGTTTACAAAGAATAAAGGAAACAATTAAGGAAAACAACATCATAGCCAAAAACCAATATCCCGACTAGATTGGCACATTATCCCCGAACAAAAAGAGTAGGCGCGAAGTCAACCACACTGCACTAAAAGCTAATACAAGAAAAGTGACCCAAATGTACCAGACGGAGGGTCTATAGCTAGGAACTAACTAGCAGACTGATACACTACCACAACAACAACCACAACAGCAGTAGCAGCAGCAGCAACAACAACAACAACAACAACAACAACAACAAAAATGGCACATCCGAAACTGCAAAATAACATCCCTATTCCAGCAATTGCAGTATTTCCAACGTAATTGTAGCATTCCAATTCCTTGAACCATCAAATAAAAGTAATACTATAATTAAGAATTGGGGCATAGCTTCACACATTTCGCATTGTGCTTGACAAAAATACTCTCCCCGCAAAGCATCCACAAACTACCAACAGCTACGACAGCAGCCAAGAAACCAAAAGCATACATGCAGCTATATAAAATTCCGGTAAGCCTTTTTTTTTCTTTCTCCTCCTCATTAATATTGGTGTTTTCACTTTCATCACCCGGTACTGGTGTTAGACTCTGTCCCGACATGTGAGCCTGGAGCTCTCTCCTCCAATTTTTGTATTCCTTCTGTGAAATCTTGGTTTCTATGTAATCTTGTCCTATCTTGAAGAACGCAAACAAGTTGAGAGCGCCGGGTAACAGTGAAAGGAACAAGGGGAACCAGACGTCGCGGCACACCAGAGAGGAGTTGCTGGAGAGTGCCGTGAAGACGACTGCCTGCGCGACGAAATAATAATTTGCGAGGGTGAATGCCGACTTTTGGAGACTACTGATTCGGCTGCTCAGATTCTCAACAATTGTTGAGTATTCCGACAACTTCTTCCAGCTGAGTTCATCCCCTGCGTTTGGGATTGTTTGAGGGGCTGCTGCGGGTATTTCGTTTGGGGTTGCCATTATTTTTAGAACAATTGCGAAACAACAAATTGAGAAATATCTGGCAAAATGCATGCCATGATCTTCTTGACAATACTTATAATGGTGTGAGCCATGAGATGAGAGAGAAACTCCCTCCGTATTGAGCTGTAATTTTTGCTATTGGCTTGTCAGCTTGTGAACTTATTTCATGCATGGCAACAAAGGTTGGACCCACAGTATGCATGGCGATAAATGTTGGACCCACAGTAAGGTCATCCACAGTGGTATAATCAAAAGCAAATTATTTTTAAAGTTAATAATATTGGGGTAAAAGCTTGCTCACAGTGGTATAATCAAACTTAACAATATTCTTAGAAATAATTAAATTTTGGACTTTGGATAACCAAAATTAGCAATCTTTTTCAATAATCAAAATTTATGAATCTCACACCACATAAGTTAACTGGTTCTAAAATTTATATACACTCGTGTCTCAAATGGTATTTTCTTCTCTCTTTTTTTGCCTGCTCTATATCTCATTTTCTTCAACCACAAACTCTTTCTTTTTCTTTTCCTTCAAAAGTAAAACTCATATCTTTGAATCATTTACAATTCAACTCATTGTCGCCGAATTAAGGTATTTCACTTATTTTTTTTCGTTTTCGTTTTATTCTTTTTCGTTCATCTCCCTGTAGTTGAGTACATGAAAAATCTTGCATTCTTTTACAAATTCAAGAACACATCTGTTTTTTTTTTAGTACATGATCTTTTTTTGTCAAATTCATAATATGAGGGAAGGAAGTCACCAATTTTTTCTCCAAAATTAAGGGAGAAAATCGATATATTTTTGCCACAAAACAAAAAAGTAATGAAGGAAAGTGATCAATGGTAGAAAACATTTGTCGCCACATTAAGGTATTTCACTTTTTTTTTTTTTATTCTTTTTTCATTCTTCTCCCTGTGGTTGAGTACAAGAAGAACCTTATATTTTTTTTCAAATTCAATAACACATATGTTTTTTTTTTTTTAGTACATGATTTTTTTTTCAAATTCATAATATTAGGGAAGGAACTCACCAATTTTTTGCCAAAAATTAAATGAGAAAATCGATATATTTTTGTCAAAAAAAAAAATGTAATAAAGGGAAGTGATCAATAGTGGAAAACATAAGGGGAGAGAGAGTGAAATTGTAGTGTATCCTTTATTTTAGTTATGAACTAAAAGTGACTATTGTGGACCTCAACATTGTTAAGCTTAACAACCTCTTAAATGGATAATCAAAAGCTGATGTGTCAACTTTTGATTATCCATTTTTGATTATGTCATTGTGGATGGCTTAAGTCAGTAAACCCAACTGCCTCATTTTTTCCCAGTAAGACTGCGTTCTTGTAATCTTATAAATTTAAAATTTATTTTGATAATTTTATATTTCATAAAATTTTATTTAGTTTTTCGTCGTAATCTTTGGAGTTAACCATTTATCGTGACAAGACGAATCGAAAAAGTAATAAAATATGGACGAATACTTTAGACAAATAGGTCTGTTCGATAATTTGTCGTCTTTTAGTGAATTTTTTTTTCTTTTGATTATAATTTTGTACTCTTTAAATTGTTTTCGTTAAGATGGATGATTAATAAAAAAAATATTACACAAATCTAAAAAAAATTTAAAAAAATAAGCCAAACACACAAAACGAAAATATAAGTCAAGTATACAAGAAGTCACCCTAAATGAATGCTGGTCCCTTATTGCACAAGTAACCAACTGCCTACCTCCGATGATAGCACGGCCCTATTCCCTGATTGGACAAGTAATTTATGCTGTGTTTGGATTTGGATTTGGATTTGAATTTTTTTTTGAAAAATAATAGGAATAATAAATAGAAAGAGATAGAGAGAGAAATATTAAAAGTAAGAAGAATTTAAGGAGCATTTTTTAAAAATTACTTTTTGAAAAGCAAAAAGAAAAAGGAATTAACTTCCTAAATGAATGCTGATCCCTTATTGGACAAGTAACCAACTGCCTCCCTCCAACGGCACGTCCCTATTCCCTTATTGGACAAGTAATTAAAAATTAAATTAAATTACTTGTCCAACTGCATCCCTCCAATGACAGCACGGCCCTGTTCCCTTATTGGTCAAGTAATTTAATTTTTCCAACTGCCCCCCTCCAATGTCAGCATGGCCGTATTCGATTTGAATTTTTAAGGTGGTTTTTTATAGTTTCGAAGGTGGTTTTTTAGAGTAACTTTAGCTTTTATAAGGTAATAATGGCACAAGATATAGGATCTCGATGCATTAATCCGACATTTCAGGACAATTCTACCGATTTTCATAGACTTTTAACACGTATTTTACACGTCTAAGGCTAACCTAGGTCCATCTATGGGAGTTAGCGTACTCCTTAAAAGATGATGGAGCAGGCAGACAATAGGTCATGTTCGTTTTTGGACTCTCTAACATAACTTTTTTCTCTGTGCACGGTCCTTAATAAATTTGACTCTCATTTCTCTATCTATCTCATCTCGTTTATTATCAAAAAAAAATCATCTCAAAACCCAAAATGAACATGGCTAGTTTTGATATTGACTTCAAAGTGGTCTTTACACAACGAAAATATATCTTGCTTTTTGCTGGGGCCACTGAGGTGAATGAAAATTAGGAGTGAAAACATAGCAATCATAGAAGCATTCAATCACGGGCCGACAGTGGATGGAAGAGATTTTTACCTCTAAATACAGAGAAGTGACACTTAATTTTCATTATGGAGAAATAAAATATCTAATTGATAAGTGCCAAAATATACATATTTTGGCTCTCTAATTTATATTTATTAGTCTTTTATTTTTGTTAACTGATTTTTATTATGCGTTTTTATATTTATAGGTTGCTCGAGCCCATTGTCCGAGACTTTAGATAAAAAGAAGATTTTAAAGAAGTTTGGAATTAAAAGTGCAAAGTGCTTTAAAGTAGATTTTGTGAGTTATTATTATACATAGTTCGAGGAGCTTTGTGTAATAAAATGATGTCTACCCTATATAAGTAACTGAGCAATGACCTCAGCAGGGCTTTTTGTAAGGGTTCTGCCGTGGAAAAGGAAAAAAAGACAGGGGGCTGCCGAAACAAAGATCCGGGTTCGTAGTTTCTTTTTCCTTTTAAGTTTTTGATGCTTTGTTCAACTACTTGCATTCTGATAATTTATATTAATTTTCATCTTTTATTAAAGTTATTCGTTGATTATTGTTTAATTTAGACCTTTTGTTTATTTTTCATCTCGCATAATATAAGCATGTTTGAAACTAGGGTTCTTTTGTTTATTGTTTAATGATGAATGAGTAGTGATTTAGGTAGGGCTGCGGAGTGATTAGCACGCCGTGATCAGTTCGGACACTGTTCCTGTTTTCAAACATTGTAAAAATGATTTAAAATTGGAAAAATACTTTCCGCGGACGAATCTGGGCATTATCGGAGCTCATATGAACGGGGGGATGGGGGTCCAAAACCCATTCTCTGCTGCGATGGGTAAACGGCGACCATTAGGGTTCGCATCTTGCGGGATATCTTTTCAATCTAAAATTGAAGGTTTTTAAGAATACCGAATGGAGCAGATTAATCCGGACTGGTTACGAGTACTACGAACTCTACGACCATACCTCTTTTTAATTATCTGAAAAGTTCAGTTATTTCTAGGTTTTAGTTAATCTCCGCATAAAACGACAAGAGGTGGCTACCTAAGAGCCCGTTAAATTAGTAACAACCCGAGTTTTTAGTCAACACACATCACCATTTCTGTAGATTCGACTCTGGACTTACCGGATATTGTACTACGTCGGTCTCCGCCCTACGCTTGGAGCAACCCATTAATTTAGGATTAGGAAATTGTCAAGCACTAATCATTATTAGGTCCATTTTTACAAAAATATATTTACCATTAATAGAAGTGTCACCCTAGAGTTTTAGGGTATGTTGGGATTTTAGGGTTTTTGAGTACCTTAGGATTTTAGGGTACCTTAAGATTTTAGGTTTTAGGATACCTTAGGGTTTAAGGTACCCTAATGTTTAGGTTTAGGCACTTTTATAGAGGCCTAGGGTTTAGGTTTAGGCACTTTTATAGAGATTTTTTGGTTCACTTTTCTATTATAAGGTTTTAGCAGTTTAAGCATTTTTTTAGGATATCCTGAGGGTTTAGGCATTTTTATAGGATACCCTGAGGTTTAAATACTTTCATAGGGTAACCTAAGAGTTAAGCACTTTCAGTGCTTAGGGTGAAAGTGCTTAGGATTTTAGTGTTTCATTAATTAAAAGAGATTTGGTGGGAATTACTTTTTATTTTCAGAACTTAAAGGTAAAATGCCCTAGAAACTAGTGGTGAGGAAGGTTCTCACGTTATCTCTTATGGTTGGCTATCTGTGCCGATAGAAAGCCCTTACTAGGGTAGGGCTCTTTCAATAATTCTCTAACTAGACACACTTATACACATAATTATATAAACTCATTCACATCAAACATGGGCCCATACACCTATGGCACTGTGTTTGGGCCCCATGTTTTATATGAGAGAGTTTGTTTGACTGTGTGTGTAAGTGCGGATTTGAAAGAAATAAGTTAAGTTTGTATGATTTAGGGTCACTTGAATTTATACATAACATCAAATAGAAGCTCTCACATATAAAAGTGGGGCTCACACGCATTAGGCCACTTCATTAAAAGTTCTTTCTTTTTCTTATACGTAATACTCAACAATTCAAACACAATATCAAATATAACCCCTCACATACGTATAGGGTGATTTGAGCCAATTTGGAAGAAGACAGGTCGAGGGCTAGAAGGAAATTGATATTCGCGCTCCACTTTTTATTGATAGTGCTCCACTTTGTTTATAAAGTTACTAGCAATTTCATGTTAAAATTAGAGCGTCATCAATAAAAAGTGGAGCACAAAAATCAATTTTTTGATTTTTTTATTAGACATTCTGATACTCCCTCTGTTCCTAAATAAGTGTCCGGCGCGCAAAATTAGACTTTACAAAACATGCATATTTTTGATTAAAAAATTTAATTTTTTTTTCACAATCTAATAGAACTCATTGCTATCTATTGATTTGTGAAAAGAAATTAATTTTTTTAAAGAAACAAATGCATCTTTTTGAAGATCTAATTTTACACGCCGGACACTTATTTAGAAACAAAGGGAGTATAATATTTAATAGGCAAATGCTAGAGACAGCCTTGTGGGTTGTCAGGAGTGGGAGTCGAGCGCGCGTGAATTTTCAGATTTTGACTTGGCTCAGTACCTATATGTTTGTACACACTCAATGTCTGCCGAAATGATAAATGCAAAGAGTAAACTACGAAAGTAGCCCCTACTCCACTACTCAACGCTAGAGGTGGCAATCGCAATCCATATTTTTTTAATCCGCCCAATCCACCCATTTATAACTCAACCCAACCGTCTCATATTATATAATGGGTTAATATGGATTGAACCCATATAAATCCATATTTATATGGATTTAGACGGGTTAAAAATGGATTTAATGTGGGTTGAAACTAAAAAACCCACCTGACAATCGATCCTTCTCGGCTGGTCGATGGACATCTGCGTCATTTGTTGCTGCTACTTTTCCCGCTTTTTTTTCCCTTCATTTCTCGTTATGTTTTTTGTTTTCTTACTCGGTAGTTTACTTTTCTGAAAACAAATTACAACTTATAGGCTTGAAAATATTTATTCCCAATCAAGCACGAAATTAATTCAAATCCAAGTTTTAGAGGCTTTAGAGATGAGTTTTCCGACAAATACTGAAAATCAAAAATTTCACATGCAATCAACTTAGTGCGTCAGAATTAGGCGGATTAAGCGGAACCGGACCAAACCAAATTGGATCTGTTAGAATTAGTATTTTTAGATGCATATCCGTCCGTAGCATGCCTTGGTTTGGTTTGGTGCAGATTGAACAGTTCAGTTCATTAGCTCCACTGGACAATCCTATAATGCACACATTTAAAGATATCACACTCTATATCTATGTTACAATACACAATGGTTTTGCAAATTACGAAAGCGTGGAGCCTACTTTTTCGTTTTCCAAGCCCCGTTCCACTATATCTTCTTAAAAAATAAGTATTTTTTCTGAAATTTTCAAGCTTAAAAATAATGAGTTTACAAAAATAAAAAATTAATTTTTTTGTATTGTTTAAAAGATCTCGATGAGATCTTTCAAAGAAGATAATTTTTTTTTTGGCCGATAAATTTTTTTTTATACTTTTTGCTTCCTCTCGTTGAAATGAACCTATAAGTCACAAAAATTTGACGTAAAATTAACAAATGCAAAAACAATTTGACCTATGACCCGTTTCAATCAACCCAAACCCACCCATTTACCACCTCTAGTTTTAATCATAAAATTTTATTTTTCTGAATCTCCTTATTGAGAAGGGGAGGGAGGATAAGAGAGGGGAAGGAAAACACACAAAAAACAAAAACAAAACGGGTTGGGCGGGTTTGGGTTTGACTTGATTCATATTCGATCTGATCCGTTTCAAACCGCTTATTTTTTGGCCCATATCCGACTTGACCATATTTGACTCACGACTTGTTTCAATCCGTCCAAACCCGCCCAAATCTATCCGTTTACTACCTCTACTCAACGCGTCCAGCTATGATGTTCCCAGACGGTTTGGGAGCATCATACTCCCATTATTTTTTAGCTGTTGGATGTTATGGATCTAATCTCGGCTATTGGTAGATAACTCTCCCTCTCTCTCATTTACCTCCTACTTTCGGTTCTGAAAATGACGTGAAATTTTTTTTTTTTTAACCGAAAATGACGTGAAACTGAAAGTCCTAATTTTCTGCCTCTCGTCCCTCCTGCCTCTCCCTCCTCACGACTCCCGTCAGTCGAAAACTCCCGTCATCCCTACACCTCCTGACCTCCACAGCTCTCTCTCTCTCTCTCTCTCTCTCTTTGTGTTTGTTTTTTGTTGTTCATTTTGTGGGTTATTGAAAATTTGAGATGCTTAAAAAAAACCACCTTTAGGAGTGAATCCGTTAAAGATTCAGCACAGATGTAGGAGTATTATACATTTACTTGCCCTTGTTTGTAGCATTTCTTGTGGGTCTTGAACCGCTGGCTTTATAGGCTTCTTTCCCTAGGGCCAGCCCTGCTGTATCATAAGCATCATTTTAGAGTGTCAGAGTATGTGGGAACACTCAATGTTAATGTAATTAGGTAGTTTTTGTAAAGGTTTTTTTTTTTCAATTCATAGCGAAAATCAATCATTAAACGAGGTTACAGTAGCTTATCATGTTTAGTGAATAGCTCGTTTATCCTTTGCAGGTTGCTGATTTCATTGTGGATCGGAGTAGTCTGCCACTTGAGAATTCAGAACTTGATGTATTTGGAGTAGTGAAATCATCTTTTTTAAATTGTGCTAGTTTTCATAATGAACGGGCAGAAGAGAGGTTGCTTTGTTTGAGAGGGTAAGATGCCATCTAATTATTTCTCCATCATAAGAACCGCATTCAAGCGGGAAATCCCAAGGTCGATTGCAGGGCAAGAAGGTGTGGTTCAAGACTCGGTCAGAGTTCTTATTGATCAAGTGAAATTGTTGTTTGGTTGCACGTGGTCATTCCATTCCTCACATTTCTCTGCGTTTAGTGATCTTCATGTGCTTCTACGACCTGGAACTATTTTCGCTGCACAATCGAGTTTGCATTTAGTGAATCGAAGAAGGAATGTTTCATTTGTTGGAGCACTTTCTCGTACATTCTCTATTCCGTCAGTTTCAGGGCCTTCGTTTCAGGTTTGTGGGTATCATGTTGATCACCTACTATCTGAACCTAGCAACTTTCCTGCGTACATAGTCTTAGAAGACAACAATGGCTGTTTGTGGCTCTAGGCTGTATTTGGTGATTATTTCTTCAATAATCTAGCTTTGAAGGTTGGGAACCTAGAAGGATAATTCGATGAAGTCATCCAAAGGGTTCAATAAAAATATTGTGGCACTAGAAGGATAATTTGATGACCATTGTAATACCTTTTAATGACAAATGTAGTTAAATTTCAGTTATTGAAACAAACAATGATATAACAAATACTTCCATTTTGTGAAATTGATGATATGACAAATTCCAGTCATGTTGTAAACTTTGATGAATGTGATATGGCTTGATGTCTTTTGTTGTAAACTTGATATGGCAAATGCTGTCTTTTTATAAACTTGGTGGCTCTTGGTGTTTGATAAATAGTGACCTTAGTATCATTGTGGTGTTGTTTGGTGTGTCATGAACATGTTGTGCTTACTATAATTTAGGCATACTTACCATTTTAATAACTATATAAAAATCGGGCATACTTACCCTTTCTATAGCAATACTTACCATACTTACCATTTCAATAACCAAGAGCCACCAACATCTGGGCATACTTACCATTTCAATAATCATATATACTAAAATCTGGGCATATCCATACTTACAGAAATCTGGACATATTTACCATTTTCATTACAATACTTACCATATAGACAGAATGTGCTTACTAAAATCTGGGGCATACTTATCATTTCAACAATCATGCTCACTGTCTTACCACGATTATAGATACGTTCATGTCAAATGTCATTTGATAGACTTCGTCTTTCATTAATTCATTCAACCATATTTCGTCATTTCTGTCATCATTGCTAGAGTCATCACAAATATCAATCACTATAGTCTTTCCATTCCCCTAAACATTGCCATCAATCTCTCAAAATCTAATCCATAGATATAGGATCACAATTAGTGGTAAAAACTAACATAGATAAAAAGTGGTATTTAATTATAGCCATAAACAATGACAAGTATAACCATAAAAAAACGTAAAAATCTGGGAAGTTTCGTTAGATTATTGAGAAACACTTATTCCAGATTGTTCAACTTATGATCTTTCGATAAATTGGTACAAGATAATAATCACAATTATTTTCAGTTTGTTCTTGGAAAAAACTTGGTGAGCTTCTTCAACCTGTTATGGAGATTTTTCTTAAATCTTCATTTTTTTGGACAAGATGAAAGATGAATGAGAGCTAGAGGAGTTAGAGCGGATAAGTTTGCAGGGTTTAAGGTAGGTATATGGAAACTTAGTACCATTAATGTCATTATTGGTGGTATGTAAACAATGCATTTGTCAAAACGTAATCAATTTACATAGTAAGACTGGTTTAAGTATAAAGTCATTTAGCCCTTATTGCATGGTAAGTATTGTTAATCACGTGGTAAGTGTTATCAACGAATATTGATCCATCGTAAAAATTCAACTTTTGTGGTATCCCTAGCCTTGTACTTTGGTAAGTAAGCCTTATTATATAGTAAGTATGAAATTAATGACAGGTAGGTATAAATTTATGTATCATCATTAATTTCATAGTACCTAAATTTTATTTGGATCTACTTGTATTACTTTTATAATAAATTCAATAAAAGCATTTATATTAATAAAATTACTTTTAAAAAAAGATTAAATTAATGAGATATTTCAATTTACTAGTTCATTAGTGGTTACTTCTATATTGGTCAAGTGATCAATGTTAACCACAAAGACTATTACTCCTTCATTTGCCAAATGATCAATGTTAACCATCAAATAATTATTTTTGAAATTTGCTAATTGTGTAATTTGAAGGATTAAAATAGATAAGTCTGTGGTTAAACAATTAAACAAATTAATCAACCTACTTTAGCAAATTGTATTAATTTTCACTAATCACTATCAATCAACATTATTGTTAACTACCACATCTGCCAAATATGATCTTAATCAATTCAAATTGTCTGATCAATTGACTGAACATGTAACTAGAAGAATCAATTACAAATGAATCAATCCTCGTTGATTGATCACTACCAAGTATATTGATATTAACATTATTAGTTGTTAGATTTGCAAATTATATCATATTGATCACTATAAACTATATTAATGAAATTGAATAGCCTAATTTTGTTAAAGACTACTATAAATTCAATTGAGCATCCTACAAAATTATTCAATATCTATTAAGCAAAAATATATTTATTGTTCAATTTTGTTGTAAAAATCAACTTATAGCGTTATGTTATAATATATATTAACTAAATTTGTAAGCTATCAAAATATTAAATGAATATCTTTGTTTTTTCCATAACATTTAAAAGTAAGTTACTTAAATATATCTATAATAAATGGTTATTTAAAAGTAAATAAAATAAATATATTTATAATGTTATTTGGAAATTATGAAAAATATTTGTCAAATTTTTGGTTTTTAGATAATTCTTCTAATTATATCTTCACAACAAATTAAAACCTTAAACTATTTTTATAACTGAATAGTATTTTTAGGTTTTTCACTACCTAATTCTTAGCAAAAAGGAAAAAAAATATGGTGTATATAGTTTAAAGTGGTATGAAAATATAAATCTCCAAATTCTTCCGCCAAAAAATAGGGTACTCTTTTTTTTTTTTAAATTAATGGTAACTTGTTACCTGACCAAACGATTGTAGTAAGTGTTGCATCTTTCTATGATAATTGTTGCCTTAGTCAATAGTAAGTGTTGCCTATTCTATGGTAAATAGTCTTTCATTTTTTTTTTTTGGGTCAAAGTTCACAAAACCATCTCGGTTTTAACAAAATCACTCAACTTTTGTTTTTTGATTTTGATCCAAAGACTGTGATTTAGCTATTTTCAGTTCAAAGTCCATATTCATTGGGAATATGATGCTCCCATACCACTTGGGAGCATCATAGAAGTTTTGCTACTCAAAAGAAGTGCAAAATTATGAGGGGCAATCTCTCTCCTCCTCTCTTCATGTCCCCTTCCAGAACGGAAAATAAGCTCTTATTTTTTAATAAGACAATTTAAAACTAAAAAATAATGTGTTTACTAAAATTTAAAAATATGCAATACATATCTTGTTTCAAAGATCTCGATGAGATCTTTTATACGATGCAAAAAAATTTCAAAAAAAACTTTTTATTTATATTATTTTTAAATTTGAAAATGTGAAATAAATACTTATTTTTTTAAAAAGGTGTATTGGAACGGGGTCCACTCTCCAATCTTCATAGACTCCGCCATAATTACCAGAGCTAAGCCATCACAGCCAATCGCATTGCCGCCAGGGCCATCATCGTTGCAACCATTACCGAAAAGCTCACTGCTGCGGCCATCACCATTATCGTTTCCCGATCTTTTCGATCGTCTGAGGTGTTTCCTTATACTGCCGCTAACTTTCCCAGATCTTTGTTTGGGGTCCTTGTGATCTTGTTTCCAGTAATACCACTACCAATTTAATTGGCATTAATTGGTTGATTTAAGGAATTGTATACTTCGTATTTTTCTAAACTATGTTGAAGAAAAGTTTCCTCTCCCAAGAGTTATGTTTCGGGATTCTGGTTCTTAATAACGTTTTTGGTTTTACTGCTTTCATCTCTTAATTTTTTGCTACACCAATCAAGAAATTATTTGAAAATTAATAAAAATTTGGATTATTTGCATCAGATTCCCAAGACTATTTCTGTACTACTTCCTCCGTCTCTTTTTAAGTATTCTAGTTTGACTTTCACACAATTTGAGGAATCAACATAATTATACCTCTAAAATATTAGTTTTTATTTACCTTCTACAGAGATATCATCATTACACTTTTACTCATCAACTTTTTAAAAGAGAATTTACTTTTAGGGGCAAAATATAAAATATACCTACTTTTATCCACTAAAACTTTACAAAATGACACTTATTTAGGGACAATCCAAAATAAAATACAAGATATCTAAAAAGGAATGAAGGGAGTAGTTCTTAACGTAACTTCCTTTTGAAAAAAAAAAAAAAACCCATCCTTAACGAAGAGGGAGAAACCAGAAACGGTGAAAAGCTGCATGGTGAAAAGAAAATCAAAGAAAAAGCTAAAGGAGAAGGGTAATATGGTCATTAAAAAAGTGCAGAGACACGCATTGTAATTTTTGTATGAAAACTCTAGCAAATCCACGAGACTATAGAGGTACACCTTTTCAAAAGCAATTTTTATTATTACTGTAGTAGATAGGTGAAGAAAAAAAATGAGGAAATAGGGATTCAATATTCTTGGGAGAGAACACTTCAAAAAAAAGTTATTGGCTGAGCGAGATGGGCTAGGTTTAATTTGGAAATTAGATTCTGGAATTGGGATTCAAATTTCATGGGTTTCACTGTTTCAGAAAAGGATTTGGATTCTCTCCAGTTGTACGGTTGGAATAAAGAGCAATAATTATTTATGCTGTATTTGGATGAGTTTTTGAAAAATTTTGTAGGGTTGTGAGTGGAGAGACAAATGAGAGTAATAATTAAAAGTAGGGATAATGATTGGAGAGATAGAGAGACAAATGAGAATAATGATTGAAGATAATGGTGAGTAATGACTAGAAGTAAAGGTAATGAGTACTATTTTTTGAGTTGAGAATTTCTTTTTAAAACGCTATCCAAACAAGACATTAGATTATTCTCTCCAATGCTAAAAGCAATTATTTAGATTTGCTCGAAGACTATTTCCGCGAAGAGTCTTCAAGCAAGTCCATAATTTTAGAACTGGACGGTCCAGATTATGACAGGAGAGGATTCGTTTCCTAAAGGAAAAAAAAAAAAAAACAGAAAAGAGGAGAAGAGGAGAAGAGAGGGAAGGGAGAGACTTGAATGTTGCTTATTCTTTAATTATTGCTAGTGAAAAAAAATTGAACAAAGACGAAAAAATAAGGCAAACCAGCCCTAAGCAGGCCATGGGGTGAATCTACCTCAAGCACAAGAGAGTCACGCTCGTGACCTTCCTGCAATCTTTAATTTTATTATTATTATTATTATTATTGGAAATTTAGAGAACCGAAACAAGTTTAGATGGGAAACTGGGTAATTGGGTCTAGCAGTGGAAAGTGGAAACGTGAACGGGCTTGGGCCTTTCAATTATGAAAACTGGTAATTACAACAATAATGCCACCACATAAAATACAAATTAAGCTTCAGCCCCATCACAGGGCTCTCTAATT
Source organism: Rhododendron ovatum (assembly GCA_019656835.1). Classification (NCBI taxonomy): domain Eukaryota; kingdom Viridiplantae; phylum Streptophyta; class Magnoliopsida; order Ericales; family Ericaceae; genus Rhododendron; species Rhododendron ovatum. The sequence continues at coordinate 38,381,524 of CM033798.1, read as the reverse complement.
TGTCTCTCTCTCTAAAACATGTGACATGTTTGCTTTGGAGACTCTGGAGAAATTCACGGTACTGTTGAAAGAGAGCATGTTTTCTGCGATGAACATCGTGAAGAATCAACTACGGTATCGAATGAATGATTAGTGGTCGAATAATGATTTGGTGATTAGTGGTTGAACAATGATTTCGTAGTGGTACATATAAATTAGAGATGGTTTTGTAATAACTTTTAGGAAGGAACCTATACTTTAGTGTGCTTAGGCAATCCACAGTGGTATAATAAAAAATGAATAATCAAAAGTTGACACATCAGCTTTTGATTATCTATTTAAGAGATTGCTAAGCTTAACAATGTTGAGGTCCATAATGGTCATTTCTAGTCCATAATTAAAATAAGGGGTCCACTACAATCTCTCTCTCTCTCTCTCTCTCTCTCTCTTTATGTTTTCCACTATTGATCACTTCCCTCCATTACATTTTTTTTGGCAAAAATATATCGTTTACGTACCTTTCTTAATTTTGGGGAAAATTGGTGACTTTCATCCCTCATATTATGAATTTGGAAAAAAAATTCATGTACTAAAAAAAAAAAATCAAATGTGCTCTTGAATTTGGAAAAGAATGTAAGGTTCTTCATGTACTCAACCATAGGGAGAGGAACGAAAAAAAATAAAATAGAAACGGAAAAAAAAAGTGAAATACCTTAATCCAGCTACAATGAGTTGAATTGTAGATGATCGAAAGATACGGGCTTCACTTTTGGAGGGAAAGAAAGAGAAACAGTTTGTGGGTAAAGAGAATGAGATATAGAGCAGGCAAAGAAGAAAATACCATTTGAAACATGCATGTAAACAATTTTGGAACCAATTAACTTATATGGTGTTTGATCCACAAATTTTGATTATTGAAAAATGTTGCTAGTTTTGGTTATCCAAAGCCCAAAATTTGATTATTTCTAAGAATGTTGCTAAGTTTGATTATACCATTGTGAGCCATTTTTCACACCAACATTGTTAACTTTTAAAATAATTTGCTTTTGATTATACCACTGCGGATGGCCTTATGTTTGAATCTTTTAGAATGTTTTAAATTAGAAGTTTTGTGCTTAATGAAGAATGTTAGCCTAAAGGTTTCTGTGGAGTACCTTATTGATTTTGATTATAACAAAACATATTTTATTAGAATTAAAATATAATTAATATTGTAATAATTGGTAATCATTTGAATTAATATTTATTTTATAGAATTTGGTTGAAGTACACATGCAGTGGCGGATCCAGGAATTGTATACAGATGGGTCACCTTTCAATTATAGTCTTGATCAAACAACATATAGTGAAGAACATTAAGAAAAAAATAAACAGAATTCTCCCTTTGTCCTAATTTAAATGATCCCTATAGAAATTTGTACAATTTTAAACTAAAAAAATACATATTTTAGCATTTTTTTTATTCAAAATTGCATGAATTTTTGTATGGACTTTAGAGCATTTAAATTGGGACAGAGAGAGTAATAGTTTATTACATTTAGTTGTGTAACTATAATGGAAAGCTGTTGTTGGCATTGTGGTACATGTATGATATTAATCTCTTGGTTCAACTCCTGCAAGCAGCAATATGGAAGTGTTTTTTTTTTTGTTTTCAGCCGTTTCAACATCAGCTAAAAAAGGAAAAGTTGGGGGAAGTTGGCAAGACTCGAACCAACGACCTATGGCATAAAAGCCACCATTCTTACCGCTGGTACAAGGTGCCAGTGTTATGATGATTTGGGTAATTTTTATATATATTACTTATCTTCTCGGTTAAAAAAACGTACTTCCAACAATTTCAGGTGGGTCACGTGACCCGCCTGTACTTCACTTAAATCCGCCCCTGTACACATGGGAACATTCTACACCAAATCCCTATGTATCTCCAATAGTCAAGAATGAAATCAAAAGGAGGAAAATTAAGGACATATCTTCTCCTAATTTTTGATTGGCTATAAAGACCCAATTGGAAAGCATGATATTAATCAAGGAGGACAATTGAATTAATATTACTTGGAGCTTTATATTATTTCGGCAAATTGAAGACTTGATTGTGGTTGATGTTGCTCAAGATGGAAGATGCAAACGTTTGGAAAGGAAAGGATTGGAGCTCAATATTTCCAACGGCTAGTGGAGCTTCCACATGCCTGAAGTCTTATTCTCCAAGCATAAATATAGTAGAAGAATGAAGACAATAAAACACATCTCTGGAGAAAAAATTCAGTGAGCTTATCAACTGCGAATCTCTCTATCAAACCCTATGCTTACATCTTGAATATCTACACTAGCTTGAGTGTTGTTTCTTGAAGTTTATTGTAAAAATGGATTGTACATCCTTATTCATACTATTGTGAGTGATTACATTTTGTGAGTGGTTTTGGAGAGAAAATCACTTGGAATTAGGTGTTACTAGTACCGGAGTCAAAATTAGTTGTATTAGGTGTGACTAGCTCCAGAGTAAAAAATAGTCAGAACAATTGAGGATAGATTGCTCATTGCAAAGGTTGTCTAGCACCCACGAAGCTAGAAGATTGTAACTATTGGAGATAGTGCAACAAATCCCGAATTGGACACTTGAGTAGTGGACTAGGCCATAAAGTTACAGACCGAACCACTATAAATCCTTGCGTTCGATTCTCTCTTCCCTACCCTCTTTACTTTCAGTTATCTATAACGCATGAGTAAATTGATATATTATTGAATAACGAGTTGTGGTAGAATATCTTGAATAATTAGTCAATTAGCTTATAAACTCTACATTATATTTGAGATACCCAATTCACCCCGCTCTTGGCACTACAAGAATTTTGGGATTAGCCAGCGTCTTTTCTACCACCGCTTGCAAAAAGCGCTACAATAGGAGGTCTACACCAGCGCTTTTTCTAACCGCTGCTAGAATGGGGCTTTCCCAGCGCCCAAAGCAAAAGCGCTGGAATAGACCGACCAATTCCCAGTGCCCAAGCAAAAGCGCTGAAATAGACCCCCCATTTACTAGCGCCTAGTAAAAGCACTGGAATAGACACCCCTTTCCCAGCAGCCCAAAAGAAGTGCTGGGATAGACCTTAGAAAAAACAAACTACAACTAATAATATTACTACACCGGATAAACAAAAAATTATTATTATTACTACATGTTATACATTTTTAATACCCTTCGATACAATTATTTAGTGGATCTCGAAAAAACAAAACTATTTTAATAATCGAGGCCATTGATTTGTTGTGCTTATTGAATAAATCATTATCATGAAAATTTGGTTCGATCAGGTTTAGAAAGCTCCTTGATTGGGACGCAATTTTTTTCTTTGATGATAGTTACATTCGATCAAATGTATAAAGATATCCGATGAACTTAATTCTTGGTACGAATGATAAATTCGAATATATGCAAAAGATAGACGGTTTGGATCGAAATATAAAGGCTTTTCCGGGGTCGGGTCTTGCAATCTAATACTTTAATGCCTCAGGAAGCATCAAATGTTGTTAGATCAGGCGGTCGCCGATATCCGATGATCTCCGTTTTTGGTGACTACGATGAAATCAGTGAGACGTGAAATCTTAACGGATCAGATCAACCATGGTAAAAATTGAGTTGATAATTGCCTTTAAATTCTATATGTTCAATGTAATTGTTAACAAATTAAATCTTGTTTTGTACTTGAACGTACAATAGTCATTCGATCGTGACACAATTACGACGATCCAAACCGTTGCTTTTTGTTTTCCTTGTTGATTATATAGCATTCTCGTAAAAGATTGTCTCGATAGGATTTAAAAAGCTTATTTGTCGAGACACAATTTCGTTAACAAAATGAGTTTGTATGGCCGATCAAGTGTGTAGCGACACTCGATTAACTTCATTTTTTATACGAATGATGTACTCAATAATATGTAAAAGATGGACGGTTCCAATCAAGAAAAAAAGACTTAGGTGGGGGCGGGTATTGCAATCTAATATTTTAATGCCTTGAGATGTATCAAATATTGTCCGATTAGGCGGTCACCTATATCCGATGATTTTTGATTTTGGTAATAATGAAGGAATCAGTAAGACGTGAAATTTTAATGTTTCAGATCGACCAGTATTAAAATACAGTTGGCCGATTAAGTTTGGATTTTGGTTCATATTACTTGATTAAAGGGCGTTTAATTATTTTTACCCTAATTCTCAAAATACTTGAAATCCCAATCTGTTCCCGCGCGCGCCGAAGGAAATCCCCAAATACTTGAAAGCCCTAAAATCTGTTCGCGCCTCTCTCAAAACAGATGAGGCGCTGAAGGGAAATCTCAATCTGTTCGCGCTTCTCTCTCACTCTTGCTCTCTCCTGCCTGCAGCCCTTCCCAACGGTTAGTAATCTCTCTCTCCCTCTCTCTCTCTCTCTCTCTCTCTCTCTCTTCATCTAATCGTTCTCCTCTCCAAATTTGTATTTCCACCTTCAGCATATCATATGTAATAAGTAAAGTAGATGATAAAAGGGAAGTATAGTTTCATACATAAATGTGCATCCAATTCCGTTCACTGCTCCTCGAACTCTCGAGGCTTCACCAACCTCTATAAAAAAAACCCAGCAACTCCACGCTTTGATCACCAAAACCCATCTCTCACATGACCCATTTTATGCGACCAGAATCGTAAGATTCTATGCCATTAACCACGACCTTTTCTCCGCCCGTAACCTGTTCGACAAAACGCCCCACCGAAGCGTCTACCTCTGGAACTCCATAATCAGAGCATACGCCACAGCCCACAAGTTTACTGGTGCATTTAGCCTTTTTAAGCAGATGCTTTGCTCAGAAACAAAGCCTGATAACTTCACATTCGCGTGCATTTTGCGCGGTTGTGCTGAAAATTCTGATGTATCAGGGATTGCTACGGCTAAAGTGTCTCTCTTTATCACAGCATTCAAGTCAGTTGACACAATACTACATTAGCTGATCACTTTTCAGTCCAAAGCAAACAAATACTTTGGTTGTTTGTCATTCAGGAAAGCTCGCCATGCTTCAGCTTAGCAAGTGTGATTCCTTGGCTGTTAAAACTAAATTTAATGTTTACCCAAAAGAATAGTAAAAAGAAGGGAAGAGAAAGGGAAAATAGTGAAGAAACTAAATTTCATGTTACTTCTGTACCCAAAAGAATAGTGAAAAGAAGGGAAAAAACCCTTTATCCTAAGAAGTTGCATGTCGGCACGATAATAAATTTGTCACTTCTATCAGTTTGTTACTAGAGTTGTTAAGTTTGTAATAGAAAAGTTCGAACATGCTCTATATTCAGTCATTCTTCATCTATGTCTTGTTGAAGCTAGCATTTTAGCATGACAATGAATCCCTGCACACAATGTCATTACATCTACTATGAGGTTCACAACAGTTTCTATTGGTCTATTCTCTCGACTAAACATAAAGAAGACGAGAAACAGTGGTTATAACTCAGAACTTCAACCAACAAATGACATCCCATAGTTCTTGTTTTGGGTTGTGATGAACTTCCTACAAAGAGAATTAGCTGTCATGGTTTCACATGGCGAGCAACTATTAAAGGAAAGCTATATTTGCAGCCCCAAGTTCATGACATAAGCAACTCATTTGTATGCTTTATAAGCATTACCACACATAATGAGGGGATTAAAGGGACACTAAATCATCTGCACTCTGCAGAGTTATACAGATCCTCCATAATCCATGTCCTGAGAAACATCTTTGTTTTGTATATGTGCCTTTGCTGTGTAAATAAAGTTACAATGAAGCACTACATTCAATGACAAATATCACGCACACATTTGAATTGAACACTTTAAAAGAACAAATGGCTATCGTGATGAGGCATGCTGGATTACAGGTTATTACATTTGTTCACTTAATGAAATCTGTAATTTCTTACCACTTAAGATAGTGTATAGTTGTATTGTTTAGATGCTTATGCAAATTTTTCATTGCTTATCTTAGGTTGGAGACAGTTGCCATGCCCCCCTAGATCAGACTTCTCCACAAGCACATCAAAGATCATCGCACGCAAGTCATGACATTGAATATTCTGATCAAGGTACATTCTTACATTGTATAGGAATTGAAATCATAGCGCCCTTGTTAGTCTATACTACAGTTGTATCTTTTGCAAGTAATGACATCAAAGATCATCGACTTGATGCTATCTGATTGGTTAACCCATTATTTGCTGTAAGGGTACTTTAAGTGCATTGGATTTTCCATTATTTGCTGAAACTGACTGTATATGCTGGAAATATGAACCCAATTGCTGGAAATATTGTTTAGAGGCATAAATCACCCCTGTAGGTGCTGAAATTGAAAACAGATCTGAAAATGCTTTATGGCCGAAAACAGATCTGATTTGCCTCGAATATATATGGCTGCAAGAATTGGGATTCGACTTCATATTGTTGGAAACTGAAAATCAGTTGCTAGATTTGTTGAAATTGGTGTTTCAATTGCTATATTTTGTTTATGCTACATATTTCATCAAGTGTACGGCTGTTGTTGCTACTCATGAGATCTGTTGGTGCTTTCATTTGTCGGTTCTGCTATCCATATGATGTTGTATGTTGATTTTGAGTGTTGATGTTGCAACTATATTCCTAGTTAATTTTTGCTCTCTATTGAAGCTATTGTCTGCTTGAACATGTTGATAAGACTTAGAACTAGTGTAGCTTGTAAGCTGCATTTCTAGACATAGAACGGATTGAATTTTGAAAGAATCATGAAAAGGAACTTGAATCGACCCTTACAGATTTTTCATTTCCATAAATAGTATTTGATAGGCTTTGGGATGCAACTAAGTTTCCATATATATGAACTCTAAATTTGTGTTTACTAGGCACAATACTTTCTTTACATTAACTTAGCTGTGTTTGCATTGCAGGTAATAGGACGTTCTAGCAAAAAGCATGATTTCAACTTGTCATTTTGAAAGCTCTCTTGGGAAGATCTTGTTAAGGATGGCATCGTCGACTTTTGATTAATTATCTATTCCATATAGTTTCTACAGTGTAGTTGTTGGATTGTAATATTCTAGCATGTTTGATCTACTTTTGAATGTTGACAATGTTGTGGACCTTCTACTTGTGACATTTTATATATCAAGTATTAGTTTCTCCAATGAAAAATTAATTATTTTGGTTTTTGAGTTCTTTGGGAAAAGTTAGTGAACCGATATGTGATGGGAAAATGGCTCATATAATTTATTATAGCTAGGATGTGGTTAGAAATTGGAGTAGTAGTAATTTTTATTTATGGGGGAAAAAAAAATTGAACCTATAGTAACGTTTTTAGGCGCTGGTAAAAGCGTGTTGGTGGTCGGTGCATTCAGGTCTATACCAGCACTTGTAACCGCTGGGGAACAAAGTGTTGGTAAAAACTACTATCTTATACCAGTGCTTGAAACCGTTGGGAAAGAAAGCGCTGGTAAAGATAAATCTATACCAGCGCTCACAAAAAGCGTTGGCATAGAGCTATTCTAGCGCCTCTATTCCAGCGCATTGCCCAAGTGTTGGTATAGAATGGGTTGGGCTATATCAACGCTTTGCAGATCATCCAGCAACGCTTTTGAGCGTTGGCATATCTTGACTTTCTTGTAGTGTGGGTTGCTACTTGGACCAACAAAGAATGTTTAAACATTTCTTCTTCTTGTTAAGGACCAAAGTTATGCTTAAAAGTTACCCCTCTATATAAAAATCCTAAATCCGCCACTGGCCCTAAGTTTGGAACTATTTGGTTCTATTTTATAGAACCAACCATTGGAGATCAAGAAGTGCCAAAAAAATTTAAAAAAATACTGTAACACTTTTTGATACCAAATTATGAAAAGGGATATAGCAGTACTTGCTTTAACAACGTGTGCAGTACTGTGTGTGGGCCCCATATTTGATGTGAGAGAATTTGTGTGATTGTGTATGTGGTAGTAGCATAGTTGTTCCTTTTACAACATTAGCAGAACCTAATATTCTTTTGAAATGACTATCTACCAAATGGTTAGTTCATGAAATTTTTGAATTTATGCTTAAAGTTAGAGGTGATAATTTCAACCCATATTTCTTAACTCACTCAAATCCGCCCACTTATAACCCAACTCAATCTGTCCATATAAATATGAGTTTATATGAGTTAAAAATGAGTTCAATATGAGTTTAAACTAAAGGGAAGCGGGGGGCTGCTGTGCCCAATTTTTGGGCCCATTCCGGTCTCGTTTCGATGATCGGAATCGTTCACTTTGTAGAGCTCGTTGAGTAGAACAATTATGTAAAAAATAAGCTCAATTGGATATCATTAAGTGCTTGATCGGAACATTTTTATCTTGAAAAGAATGGATCTGAAATACTGGATCAAATCCACTGTAACCCATGGACCAAGAGTTATATGGGCTCTGATCAGGCACTTAATGACATCCAATTAAGCTGATTTTTTGCATAGTCATTCTACTCGATAAGCTCTACAAAGTGAACAATTTCGATTATCAAAGCGAGACTGGAATGGGCCCAAAAATCAGAACAGCAGCACGCTGCTGTCCCCTGGGGACAGCAGCCCCCTGGTTCAGAAACTAAAGGACCCACAGCCTGCTATAAAACACGAAAGAGACACCAAACACGGAAGGAAACGTGAAGCTAATTGCAAATTTGCCATTAATAGTAGTTACAGAAGTTAGAAATAACAGAACTAGCTAGGGGTGATACCGGTCCGGTTTCGACCGGTTTAGGTGTATTTTTCGGTCCAAACCGGTTATCCGGTTTGAGATTTTTAGAAACCAGAACCGGTTGAAATAAACCGGTCCGGTTTCGACCGGCTCAACCGATTTCGGTCCGGTTTATCTGGTTTTCATTCATGGGTCATATTTTGGGCTCAACACATCAAAAAATTTATAATTCAACCCATAAAATATCAATCAAAAATCTATAATTCAATCCCTTTTTTTGGGCCCAACAAAAAAGGACCAATTTTGAGCTCAATACATAAAAAAAAAAACAATTTTTATATAATAAATATATTTATTATACCAATATACACCACAAAATATCAACTAAAAACCCATAATTCAATCCCTTCCCTATGTTTTTATATATATAACCGGTCTGGTTTCAACTGATTTTTAGAACACATAAACCGGATCGAAATTATTTTTTCGGTTTGTAAAATTTTATAAACCGGAACCAGATCGAAATTATTCAACCGATTTAAAAAATTCGGTCCGGTCCGATTTTTCCGGTTTCGAGTAACAGCCCTAGAACTAGCCTAGTAAAAGACGTCACTCGTCAAACACACACTCTCTCTCTAACTTTTATCAGGAGCAGGTGCCACCGTTACCTTTTCATTTTAACTCTTCGTTAGAGCATCTTCAATCCTTGACATCAAATTGGGGATGTCAATTTTCTTTTGACGGCTGATGTGGTATTTTGGCATCTCCAATTTGACATCAAAGCCTTCCTTTCCAACCCTTATGCCAAATTCTATTTATTTGACATCAAGCTATCCCTCTCCAACCCTTAATGTCAATTCTTATGTCAAATTGTATTATTCAAACTGTCATTTTTTAAAATTTGGCATGGAGGAGGGAGGTTGTCAAAGTTGGCATGAGAAGGCTTGCCTTCAAATCCACGTAGGAATTGGCATCAAAGAAGGCTGTTGAGTTGGATTGAATTTTCGTGTCAAATTTTACCGTTAATATGTCCACGTAGGATTTGACATCTCCCGTTGGAGATGCTCTTAGAGGATTGCGAAATTGGTTTCTCATCAAGAATTAGTCATGGAACATGTAAACCGACCCGAATAACTTAAAAAAAAGAGAACTTAAAAAAGAATTGTGATGGTGCACTGCCCAATCTAGTCTCATTCATGCATTTCACTGAAACTAATAGTAATTCGTTATGCATATTGTGGAGGGGTCAGGGTAATATAACTGAAGTTCTAATTTATGTCGTTGCTATTTTATTTTTTTATCAGTTCATTGCTATTTGTTATCCATATTGCTTTTTGAAGCATCCACAAAGTGCACTCATATTCAACACATATTGGGGGGAAGACAGAGAAGAGGGAAGGGGAAAAGAGGAAGGGAAATAAGGAAAGGAAAGAAGGAAAGGGAATAAAAGAGAAGAGGAAAACAGGTCAGTTCAAGTGGGTTTGGATTTGGCTTGGCCCATATTCGATCCGACTTGTTTCACCTGCCTACTATTTGACCCGTATTCAACCCGCTCATATTTGACCCGTGACCCGTTTCAACCCACCCATTTGCTACCTCTAGGTAATTATGTGCCCAAGGACCCGTGACCCAATCCCTTAATTGACAAAAAGTCAATCAAGGAGCATCAATTGGGACTAAGCTCACACCTTTAAAAGGCTTTAAAGCCCAGATAAAGCAATTAAAAATAATCGAGAAATTTCAAGCCGGTCCCACTTTTGAAGTTTTGTCCCATACAGATCATTTTTTATATTTCCCTTCCCCATAGGCCATAATGGGCGTGAAGAACACATATATGTGCTTTGACTTATGCTGATGTGGACTTATTATTATTATTTTTGTACTACAAACTTTAAAATACAATATATTTTATTATATATATCCGTGTTTTTATAAAATTTATTTTTTTAGAATCTACTCTACGAGATCTATCAAATAATACCAATATTGAATATGAAATTATGTGTAGAATAAAAATAATTTTTTGGGTGAATTGTGTATTTTTTGGGTGTGAATAGTTATCTTTTTTTGTGTGTGTGAATTGGGAGGTGTGAATTTTTATATAAGGGTAAATTTTGTACAACATAGGCTATAAATTATGTACAACAAGAGTTTTAAGTGGGTATGAATAGTCTATTCTTTATGGGTATGAATTGTATGATATATCGGTGTGAATTATTGTATGTGAGTGTAAATTGCATTTAATAAGGGGAGTGAATTGTATAATATAGGGGTGTGAATCGTCCGTCAAGAAGAGTGTGAATTGTGTGTTATAATGGGTGATTTTGTACAACAGAAGCTTAAAGAGTGTGAATTGTTGTCTATTTCTTGAATGTGTGTTGTGGTGTAAATTGTCTGTTATAGGACATGTAAATTGTTGTGTGTGGGTGTGAATGTATATAATAAGACATGTGAATTGTCTGTTATAGGGGTATGTATTGTGTATTTTGGGAAGTGAATTGTGTATAGGGAGTATAAATTCTGCATTTGAGGTGTGTGAATTCTTTTGAGAGTGAATTTTTTAGAAGGAGTGTGAATTCTTCATTAAGGGGTATAAATAACTTTTTTAAGTGTACACAATTTAAGGATGTGTGAATTGTTTGTTATATAGAGTGTGAAATGTGTGTTGTAAGGAGTGTGAATTGTATAGCAACGGTATGGATTTCCTATTATAGCAGGTGTAAATTCTGCATTGTAGGTGTGAATTGTGTAAAAAAGATTAATCAATCCAAAGACAAGAGGTTAACATGCCGCACGTTACAATAAAATACCGCACAGTACATTGTACCCAGTTGCTTAGGGATCTTATCAATGTTCAGAAACAATTTCAATACGAAAAACTCTCCTGGAATAATTCCCACACAGAAAAGTAATAAACAGACTAAACAGAATAATATAAGGAGTATGTTCGATAAATAAAATAATGCACGATATAATATACTACGTCGTGCGATAATATTCTATAACACCGCATGATGTAGCGTATCTAGTGTAGAAACTATTTTTTTTTGTTTTTTGAATATAAAGCTCATTCAAGACCAAAACCAAGTATAAAAGATTAGGAAGGGCCTCGGTGAGCTCCCCTTAAGGCCAAAACGTGGTTTAGCCCAAGGAATTGGATTTATACCTTCTTGATTGAGGTTTGGATGTGCTTGAAAGTGAAGGAGTGGAGCTTAATTTGGACTGGATTTTGAGAGACTTGTGAACAAATGAGTGTAGAGAGAGAAAGAGAGAAGAGAGATTCTAGAGAATTTCAGAATGACTTTTCTCAGGATTCAAGGGGTGCCTTTCAACTAGAGGAGAAGCGTATTTATAGGCAAAAATATGTTTGGAGTGCACCCAAAGGAAAAAAACGCGCTTTGGCCACTCTTCTCTTACTAACCAGCCGATCTACTTCATATCTACCTTCAAAATGCCAATGTCAGTGGCGAAGGGGTTGGAGAAAATTGAAAGAAATTTTTTTGGAAGGGACACGATTGACAAGAGAAAACTCCACCTAATCAATTGGGAGGTGAAATTGGGAGGTGATTTGTAAGAAGAAGGAGAATGGGGGGCCTAGGTGTGAAGAATCTAATGATTCAAAATCTTTCCCTCCTAGCCAAATGGTGGTAGAGGTTCAATAAAGAGCCAGAATCGTTGTGGGTGAAAGTAATCAAAGGAAAGTACAATTTAAAACACAATTGTTGGCTTCCTCGTATGCCGACTTTGGGTAAAGCAACAAATTTTTGGAGGGATATCTGCGCACTGAAGTATCATCTTGCATCGAAAGTATAATCCAGGAGGGCTTTAGAATCTAGGTTCGGTCCGGTTTGGAGATCTCCTTTTGGAATCAGGTATGGTTGGGGGACACGACACTTAGAGAGGATTATCCTCGCATGTTCCTGATTTCTACTCAAAAAGAGGCGACTGTCAATGCATTTTGGAATGGTACGGGGGTTGATAGATGGAATTTGACCTTTAGTCAGATTTACGCGACTGGGAAAGTGATCAAATGGAGGAATTAAAGCAAAGGCTACAACCAGTTTTTCTGGATTCATCCAGGCGTGATTCATTGAATTGTAGATGGTCCTTTGATAATCAATTCTCGGTAAAATCAGTGTACAATCACTGGGAAAATAGCAGGCATTCCGAAAGTCTGGGAATGGAAGCTCTATGGAAGAAAATTAGCCCCCTAAGGTGGAAATTTTCGCATGGATGACTGCTCAATCCAAGGTGGCTATGAGATCGGTGCTATTGGGCAAAAATTTGATTTTAGAGGGACAATCAACTTTGTGCCCTCTCTGTTCTTTGCTCTTGGAAACTCCGCAACACCTGTTTTTGCACTGCCAATTTTTATGTGATGTTTGGTCGCAGATTCTAGAATGGTGACATGTTCAATGGGTATGTCCCGAATCTCTGGATGATCATCTGAGGTGGTGGATGGATAATAGATTCAGAAACTTGGAGAAAAGCTTATGGGAAGCTTCTTTCTTTGCGACAGTGTGGTCTTTGTGGTTGGTGCATAATGAGTATGTGTTTAACAATGCAACAGTGACAGCGAGGATTGTGGTTGAGAAGGTAAAAACTAGAGTCGCTACGTGGGTAATGGTAAAGTTCAACATTAAGTGTATACAGTGGAGGAATTTAAGGTTTTTTTGGATGGAATTTGGTTGTTAAAACTGTAAGTTTCTGCCTGTGATTATAGGTGAGGTGTGTTTTCTTCCAATGTGCTGTTGGAGGGCGTTGTAAGGTTTTTTATTTTATTTTATTTTTCCTATCTTTTGCTTGATCATGCCAGTATTGTGTGCTTACTGTGGTTGAGCCCCCTCGATGTACCGCTTTCGAGATTGTTGTAATAGTTTCGTTTGCAGAGCAAAAATAATAATTTGAAAAAAAAATTGAGTGGACCTTGGGAAAAATCAGTTCAATCCAATATGTGTAAATGCTCGATCCAATCTTCCATTCATTCAGATCGATTGGATCGAGCACCTACACATATGAGATTGAGCTGATTCTTACGGGGCCTCCTCGATTTTTTTTTAAATTATTGAAGGGCTCAAATTATCGGTGCGGGGCCCGAAGTGGGCCTCACGTTCCCGTCGGTATGAATCCTGTCGGTTCCCCTAGGATTTCTGTTTATTTTATTGCTTGGAATTCTTTTTTTTTTTTTCAGAGAAAAATGACACATTTATTTAAGAATAATTATTTCGTGCTCTTGCGGCACCATTGGCGGTGCTCCAAATTCTTCTCTACCATATATTTGTGTGGACTCGACAAAAAAAATTATATAGGACACCACGCGATGGTGCCTTAGAAGTCCGGAGCATTGAATACTTCCTGGTCAAATGAATACGTAGACGGTCGATGGTAGCAGCAACAGCAGCAACGGGGGGCTGGGTTGAATGAAGGGCTAACACACACACAGAGAAAGAAAGGGGTGGTCAGTGGACTGAGGCAGCGACGAGAGAGAAGATCCAAAAGTCGTGAGGGAGAGAGAGAGTTAAATTTTTAATTTTACTATTTTGTCCCAAAAAGTCAAAATTTAATTTTGTCTCTTATACCCAAATAAACAGAAGATACTTAATTAATTATAAGAGCTCTAGAGACAAAATTCAATTATGACTCTTTAAGACAAAATTCAATCATGACTCTTTAAGACAAAATAATTAGAAAAGTAAGATCTTTGCACTGAGATTGAAAATTGAAGCACTAAATTAGTTTGAACCGGTGCGAAAATCTTATTTTTTATTCATTTTATTCTATAACGTCATAATTAAGTTTTATCCCTGAAGCTTTCATAATTAAGTTTATGTTTCATAGAATCCTAAATAATCCTTTTCCAACGAAGTGCCTGTGTGGAGTGTGAGTAAATTGCTGAGTTGATATGCTCTCATTGGGTTGGCGGGAAATTCATTCCACACGGATCCTCCATGTAAAATTTATTCTCATTTGGAAAAGTGGGGTTTGATTCGGGAAAATCTCTCTCAGAATTCCCGGTCAATTGTGAAGCTGGAAATACAGTTGCTCGGAGAAGTAGAGGAGTGGACCTCTTGCTTTCCATGTTTTTTTTTTAATTTTTTAATCCGTCTTACTTTTCACGTTGGATCGGTTTACAAGTCGGGATTACAGCCCTTGCTGGCTCTGGATCCCCTGTCTTGATGTCCCTGTCCCTCTTCTCTGTCCCACTTCTAAAATGATGACACGTGTCCTAAGTAGCAAAACCTAAAAGAACACATCACACCCAATCCCTCCCTTTGTCTTCTCCCCTGCTTCCGTTGCCCCAAAAATCACAGACAACAGTACCATGAGGATGAACCAATTAATTCTCTAGAAAAGCAGTTGTTATTTTTTTTTCTGCTTTGTGTTGTGTTGCTTTGGCCAATTCCAGTGGTGAAAATGGAAAGGAATGAGTAAAGGTTGTTCGGGAGGTGAGAGGAGGGAGGTGGATCAAGCTCATCCCTGACCATTTAAGAGGATTGAGCTGCTTATGACGATCGGAGGTGGCTAAAGAGAAGCTTGGAGCAAAGTGAAAGCGGGAAAGTGGTGGTGGTGGTGGTCAGGGACGGAGTCAGAAATTTCACCACGCAGGGGCGATCGTGCATGCAAGAAAGAAATATAAATACACATACATAATCATGTAAATATATTAAAACTCAAAATATCGTAAATACATAAATCGTTTTAGCTAATGGGAACGATCTTGATCTTGATGTATGTATCTTATTTGTCTTCATTATTTATCTTCTTCTTTTTCATTCATCACAACTGGACGAATTCAGTATATGAACTTTCATGTGACTTGATTTTTCCAATGAAAAAATAAAGAATTAGTAGAAATCTAGAATAACAATTGGGAAAAGATATGCTTACAACATAAATTTCACTAAATTACTTAGGGTTTCCAAAATCTCTTGAGGGGGTGGGTTTGGTGTGCCATTGAAATTTTAGGGCAAAAAATAAAATAAAACTCTAAAACACTGAACTCATCTAATGAAAGGTGGAAGTTTATTGCTTGAATATTCACAATATTAACCCTATAGTTTGATTTTTTGTTATGTTTTAGCCCTTAACCTTTAGTAATTAATGTTGGTATCCTCATATTTCAAAGGTTACTATTATATTTTTTTTTCAAAATTCTATACAAGGGTGAACCTATATATTTTTTTAGGATTTTTTCTTTTTTACATATAATAGTAGTGTTTTTTTTTCTTCTCGCAGGGGCGACCGTCCCTACTGGCCTCTCTCTGGCTCCATCCGTGGTGGTGGTGGTGGCAGTTGCACCAGCGAGAAAGCCGCAGTGTGGTTCGTGATTTTTGGGGCAAAGGAAGCTGGGAGAAGACAAAGGGAGGGATTGGGTGTGGCATGTTCTTTTAGGTTTTGCTAGCTAGGACACGTGTCATCATTTTACGTGTGGGACAGAGAAAAGGGACAGGGACTTCAGGACAGGGGATCCGGAGCCGCCTCTGCTGGTAGCAAAATTGATTGTTTAGACCCTCAATGGTTTTCAAAATGAGGAGTGCTAGAGATAAAGAAATTAAATACCTTTAAAGTATGCATGAACGGCTCAGATTTACTGTGCAGTGAATCTGAGCCGTTCATGCATACTTTAAGATTATTTTCTTTGTCTATTTTATTTGCACCTAGCATTTCTCTTTCAAAAAGTCTTTGCATCGCCACCCTTATTTGTTAAGAATATCTTAGAGTTTAGTAATTTGATGGTTTGCTATTGTTTAGACCCACGATCGTTTTCACAAAAAGTTTTATTGCATTAATATAAGTAGAGATTGTCTTATTGCATTATTATATAGTATAAATAGTCTTATTGCATTATTGTAAACTCCGTTGGTTACATAGATGAAAATATAGTGTAAATTACAGTAAACCACCTTGAACTATTTCTCATTTCCAAGCTGCACCCATAATATATAAACTCAGACACTTACCCGCTCAAGGTACTTGAGTTTTGACACTTTACACATTTCGTCAACATTCTGTCAGAATTTTGGATGAAATTACCGTTTTGTGTAAAATTTTCTATTATTACAATTAAAACACTCCTTTTTCAAAAAAAAAAAAATTTCCACCAAAACACTCATTCAATAAACTCTTTATTTTCGGTGGATAAAAAAAAAAAACTCTTCTTTTCTTTTTTGTGACAACTCATTCAGCAAACTGATTAGTGTACAAAATTTATAATCTCATAGTATAATCCATCACCGCCTAAAAGGCTAAAACCATTCTAGCCATCAAGCAGGGACGGACCCAAAGAGGGTCACGCGGGGGTATGTGTCCCCACTCGAACACGTACGCCCACTCGAAGTTAAAATATATATATTATATATATATTTTTGTATAAATTAGCATAATTATAAAAATGTGCTAACATATAAACATACACACTTGTGTATATCTCGAAAATACACATAGAGAATAACTTTTATACCTGAATTTCATCATACAATACATTTATACTTGTTACTTTAGGAGTTGTTTGTCTATTTGAAACTATTATTTCTTGATTCTTACCGTCTAGGAGCAATTTTTCAAAATAAAGTCATTAACAAAACTAGCTCAATCATTCTAAAACTTGTCAATGTCCATTTAAAATATACTTTAAATTTTTTTTGAGATTTTGTGCTCATTTTACCTAATTTAACTTAATGTATGTGTCATAAACTTTTTGTAGTAATTAGTAATGTATGCCTTAATTTCGTACGATCTTGTTGTGGCTGACTAAAATAAATAATTTTTTTCTATTATGATTAACAGATACCCCCACTAAACTATATTTCTGCATCCGTCCCCGCCGTCAAGCCGTTGTTCTCAACCATCACGACCTTCTGATAAGTGTCGCAGCAATAGAAATGATAAAGAAGAAGAGATCAGCAAAGAGAAAATAGGAGGATTTTATTGGGAGTCAATAAAACAGTAGAATGGATCCTTTCATCCCTGCTTAACACGTTACAACTGATTGGATACCCTTTGCTGAGCTCACCCTTCCAATTTATATAGTCAAGGTCAAGCTAACTAATTTTTTTAGAAATTGATTTTGAAACTCTAGTTTTAACTATTGACACTCGATTTTGTGCCTTGATCATCTGAGATTACAAAAAAAAATTGAAGTGTCACCGGCTAAAAATGGAGTGCAAAATTCACATATCATTTTTCCGCCTAAACTACCCACTTAACTCTAATTAAGTACAAAAACGATTGCTAACTAGTTTGCCTAAAAGAAAAACCTTAGCTGCTATCCATAGCTGGAACGGTATCAATCCACATCCCTTAAGGCCAAAATTTTAACAAGGAACACAAAAGTCGATCAAGAAGCTGACTAGATACGATGCTAAAATGCAATTGAAATTCCCAAGCCTATGTCCTCACATCTCTTCCACACAGATTTTACAATCCACTTCAATGCTCATTGCTCACCATCCTTTCATGACTGAATCACTAAGCAAACTGATGTGAAATTTTAATGTACTCGCAAGCACACGAATTGTACCGAAATATAGTAATGCAAGAGCGAGGTCGAACCCAAAGGGACTTGTGATTTTTTATAGGAAAACTAAATAATTTAAAGTGATTAAACCCTAACCTAGTTGACAGAAAGTTGTGATTGATTTTTAAACTAAAAATGAACAGTAAAAATAATGAACTAAACTATCAAAGACGAGAAAATTAAAGCTTCTTTTTAACCAAAGGAGAAAATACTAAGGTTTCGGAATCCACACCTATTGACTAGTATCATTATATATTCATGATCATTGACTTTACCCTAAATTTCTTCATGATAATCTGAAAGCTAATTCTGTTATCACAGAAAATATAATCGTGAAAGTTCATTAAAAAGTCTAATGTTTGTTCCTCTCCGCTCGCAAGTATAAAATCAAATCATTAATTGTATCCGCTTTTAACAAATCACAATAAATATCCAGTTTTATAGTTAGCGATGAAAAACTAGCGTTCAATGATAAAGACAATTCCAAATCATGAGAAAACATGATTGAACTCATATCTAGAATTTACATCTAACAATTGATTTGGAGTAAGAACAATTTCATCATAATCAAAACCACATATTCAGGTAAAACCAAATCTCATGAATATATAGATAATAATTGTTAATGAGGCTTCATCCTCAACCCTAGTTTAAGAGTTTAGCCGCTGATGGAGTCAAAACACATAAACATGTAAAGATAAAACTCCACTAAAACAGCTTACGAAAGAAAATGAATAATGATTTCTCCTAATTTTTCTTCTCTGCACTGGGATGGTGGTCTGCTTCGTGATCTCCCAGTCGTATTCTGTGATCCTCCCAAGCCGTGAATCTCTCCCTCCGAAACCCTATTGCCTGCTTTTTAAATAGGCTGCTGAGGTAATGGAAAAAGAATCCACTTTTTCTTCCAACTTTCCTAACTCTACCAAGTACAATTAGAAAGTAAATATTCTTTTTCCAAGAAAACTCTAATATTGCATAGTGACAATTATATTGGCCTTTGATTTCTTCTTTTCCACGTTGGTTCCTTCACTCACAAATCTGCACTTTTATTCCACGGCTGAAATAAGTAAAGTTATCATCTTTTTCCTGCAAATTGATTAATTCAATATAAATGATCAAAAGAATAATAACTATATCTAATTAAACAAAACAAATTACTAACATTATGCATTATAGGGATCTCTACATGTCAATATTTTGTGCTCTTCACAAACCATTTACCTTGGACAATATTAGCAACAATTTGGCTTCTTCATCTTCAACTGAGTAGACCTAGAGGTGTCAAATGGGCCATACTGACTCGGCCCTTTTTAGCTTCGTGCCAACTGTGTTTCGTGCCGTGCCGACTAGTTTATTTATCGTGTCATGTTGTGCCATTTTTTAATTGTGTCATGACATGTTGTGCTGTGCCATTGTTTAACCTATTGTACCCATGTTGGCACATCTCCAACTGAGTTTCGTCGAAAAAAAAAACTTCTGAAAGCTGTAAAATATTTATCAACACCAAAAGTGCAAAATGTTATGTTATAGCATAAAACAAAAAATTATATATTTTTGGTATTTAAATTAGTATTTGGTGTGCCATGCCCTTTCGTGCTAGTGCATGTGCCCGTCTAAAACTGTGCCTGTGTTGTGCCGGCAATGTCGTGTCCATCAATGACCGTGCCCTTGCCACATATAAATGTTTCGTGTTCGTCTAAAACTGTGTCCATATTGTGTCATGCCACATTTAGACATAACGTGCTCATATCGTTCCATGCCATCCCTGCCCGTCATGCTAGTGCTTGTGCCTGTCTAAAACTGTGCCTGTCTTGTGCCGGCAGTGTCGTGTCCATCAATAACCGTGCCCTTGCCACATATAAATGTGTCGTGTTCGTCTAAAACTGTGTCCATATTGTGTCATGCCACATTTAAACATAACGTGCTCATATCAATCCATGCCATCCCTGCCCGTCGTGCTAGTGCTTGTGCCCGTCTAAAACTGTGCCTCTCTTGTGCCGGCAGTGTCGTGTCCATCAATAACCTTGCCCTTGCCACATATAAATGTGTCGTGTTCATCTAAAACTGTGTCCATATCGTGTCATGCCACATTTAAACATAACGTGCTCATATTGTTCCATGCCATCCCTATCCGTTTGACACCTCTAAGTTGACCGCAACTCTAGACGTAGTTGAGAATGAGTTCTGGGCCAAATCAACACTTTAATGCATTTTGTCCCAATAATCACTACAACAAAAAACACCAATGGTGACAAAAAATTTGTGTTGACACAGAATATACTCAACGGTGACAAACAATTTTACTGCTTGTCACTGAAAACTTTTGGGTGATCAGGGTAAATAATGAGGAGATTTTGTGACAAAATATTTGTCATTGAGGACAAATTTCGGGGACAAGTATAAAGTTGTCGCCGAAAGATCCGAATTTTCGCGCTCCCATGCTCCAACTCATTTAGGTGCGCTGTCAAAAAGTAAAATGAAAATTTTTACAAGCAAAATGACGTGCCAAAACCCTGCCCTAACTTTCCTCTTTTTCACGCTGCCTCTCTCCAATCTCCACTTTTACTTTGCCGCTCGATCTCCACTCCCGCAGCCATGCTCACGCTGAAGACTTCCATCAGCAGCGACTCTGACCCCGACCAAAAATCGGCGGCCGTCGCTCCGATCAGCCTAGGTATTTTTCTGTCCCTCTCAGTATCTCACCCCGTCGTTCTCTCTCAATCATTGTGTCTTTGTCTCTTTGTGGGCCTTTTTTCTCTTTTCATCCATACACCAAACGCAGACTTCTCCTCCTCTGTCCACCAGGTCGCAAGAGCTTTCCTCCCTTGTTGTTAATTGATACCACCCAACTTCATCTCCCCCCTTGAATTTCTTGCCCATCAACTTGTCGAACCCTAGAAATTTGGGGGGTTATTTTTTGCACTAAAATATTGGGGCTTTTGTATTACGTACGAAATTAGGGCTTTTGGATTTCTTTATTTGAAATTTTTTTCCGTTTCAGATTCCTTCTGTGTTTTTGGGAGTAGAGTTTCTTGTACCCCTGGAGCTTGACGAATCTCTCTTGAAGTAACTTATTTTGTTTGTAGGAGGTACGGCAGTCAAGGAGGCCCCTCATGTTCTTTTGAATGCCATTCACTCAAATCTTCCATACTGTGAGATTTCTATCTTGTTTTGTTTTAGATTATGGATTTCTTTCATGTACACTCTTTCTCATTGTTTAAATGACCACCCAATGCCCATTATTGCTACTTGACTATGTAGGGCCAGGATTTCTATTAATTTGTGTAATTCGACAAATAGGGAACACTTTTTTTGCTGTAGTATTTCTTATACTGTACGGCTACATCCCCTTCACTTTTCTCCTATTTTCCAATGGATGGTCATACCGGGATCATCCATCAAAGTAAGGCTATGACCACATCTGACAATTTTGTTGAATGTCGCTTGAAGTGAATGGTGATGTGTTTGAGATGGTTGTGGCATTTACATTCTTGTTAAGACTTTTGGTTTTGGGTATAACTCATACGTTTAATGTTGTTGATCTAAGAAGCATTAATACAGATTAGCTACCTCAGGATAGATGCTAAGTCGGTTTTCCTGAGACAAAAGAGCATTTTATGCAACCTGGACTTGCTAGATTTCCTTCCATTACATTCCTAGCAATCAACTAGCAATGTCATTCCAAACAATTTACCTGATTGAACCTTATTAATCACCTTCATATGCCTTACCTTACTAAGGTGGCTCATAATTCCTATGACAAACCCTTTCTATTTTGTGGATAAGGTGGGTTCGAGTATGAGACAACTATCTTGCACGAGTAATCGCAAGATTAGATTTGTCTCCAGTCATTCAATCTACAGTGACAAACTTGGTATTTTCATAAATTGGTTCCCATTCTATAGTCAGGAATTCTTAACGCAATTGCCAATTATAGTTGGTACAAGGCTTTGCTACAGATCATTTGTGATCTGAAAGTGACCAGACCTTGTTTAAGACCGAAAAACCCGACATTTGCTACTTAATGTCGTGCTAAAGTTTGTAATATTCTAATTGCTTGTGTCTTAATTATTGCAGATTTACCTTTCCAGGAACATCATGCTAAATTATGGGAGTTCTTAAAGAGGGCATGCACTAAATTGATGAAGGTATTGGTTGCAGTTTAGAGCAGACATCCTTATTCCTTTCGTGATAAAAGTGTCCATCTTCTTGTTATGGACTTCTACCTGAATAAGATCACAGATCCTAAACCGGATATCATTTCATTCGAACAATTCCTAATTCAATGTATGAGTTGGTGAAATCAGTATTGGAATGTAAAGATTACAAGCCAAGTTTGACTGGTCATGTGATGGATGAAAGTGGAGTTACCCTTGAGCTGATGAAGAAAAATGTTTCTAGTGTTGTTGCTGGTGTTGTCACTTCTCTTTTGCCCAGTGACAGGGTAGTCCTCTTACGTAATGTGTTGATAAGAAGGTAATGGTAACCCACTTTTCTTAAGTAAGTAATTGGAGCTTTATCTTGTTGGTTCCTAATTTGGTGCATTGTCTTATTAATTCTTATTTAAGGGTATATCTCATTAATTCTCTCAACGCTATAACAAATTGGTCCTCTAGCTGCCTAGCATAGCTTTGTACGGAAAAAATTGCTATGTGTTTTTATTTTTCTTGCACTGTAGGTTGATTACCCTACCTATTGAGCCAAAAAGGTTAAATAGATATTACAGACTCTAGTTCTCCTAATAGTATAAGTTAGGCCTTTTTAACAGCCCTTCTTATAAGATGTCACTTTACTGTCCAGCAAAGAAGAAGATTACTATTGAGTGGGGAAAGTAATCAGCTATAGAATTTGTGCACTTTTTAAATCGAAAGTTTGAAATAGTAAGAAGTTAGTTTTGACTTTGGCTAGCACAAAATTGTTGAACATAATTAGTAGAGTGTAGGAAAAAGATGAAAACTTGTTTCTTTGTGTACATATGTTTCTTTGTTTCCACCCCACAAGTTAGAATATGGTATTCTAACGGCTAGAAATTGAGTTTTTATTGCTGCAATGTGCTGAACTGTTATGTACAGGGCTTGAAATATGGATCAAGTGCAGGTGAGAGAAATCATCTTTACTTTGACGATTCTGTAATCTATGTTATTCTGTGGTTATTTATTTCTAAGCTTGAATTATTCTCTTCGATTAGTCGTGTTCATTGGATTGTTTTGTTTTTTCCTTTTGTCCCTTATTCATTTCTATGTGTGTGTCTCTCTATCTCTCTCTTTTTGTTTGCGTGGAGTTATCTGCATCTTGGTTTGTATGTAACCCTGGCTTAATATGTAAAAGTAAGCACTCATTTGATTTTGAATGAAATGCATTAGTATATAAACCGGGACTTAAACACTCTTCGTAAGAAGGGAAACATCACTACTACAAAAATAGATAAAGATCTCGGTTATTTGGTGTGATCTTTCACTTTTAATCTCGCATTCAAAACCGTGGTCTATCAAGGTGTAACTAAAAGTCTCTATCTTTTAACCACAGGATAAAAACCGTAACTAAAAACATAAAAACTGTGATTAAAAAAGACAAAACCGTGACCTTTAATAGCTTAACATCTCAGTTTTATTATAAAACCGTGGTTGTTTAGAGAGTAATAATCTCAGTTTTTGAAAAAACTGAGATTGAAAGTGGCGTTTTCCTAAAGGAAAAAATCCCCCTTTATTTATCCTACTGGGTTTTGAACCTAAGTCTCTTGAGTTTTGCATAGAACCTTCAACCAACTGCACCACACACACTTTTCAATATATAATTGAATTATTTAATATATAACATATGCGTTTAACATTAAAATATATTTCGAATATCATTTTGAACCTTCAAATATTAAAATTAGAAATTTTGATAAACATGAAAGTTGTAGCCCTTTGTGTTATTGTTCAAACCCAATTTGAATTATTTCAATTAATGGAGTTTTGAGCATAGAGTTGTACTCGAAATACATTTGGCGACGAAACGCAACCTTCATAAATTTCATCACCAAAGGTATCCATTTGGTGACGAAATATATTTTCATCGCCGAAAGTATCCTATTTTTTGACGAAATATTTTTTTGTAGAATGGTTGAGAGTGACATTTATTTAGGGGTATTACGCGCGTAGTCGATTAAGGGGTAAGCGACTTTCAACTTTTCCTATATAAGAGCTTTCTTAAGTCTAAAAAAAAATGTGATGTATTCTGTAACTTATGATCTCAGTTTCTAGATGATTGAGATTAAATGTTCTTTTTATCTCAGTTTTTAAAAAATGAGATCTATTCTTTAAGTTACAATCTCACTTTTAGATTATTGAGATTAAAAAATCTTTTCATCTCAGTTTTTTTCGAAACGAGATATATTCTTTCATATATAATCTCAGTTTTTTGAGAATGAGATCTATTCTTGAAGTTACAATCTCACTTTTTAGATTACTGAGATTAAAAAATCTTTCCATCTCAGTTTTTTTGTATAACTGAGATTAAAACTATAGTCCATAACATTTTATTACGCTTTTACAAAAAGTGAGATCTTTTTAGTTTTTGGACCGTGATCTTTATACCATTTTGTAGTAGTGCATGAATTCCTTGTGAAGTCAATTTGGATTCGTTTCCTCTTATGTTAAATTTTTTATTCTCTGGTCATGTCGGTGGGAGAAACATCAGACTGGGGAGGAAGTTGCTCTAGGTAGAGGGAAGCGCCAAAGGAAAGCTATTTCTTACAGGGAAGCATATGCTCCACAACTTGGTGAAACATTGAATGAGGTACTGACAGTTGCCTTTCTTATGTCGAATGGCTTTCCAAATGTTGTGAAGTCTATCTTAATTGTATGTGTAAAAGAAAGTAAGATCCTCATAAATCCAAAAGTAAGATCCTCATCTAATCCTCATTTTTGTCAGAAATCTTAAGTATCTTATCCTCACATTCCCAATCATATCGCTTATCATGTAATCTTACTTAGTTGGACATAATTTCCATATTTTCAGCTAGACATGCTGGACACATATATATGATCATATCCTTATTCAAGTGCCCAATGCCTGACATGAAAAGGGTATTTTGCAAATATCAAAGAGTCCAAGACCATGTAATAATCTTGGGATCAGCGATTTCCATTTTTTTGTTTGTTCTTGGTTTGGGTCTACGTCTGGCACCCCCAAAATACTGCGCTTGTTTTTTTATTTTTTTGAAGAGTAAATACTATGCTTGTTAGTTTGTGTTTTGAAGTTAATGGGAACTTGAGTTTTGCATCTGTTCAAACTACATCTGGCTTGGTCTTAGCGAGTCTTTTCATTTGTGTTAAAGCAGAGTTGTACTCAAGAGGAGCCTGACCTGGAACCAGAGCCGGAGCGGAGTACACACCAGCAGGGAAAGCTCTAAAAGTGAAGTTGTGAGTTCCATTTTTTTAACGCATTTCAGCTACACATATAGCTGGACATCGATCAAGATTTGTTTTTGTTCTTAATTAATTTATTGCTGGTAATGATATTGCTAGAATGATCAGGAATAAGATAATCTTGCATTATTCCTTCTCCCAATGAAGCATGTGTATGGCTCTGTAGAATGACATCAAAATCTGGGTTGGGTAGCTCGCTTAGTCACTTATGAGTCATGCCATAATTCGTTATATAACAACTTGGAGCAAAATCTCTTTCTTTTTTAGAACCTTTTGTAGGCTTGACATGTTACATAATTGCTTCTTTTTTTTTTTGCAATTTTGTACAGGTAAGGAGATGAAGTTGCTTTTTGGCAATTTACCAAGATGTAGTTGAAGACTTTTTGGTAGTTAAATAGAACACTTGTTTTGAGTTCTTTTTGTCATTAGGCACACTATGGATATGGATGTTTTGTAGTTTCGGTAATGCTATTTAGTTTGAAGTGGTTATTGTCGTAGGATGAATGTTTTGAAGGGTTGTAAAGTTGGATGATGACTATTGACTTATTGGATATTTGATTTGAATGATATTTTACTTCTTCGCAATTTAAGTTTTGCTAAGTTGAATCATAAGATACAAAAAAATTTGAAACTTTGTAAGCAGGTGAAAACAATATTTACTGTTACAGTTCTATTTTCGGTGACAAAAGAGATTGTCACGGTTGTGTGTCTACCCCTATGATATATAGGTTATTGGTTACACACAATTGGTTGTCATGGTAGGTACTTTTGGTGACAACCTTTGTCACAGAAAAATCTCTTTTATGTGACAACAGGGTGCTGTCATCATTACTTTCCGTGACATAATCACCTTTTGTCAAGAAAATCTATCTTTCATGACACTATATTATTGTTACTGTTACTTTCGGTGACAATTGTGTTACGGAAAATTTGTCTTCTGTAACACCAAATTCTTGTCACTGTTGACAATATTCCGTGACAACTACACAATTTTGTCACCCTTGACTTTCAATGTCATGGATACAATGACACCTCTTCTTGTGTCACCAAAGATAATAGGTGACAAAATTTGGATGTTTGGTGATATTTTTGCATGTCACCGAATGTGTTTTTTGTTGTAGTGAATGGACGATGTGAAAACTGGGTGATTATTGCTTGATGTAAATTCAAAGATACAATATTCCGAAGTACCAAAAAAAAAAGTGAATTCAAAGCTGCAAGACATATTAAGGAGGAAAAGTCCCGCTCATCAGTGACCAAATAAGAAGAAATAAGGAAAAGCCAGTGTTGGAAAATGCACGTGAGTCAATTGTTCTATTGTCCTAGGTCTTTAGGAAAGTTGTTCTATTGTCCTAGTCTTTAGGAGTAAGTTGGAGTTTGTTGCACTATTTGCTGAGTCTGTTAGCACTTTGTTAGGAATTAGCTGTTGGTTATTAGCTCTATAAATAGAGCATGTTATCATGAGTCAGTTATTGAGTTTCAGCAATAAAATTCAGTCTCTTGTTTTCAATATTTAACAGTGGTATCAGAGCCACCGAGTGAGAAAAGTGAGATAGAGAGTGGGTATAGCAGCAGCTTTACTGCTTTACTTCAACTTCACTTGTTTTTCCGCTATGCAGCAGCATAGGAGAACGATGGCTTCAAAAACTTTTGTGCAGCCGACCATTGCACGCTTTGATGGTCACTATGATCATTGGAGCATGCTCATGGAGAACTTCTTAAGGTCCAAAGAATACTGGACGGTGGTTGTTTCTGGAGTAGCAGAACCAGCAGAAGGTGTTGTGCTGACAGATGTGCAAAAGGCGGAGCTTGAAGGGCTAAAGTTGAAAGATCTCAAAGCAAAGAATTATCTCTTCCAAGCTATTGATCGCTCAATCTTGGAAACCATT
Organism: Rhododendron ovatum; assembly: GCA_019656835.1. Lineage (NCBI taxonomy): Eukaryota > Viridiplantae > Streptophyta > Magnoliopsida > Ericales > Ericaceae > Rhododendron > Rhododendron ovatum. The sequence continues at coordinate 38,354,047 of CM033798.1, read as the reverse complement.
CTTTGCATAGACAACGCCAAGCATATTTGGGATTCTATGAAAAAGAAGTACCAAGGATCAGCAAGGGCAAAGAGGCTGCAGCTTCAAGCCTTTCGTTCGGAGTTCGAAATCCTTCGAATGAAATCAGGAGAGTCAGTTACAGATTATTTTTCAAGAACGATGACAATCGTCAACAAGATGTGGATCCATGGCGACAAGACCGACGACGTCACCGTTGTTGAAAAGATTCTTCGATCCATGGCAACAAAATTTAATTTTGTTGTCTATTCCATAGAAGAAGCTAATGATATTGATGCACTTTCAATTGATGAATTACAGAGTTCTTTGTTGGTTCATGAGCAAAAAATTAACCAACAAGAGAAAGAGGAACAAGCATTGAAGGCCTCATTAGAAAATCACTCTACAACAAGTAGAGTTGATAGAGGACGAGGTAGGGACAGAGGTCGAGGAGGCAGAGGCAACAACGATCGTGGAAACCAACAACATCATCAGCATCAAGAGAATTAATTTCAAGGAAGAGGAAGAGGACGTGGAGGTTATCACTCAACTTCTTATGGACCAAAGTCAGAGACAAGTCCAATGTTGAATGCTACAAAAATCATAGGTATGGTCATTTTCAGTCAGAATGCCATACTAATTTGAATAGACAAAGTGGCGAAAGGACTAACTTTGCAAAAAAGAAGAAGAGGTGTCTCTTTTGATGGTGTGTCACGTGAAGAAGAAACTCCAGAGAACATGTGGTATTTAGACACTGGCTGCAGCAATCACATGTGTGGGGATAAGAAGTTGTTCTCTGACTTGGATGAATCTTTCCAACACTGTTAAGTTCTGGCGACAATTCCACAGTGGCTGTTATGGGAAAAGGAAGTGTAACTATCCAGCCCAAAGGAAATCTCACCTACACTATCTCTAATGTTCTTTTTGTGCCAGATTTAAAGACCAACTTGCTTAGTGTGGGTCAGTTGCAAGAAAAGGGATACGAGATTTCTATCAAAGGTGGAGTTTGTCAAATTCAAGATGCAAAGTTGGGCTTAATTGCTCAAGTTAACATGACGGCGAATCGCATGTTCCTGCTTCATCTCCACAACACCAATCATTCATGCTTCTCAGCAAAGGGGCGGGATGCTGCATGGCTATGGCATTTTCGCCATGGTCACCTAAACTTTGGTGGATTGAAGACTTTAATCACAACAGAAAAATATGGTGATTGGTCTTCCTCAAATCACAGCTCCGTCTGGAGTTTGTGAAGAATGTGTTGTTAGCAAACAACACCGCAATCAATTTCCACAAGGACCATCATGGAGAGCGAAGGAGGCATTGGAGCTTGTTCATTCCGACATCTACGGGCCAATAACACCATGCTTAATGGAGGTAAAAGATACATAATTACCTTCATTGATGATTATAGTCAAAAAATCTGGGTTTATTTTTTGGAAGAAAAATCTGAAGCCTTTGTAGCCTTTAAAAGCTATAAAGCACTTGTTGAGAAAGAGGTTGGCAGCCCAATAAAAATTCTTCGCACAGATCGTGGTGGAGAATATAACTCACATGAATTTGCAAATTTTTGTGAGACCAATGGAATCAAGAGACAGCTTACAGCAGCTTATACTCCCCAACAGAATGGCGTTTGCAAGAGGGAAGAATCGCACTATAATGAACATGGTGCGAAGTCTTCTGAGAATGAGTGGTATTCCGAAGAATTTCTGGCCCGAAGCAATTAATTGGAGCACTCGTATTTTGAATAGAAGTCCCACACTTGCTGTTCAAAACATGACACTAGAAGGAAGCATGGAGCGGACGAAGACCGATGGTAGATCATTTCAGAATTTTTGGTGTGTTGCATATGCCCATATTCCAGATCAGAAGAGGAAAAAGCTTGATGATCGACAAGGGAGAGAAATGTATTTTTCATGGAGTTAGTGATCAATCAAAATCTTATAAACTTTACAATCCTATCACTAAGAAAATTCTCATCAGTCGAGACGTCATTTTTGATGAAGCACAAACCTGGCCGTGGAATACAGATGTTGTTAGAGAACAAATTCCAACAAGTTTTGATGGAGAAAATTACGATGAAGCAAATTAGTCCCATCAATGACTTGTTCTAGCAACTGCTGGTCTTGAGAATCCTCAAAATGAAGCTCCTATGTCCTCTGAAATCACACCAACAACACCAGAAGTTGACGAACAGGTTGAAGCAGCAGCTGGATCATGTTCTCATCGTGTTCGGAAGAGGCCAGCATGGATGTCGGATTATGAAGTAACTGGAATTGATCAATCTGATGATCCACTCACTCATTTTGCTCTATTTTCAAATTGTGACCCTACAGTTTTCGAAAGTGCTGTCAAAGAATCAAAATGGCGGAAGGCTATGGATGCTGAAATTGCAGCCATCGAAAAGAATGATACTTGGGAGCTATCTGATCTTCTAAAAGGGCACAAAACAATTGGTGTAAAGTGGGTTTACAAAACAAAGCTGAATGAGAACGGTGAAGTCGACAAGTATAAGGCGTGCTTGGTGGCCAAGGGCTATAAACAAGAGTTTGGTGTTGATTACAAAGAAGTCTTTGCTCCAATTGCAAGGCATGACACAATCAGATTGGTGATCGCATTGGCAGCTCAAAACTCATGGCCTATCTTCTGGCCAGTTGGACGTGAAATCGGCATTCCTCCATGGAGATTTAAAAGAACTGGTATTTATCAATTAACCTCCTGGATATGTGAAACTTGGAAATGAGCATAAACTGTATAAATTAAAGAAGGCTCTATATGGATTAAAGCAAGCTCCACGGGCTTGGGATAATCGTATAGAAACTTATTTTTTGAAGGAAGGATTTCAAAAATGTCCTTATGAACATACACTTTTCATAAAAGATTGAAGATGGAGGAAGAATGCTCATTGTCTACTTATATGTCGATGATTTGATTTATACTGGAAATGATAATGCCATGTTTGAAAAATTTAAGGAGTCCATCATGGCTGAATTTGAGATGTCTGATCTTGGTATGATGCATTACTTTCTTGGTATCGAAGTGGTGTAGCTCCCTAGTGGCATTTTTATTTCTCAAAAGAAGTATGTGCGAGAAATCTTGGATAGGTTTTAGATGAAGGATTGTAATCCTGTGTCTATACCATCTGAGTTTGGCTTGAAGCTAAACAAAGATAATGGAGGAAAGATGGTTGACAATATGCTTTTCAAGTGGATAGTGGGGAGCTTAATGTATTTGACTACAACAAGGCCTGATATAATGTATGCTGTAAGTGTCCTTAGTAGATACATGGAGCGTCCGACCGAGTTTCATCTCTTGGCTGCAAAACGAGTTTTTCAGTACTTGCAAGGTCCTAAGGAGTTTGGGCTGTTCTACAAGAAGGGAGAAAAATCAGATTTACTTGGTTTCACAGATAGTGATTATGCAGGAGATTCAGAGGATCGAAAAAGCACATCTGGGTATGTTTTCATGATGGGGACATGAGTTGTTTCATGGTCATCGAAGAAGCAACCAATCGTCACATTATCAACCATTGAAGCTGAATTTGTTGCTACAACAGCTTGTGCTTGTCAAGCTATTTGGCTAAGGAAAATTCAT